>OX346719.1:1210000-1810000 GCA_947063395.1 Hemistola chrysoprasaria
AGTCTCACTTCCCGTGAGAATATCGGGATAAATAAATTATTCCAGGGTCTAAACTATCTACATGCCGAATTTCAGCCAAATCGGTACAGTATTTTTTTTGTGAAAGAGTCTATCCAACCATCCATCCTTACAAACTTTTGCATTTATAATATTAGTAGGAAGTAGGATAGGATTAGTAAAAAGTAGGATTATCGATATTTACTCCGTCAATATAATTATAACAGTGCTGTGGAACGATTTCTACAAAATCTTATTTTATTTGAAGGCGTGTAAGCAAAAAAGATCTTGAAATTTTATCATTAGATCCACCTCCAATGATAAAATTTCATTCAATAAAAATTGTCTTTCCTCATAAGTCTCACAAATCGACATTAAATTGCATAATAATAATTTTATGTGGACTTACTTGTGCATTAGGTATGTTTCCCGCAACGCCATTTGATTCTACTTTCACTGCAGAGTTTGAGTCACCTTGATTCGCCTCAGGTGCTTTGTTCTCTTCTTCTTTCTTTATTTCAATCGCTTCTTCTCGTTTTACTTCTTTGGGTTCCTCTGGCTTGATGTCCTTTGGTGCTGATTCTATTTTAACTGCAGGTTCTGCTTTTACTTCGGAATCTGCTGTTATAGCTTCTTTTGGTGCTTCTGCAGTTTCTGCCGCTTGTTTTACTTCTTCTTTTACTTCATGAGGTGTAGACTGTTCTGTTTTCACTTCTACAGGAAGGTTTTCTATTTTGGTGGATTCTGCAGCAGGCTGTGATTGCGTGCCTTCTCCTCCGCCAGACTCCGGGGCTTGAACTTGATCCGCCTGGAATTTTGCATGGAAATTTTGTTAATTATTAGATATTGATGGCTACAAGGTTTTTGAATTTAGACCACAGACTGGCAAACGCAGCCACTAGGACATCTACCAAAATAGACAGACGACCTAATAATACCGCAGGAACACGTTGGATGCAAGCTGCATACAATCGGACTAGATCGGATATATCACGATAATAATAATTTGAGTTTATCCTCCAACAGCACTTTTTTCCCGAATTACACTCATCGAATCATACATGAGTTAGTTTATAAAGTATAAGTAAAAGGTTCAATATTCATATTATAATATAGACGGTACTGTTCCTTTCCACAAAGGACTGTTCTTGTTTTTACCAGCATTGTGTGAACCTAATACTTATTTCTGCGTATCGTAATGGGTGTAAAACAAAATAAAATGAGCAAAGTACCTACCTATAGTATAGTTATGACATAGGCGGCCCCGAAATGAATAAAGTAACTGGAGACAATGTCAACTTTTGCATGTTCTCCGACACTGGGAATTCGTTGGGAATGGATGGCTGATCCCTAGGCCGTGTTTGTGCATTAATTATCTAGCTTTCTACTGCCTACAGCCTAGTTACAAGTTTACATAGATAGGTGCCTAATTGAATTATTGACTTAATTATTGACGTACAAGTGTCAGATTGTGACCTATTTGAATAAATCTTTTTGACTCAATCTTTTCGACTTTGAATAAGCCTCCAATTGAAAAACATACTTGTACGTTAATGAAGTTAACTTGTTTAGGAAGAACGAATAATTAATTCATTATTTATTTATGTTACGTTAGAAAACATTTTGATTTAAATAATTTTATATATATACTAACCTAATCATCCCTATATCCCTGGAAACGTGTGAAAAGAAAAAAGTAGTAGACATAACTAACAAATGACCAAGTCAATAAATCTATCACGTCGATAACTAGCAGCAGAATTCTTAGATTTCTTACTCCCGCGGGGATTAAACTAGGTCAAGAAATCGCTAGATAACGTTGGGAATATTTATTTTATCTTTTATGTGCTAGTTTGTGTAGAATAATAATTTTGCGTTGCCAGTGATGACATACGGATCTGAAACATTGTCATAAGCTCAAAGTAGCGCAACGTATATGGAGAGGGCTATGCTCGAGATTTCTCTGCGAAATCGAATCAGAAATGAGAAGATCCGTAGACGAACTAAAGTTACCGACATACTTAGCCCAGAGAATTAGCAAGTTGAAGTGGCAATGGGCAGGGCACATATCACGTAGAAGTGATGGCCGATGGGGCCGTAAAGTTCTTTAATGGAGACCACGGACCGGCTAGCGTAGCGTAGGACATCCACCCACAAGATGGACAGGCGATCTGATAAGTACGGCAGGAGCACGCTGGATGCAGGCCGCTTACATATAATAAATGAATAAAGGAATATCGAGAAACAAAGTACCAAATGTGTTATTCCAGAGTCTAAGCAGGTAGCTTAGACTCTGGATACATACTAAATTTCAGCCCAATCGGTAGTAGTTTAGGTGTAAAATAGTAACAAACATCCATCCATCCTCACAAACTTTCGCATTTATAATATTAGTAAGATTAAGCACGAAAAATCTAACAGAAGTTATGAATTTACGTAAATAGGTAATTGATACCTATTTACGTTAAATTCATAACTAATCTTTAGAAAGCTGGATAATTAATGCTCTAACACGGCATACGGATCAGCCACTCATACCCGACGAATTCTCGAACACGCAAAAGAACACCACGTCGTAATATTATTATCTGTTCTGTGACCACGTCTCTAGTTGCTTTATATTCATTTCGTCAACCGTCAGACTATGTCATAACTATAGGTACCTAGTACCTAGTTTATATTTATCACAATAAAAGGGAATAAGTGTCATATTGGTAAAGTGGTTTGGCAAACTTATACTTAAAGAACCTACCTACTTAAAAAAAGTAGTAAAAAAACATAAAGTGTGTGAACATAAAGTCCTCTGTGTGTGAAAGTTTTCACCGAAAACTAATAAAACTAATGTTACCTATTTCGGATAAATGTAGGGTTGATATGTATGGATAGTCAAAGTTTTGAGGTAGGGGCGCGCTCGGGGGACGTAACTTATTTATTCAAAATAATATTGTTTTATTAGTCCTTCTGAATTAAATTATCTACAATGACAATTAATTATTGTCTCTTATAGGAAAATTGTCTCTTATGATGTTAAATATGTTTCTCAATATTAGGTACTCTTAATTCTTTTGATCTGTGTCTTGTGAGTTGGATCGTTTAGGTCGAGTATAATGACAAAACCGACATCGAACCGATGTTTTTATTTTTTATAAAGTGTGGGAGTCAGAAGCTCATGGGAGATCCTGAGTGCTGTGGCGAATCAACGTTCAGGACCATATTGAGATGGTTAGGGCGAGTTGATATAGTATACTTTTATATTGTTATGATCATAGATATTTTGAACCATTTGGTAATCTGGATGTTAGGAATTGTAAACTTAGGTGTTTTATACGTCGGTATTACGTCATTAAAGTATTTATAGTATTTGATATTGCAATTTTAGGGGTCGATGTTCAAATCGACATTTTAATGTAGATATTATAATTTTAGATGTTCTTAATACTTAGGTAGGTACCCTCACGAATACAACCATTGTTTCCAATTACTTTGTTGTCCTTTGAGAAAAACAATTATTTGCATCTCCCGCGAACCCAATAATGCGCGTGGAAGCATGACACGACGGAATAGTATAATGAAAAATCGAAAACTTGATTTGTACGCTCTAGTCTTCAAAAGCTCTTCGATGAACAGAAAACCACTAGGCATAAAATTCAGAGAATTTCGGGTAATATCCCACAGACTCGATCCCATCGTTAGTTGGCTGTATCATTAAAATTATGACGCTGTATCTTATCGGGGTCGTGATTTCGATTTCCAAACAATAGATTTGAATAGGTAGGTACGTGACTATCGATATAGCGTACCACATTATATAAAAGATTTTTGTAACAGCGGTTTCGATCCAACGGCTTTTCGAAAGGACGTAATAATCTCAAAATATCTAAGCACCTACCCCATTATTCTCTAGTTCACTGTATTGATGCATTTTAATATATTTTATACTCCTCTCTTCATGATCGCTGCCGCGCACTCGTGTCCAAATAGACCGCATACTATCGTTTACAACTCCAAATTTCCCTTTATGCACAATTTTGGAAATAAACTCACATAGTTAACTCAGTCAAATCAAAACTGACTTTTCTGTTTATTTTTGATTTGAGACTGACGCCCTAATAACGCGAAATGTTAAAAACTTCCAACAAAAAGATTTTACTCACCATGACTTTCCAAAATGTGATTATTTTTCAAGAAATGCACAACGCACCGACTACGATGGATGAAATCACACTAAACTCCAAGATGCGTCTATTTCTGGAGTGCAGACGTGAATTTTATTAATAGAAAATACCGCTGTAGCGTTTCGACGTATATTTACAAAAGTTTCCCGCCTGAATTTCAATTGGCAGTTATGCCACGTAAATCTCATGAATAATACAACTGCGTACTATTACTGCGTTTACTGCGTATATTTCGACGATCGCCATATTTCTCCTTTGAAGGCACATAAATAAATTATAATCCTAAGCTCTATATAATGAAAAAATCGTTTTACTAGAATCTAGCTCATGAAAGTAGAGACTGAAAAAGCACGGCAAATTTAAAAAATGCAACTTTGGCAACATCAAAATTACTATGCTTTATTTAGAAGAACCTATTTTGATACTAGGTAATCACCAAGATTGGATCGGAAGATTGGATTAATTAATTCAAACTAATATCATAATTGCATGTTTGTTTGTTCGTTTGCCGCGCTTTTTCAGTCTCTACTGTCATGAGCCAGACTCTACAAGCTTCGCTACTCGCTACTGTTAATATTATAATAATAGTATTATTAGCTATGCCCCTCAGCCCTCAGATATCAGTACATGTACTTAACCTACCTAATATTTCGTCAAAATAGCTCCCAGCAGACTCCAGTGGTTTTGACGAATGGCGTGCACACTGAGCAAGTAATAACTACGGCGTGCAAGCGGAACAGATTGACAAACATAACATCACGCCTTTTTCCCAATTGGGTAGGCCAAAGAGTTTTAGGCCCAGGTCCCAGTCCATATTAGGTACAGAGTTACATAAATATTGTCGTAATTTTCTATATTAATACAAACTGTGTATTTATGCACCGACTGTGTGAGCGCGTGATTTCAGTTTTCAAACCTTACGGTGTATGCGCGCTTCTTTACCGGTAAATAAAAAAAAACGTCAACTGTCAGATGAACTGTCATGAATCAGTGTCAATTGTCAATTTGTCAATAACGTCATTTCACTTGTGATTTCACTTGAAAATTGCGGCAAATTGTATCTTTTGCAAAAAAAAACAATAAAATTTACGAGTCCAAAAACAATTTAAAACTGAGAAAAGCATTACAAATTCTATCACAACTACTACTATACTACGTTAATTCACCAAGTTAAAACCATAATAGTGGGAACTTAAAAATAACAACCAAAAGATGACTTCAGAGAGAGCTGCCCAGGTGGGGCAGGCACGAGAAGCGTTTCAGCAGATGTACCAGATATCTCAACTCCTCAGCACTGGACTGGACACCGAGTCGCTTTCTATATGCATAAGATTATGCGAGCTTGGAGTCAACCCAGAAGTCTTGGCACATGTTATAAAGGAAATAAGGAAGATGGGTGAAAACGCGGTGCAGAGCAAACCTTCGAGTCTGCAGGCAAATTAGTGATTACTTTTTAACGAAGAACAAATAATTTTGTAGCACCAACTACTTAGGTCCTAACCCAATAGTGAATTTTATTTGTTTTAATGTGCTTTGTCTTGTTAATCTCTCTAAGTACATCATAAACTTTTGGAAGTTGTTTATTATTATTGTAACTAGGCACTTGTAAAGTAATTGTACATATTTGGTATCCAATGGTTAAGAAAGCCAATTATCCACTATGTCATAAAAGTATCTGAAAGGATGGCCTATACACATGGCTAAGTGAGCAATTAAAAAAAATACATTGTCAGTTTTAGGTGCACTTCAAATTAATATTATTGTGATATTAATCCACAACAAGCCTGGTTGGATATTCCCGTTCGCAGCCCTGTGCACCCCCACGTCTGAAGGTACTCATCAGGCTGGCAGTGTTCACCCGCTTTATGGCCAAATTAAAGTAGTAATTATAGTATAGTTATTGTGATATAGTATAATGTACAATTTACACCATTGTGTATAAACCTAAGTAATATTATCTCTACTATTTTGTAAGATTTATCTCATTATCAAGACAAATCCATTAAGAATTTGATAAAGAATATCTGCCGAAACTTCCATAATAAATAAAACGATCAAAATACAAAATAACATTTTATTATCATACTCCATAGAACACAACTTATAAGAATATCTACATTTGTGCCAAAATAACTATTAGTTTAAAATCTAAAAATGGGAGCATAACTTTCAGATATAAACCTAAATATTTAGCACATTCACTATCAACTCATGGGGAACAAATACTAAGCTGAAAGTGGCTTGCAAGCAATCTTCTATGAAATATTCAACTAAAATTAAACTTGGATTAATAATTATGTGTATTGAGCTTCAAAACCCACAGAATTGGCATTAAATAACCAAATAGAGACATTATAACTCATCTACATTCTTATTGAAAACTGTGATAGTATAATTGGTTACCAACGTAACTATTTTCTATTGAATATATATATAAACAAGATAAGTGATGCAATTTAAAAGCTGGACCTCCTCAATTGTGTCGGGTAGACTTCACTCGCTCTAGAGAATATTATGCAGTTTAAATATTTACTATTCCTGACACAAAAATAATATAAATTAGTATTATATTTTATAACAATGTAAATTAGTTACATCATTGAAATTATCTCTATATTTGTAACCCACTATTCCAACTTGTCAGATGTGGGGTCTTTGTTAGCCGGCTGCGAAGAAGAGTTATTTGATATTTGATGGCTGAACATTTTAAATGAAGCTCCAAAGAAGTTTGTCTATCTGACAAGTGGGAATGTGGGGGTAAGAGTGGTGGTAGCAAACAGTACGGGACTGAGAATATCACAGATGCACACATCCACTCTATAACTATAATGTCAAGGTTCTAAAGCTGCATATCCACTTGAGGCAGCCTTGGATCGATCAACAAGCTCTCGGTCCTGGCTGTATTAATGTGCAAGTGAATATGTGACTTACATTAAAATACATTAAAATAATATTGAAAGGACTGGTCCTGGAGCACATTATGAGCTTGTATAACAATACAGAAAAATTTTAATTGAAAAAAGAAGTTCAAATCAAAGAGTGCTTGCATAATAAAATCAGAAAGTTCAAACTCAATAGGGTTTCATTGTTTTGTTAATTCTCCTTCTAGCTTCGTCATCAGACCAAGACTATGACGTCATTATATTGCATTGATATCCACCTGACATAGTTTTATTATTATGTATGTCTTTCAGATCAATCCAGAACCAGAATGATCAATCTATTATCAGGATTTGATGAGATATCCAAATGAAACATTGTAGAAATGCACCTCTAGACCAATCCATCAAATTATTTATGTCAATGGATTCTAATTCGGTTGTATGACTACACGGCCATATGGCAAGATTGGATTGTACAGCACTTAGCCAGTGCTAAGTGATTTGTCATGATTTTCGGATTAATGGTACATCTGATATATCTTTGGTAATATTACATTAAAATCATATCATAATGAATTTGGATTTCATGTGCCAACGACTATTACTCTATAATGCAACCATATAGTGTTTCACTCTTGGGCACTTTCATCAAGATAGTCTTTAAATATTTAAAAGTTATAATCTATGGTAAACTTTAGCCATATATGAAGAAGGAATGTGAAACAAAGTTATGAATCAAAATTCTACTAATCATACACAGTATGTCTACAATCTTTATAGATGTGATTGAGGGCGCTAATGTCTTTGCATTAGGATGTTATGATAGCGACTCATCAAAGAGAAATGGTAAGTTCCATTTTTAACCACATTAATTAAAATCATAGACTGTGTATGTATTTCAAAACTGTACAATCCTATGAACCATGGTCCTATTGTCTATTGGTAGGTAGGGTTCTGTCCCTGTGTTTGGCCTAGAACTGAAGGATCTTCGAAGATGGGCTGAGGTTTGAATTGCTCGGCTGTTAGACGTGTGAACATGATACCGATGCCTTCGATGAGGGCGAGGAGAATGCCACCGACTAGTGCACTGCCAGCCATTGCTGGCACTCCTGTGAAATAAATGTTCAAATTTATTATAATGGTCTCCGTGCATGCATATCCAAAGACTGGGTATATAGCCCGTGTTTTCGAGCAAAGTAAATACTGATATGGATATAATAAGTAATTTATTGTTTAATTTGAGTGTACAAAGTTCAAACACAATCTTAATGATAGTTTTAATGGCATCTTGTTCAAGATTCCTGCCACAGCAACCAATACTGATGTTGGAAAAAAAAATTCCGGTCTGTCCAACCCTAACTCATTGCCTAGAGAAGGTATTCCTGGCCTTTTACAAATATTATTTACACAAGGTCTGAAGAGCAATGTTACCAGCGAAATTACTGGGAATGACGATTTTTAACAACTAATATCTCAGGGTGACAGGCACAGTGCAGTGCCGTGCAGAATTTTGAATTTTAAAACACTGGATGGCACTGTGTTTGATATGGGCAATCATAATGCGTACCATCAGGTACCTGATTTGCAAGTCTTGTCACTCACTCACTATCATGAAATAAAATTAATATAACCAGATTTCACGATTTTGAAAGAATTCTTAAATTTAAATTCATAGTCACATCTAGTTTCCATTGTGGTAGGCAGAGACAATCCACTCCACTTCCTATGAAGATATACAACTTTTACTTCATTGGCTCATCATATTATTCTTCATACACTTGGAAACTTTTTTCCACAAATCTCTACTATTACAGATAGTATAAATTTGAGGATTTTTATACCTAGTCATCATCATCTCAGCCATTGGATGTTTACTGCTGGACATAGACCTTCCCCATAGATTTCCATCTAGTCAGGTGGTAAGGAGCTTGCATCCAGCGTGTTCTTGTTTTGTTACTTTCAGCTTACTAATAAGGCCCACATTAAGAGACTATGTTTCAGAGCCATAAGTCGTCACTGGTAATACTACATTGGTCGAAGATCTTGAGGCACTAAAACCTAGTTAATACTATATTTTTACCATTTCTAGCAGCCAATATCCCTCCAGTCATTGCCCCACTCATGATGGAGTTCCAAGGGTCTTCCTTCTGTCTTAGGTACACCAGAGAACAGTCAATGGTAGAGAACATTCCACCCCATACTGCAAAGTTACCACCTGTGATTGGGGACCGCTCCTTTACAGCTGCTAAACTTCCAAGCTGAGAGAGATTAACAATAATGATGATAAAGATTTTGGTGTTGAGAGTTTTCCAAGAGGTCAATTTACTAATGCAGATTTCTTAGCAAACTTGAGTTAAACCAGTTGAAAATATGTTAAGATAGAGTCCCAAATAAATTATAAGTAAGCAATTGTTTCAATTAAGCTTTATATTTTAATATTTAGGTTCCATACCATTTTTCTGCTGAACCCAACTGGTGCATTCCTGAATCCTTTGATAGAATGGAAAATGCCACCTCCGATAGCACCCATTATAAACGCGCCGCCCGAATCATCGAGAATTCTCCACGGACACGGTTCTCTTGTATATTCATCCATATTATAATAACGTTTTGGCTACCCTGGAAACCTACCAGTTAGATAATTATAACCTCAAAATAGATACCAGGATTTAATAACTACAATGCAATAATGTAACAAAATAATACCCACTAGTTCAAAACAAATTTTAATCACTTTGTGTTGGTTTTATTGTATTTTTCGGTTCATTTCTCTATTTTGATTAATGTTGCACCACCATTGCTGAAATTCAACTTTTTAAAAGAACGTAGACGTAGACAGATAAAATATTGTAATGTTAAAAATATGTACAGAACACAGATATATATTCGATTGGGATTCGATTAATCGACTAAAATATACGTCAAAGTGCAGCATCATTATACCGAGATCTCTCGACACTCGGAGCAAATTATCAAACTATAATATTCTACTCTATGGTGAATAGTTCGTTCATTCATTCGTGTCAAATAAACTTTATCAAACGACAAAAGACAAAAGCCACAAAATAAGAATTGAATTGAATTGACAAAAATTATCAGCTGGAAACTGGAAACCAAACTGAAAACTTTGTACATATTATAATAATTAATAAGATTAAAGCGCTATTTAAGTCCCAGAATAGAAACGCAATGCGGTGAAGATGACTATCCATAACTTGTACATTTTTGACCGATATGGAACCCTATTATATTATGGTGAATGGAATAGAACGAAACAAGCTGGAATGTCGAGGGAGGAGGCAAGTCATTTACGATTCAGTACACGTTTTTTGCATAAAACATGGTTATAGTCGCATTTTCTTACTATCTTTTTGTTTTTACAGGAAGGGAAGCTCATGTACGGTATGCTATTCTCGATAAAATCCTTTGTAGCAAAAATATCGCCTCTGGACCCAAAAGAAGGATTCATGTGCTACAAAACATCTAAATACACATTACACTGCCTCGAAACGCCTTCAGGACTGAAATTCGTCATGAATACGGACATCCAGGCTCAGGGAGTTAGGGAATTACTTAAGAAAATATATGCAGAAATATATGTAAAATATGCTATAAGAAATCCACTTTGTAATATGGGAGAACCCATCACAAGTGAACTGTTTAAGAATAAATTAGATGCTTTCATCAAGCAGACACCTATCCATGCCGTTAGAGCCTCTTGATAGACAATAACTGCTACAGAAGCAGAAAGATATAATTAATGTTGAAGATGAACTGCGAAGTAAAATAAACTTGTTTATACCTAGTGAATCTACATAATTTTAATGAGCACTGTGTAAATTTTATTGCAAATCCTTATTTAAATACCTAGTATATAACAGTTACGTTCCACATTGTCTGTGGAATTTTAGTTTTTTCTCTTAAAAATATTTAACTATGCTCTGTTGCTTCCTCTGCCATGCCAGGGAGTCGAGGGAGGGTCGCTAGTAAGTTAATATTATGGTAATTATGCTGATTTGCAAATAGTGATTATATAATTATTACTAGTGGCCCGCACCGGCTTCGCACGGGTAGCAGAAGTAGGTATAGTGAACGTTTTAACAGGATACAGGACCTCTTAGCAGTTTGACACAATCCTATATAAAATTTACGAAATCGATGTTTTGTATTCCCCTGTTTCCTCCGAGAATAATTGATTTTCTCCATAAATTTATATTCTGAAAATTAGAAGATGACTAAGGCTATGTCTCTGTTATTTTATTTTTGTTCCTTAACTCTTCATTTATTTCTAGTGAACGTCTTATTACGCGAGTAAAACTGGAAGAGTTTTTCATGTTTTTAAAGGATAATAACTTCATTTAACAATGAGTTTGTAGAAAAATTAAAATGACAGGGACATGCTCACTGAAGATCTAGATTTTATAAAAAAAACCATTGCTCTGATGCAGTTATCTAGGGAGGAAACACGGGAATACGTTTGTAAGGAATAATCACCCCTCATCTAACCTCTTAACAATGTGGAGTAAATTCGTGATACATTGAATTTTTATAAATATAATTCTAATGGTTTACGCAGCGCACGCAAATTAATGACTATTTCTGTTACAGTGACCAAACCATAACAGATGGAAACATTTTCCGAGGCCTTTTTAGAAGATATATAAGTACTATACTACAAACCCCTAGTACATTATTTCTACCATCATTAATTTACATACCGCATACTTACACGTAAAAATAATGACTTCTTCGATTATTGTGACTAAACCAAAACAGACGGATATAATGTCCGTGGACTATTTTGTAGTTTTTGATAAGTACAACAAACCTCTAATACATTATTCTACCACCAATACTTTTTACAGCGCATGCATATAATGTCTGTTTTGATTATTGTGACTAAACCAAAATAGATGGATATTTTGTCCGTGGACTATTTTGTAAGTACTACAAACCCCTAGTACGTTATTTTATTTTACCATCAATAGATTTCACAGCGCACGCAAGTTAATGAATATATTTGGTAATTACGTGACATCTTAGTTCACAATATTGCAGTTTTCTTACGGATCCCTAATATTTTTTAATACATGATATAGCCTATGTCACTCAAACTGAAATTCATCACTGAATTATGCTTTACGTTTCGGAGCCTATTCGTTGCAAATGAAAATACAAAGTTTCTTTCTTTAGGATATTGGTATCTGGTATTGATTGAATAATCTGGAGACATTATACGGATACACTGTCACTGAAAACAGTAAGAGCATCGATAATTCGATGTCGTTGCAAGTTGCAACCCAGTTTAGAGGGGCTAAGATAAAGAGAAGCGAAATAATCATAAGCGCGTGTTAATTATTTGCAGAACGCCATCTATTATGCAATGTTGGAACTAAATTACCTAAAAATGTTGCCTTAGGGTAGTTATATCTTCGAAGAAAATATTGTCAGCGAGTTCTTATTTATTTTTCTGTAGCGCCATCTATTGAGCATTGTTGGAACTAAAATATTCATAACAAACTTTAAAACTTTATTATTCCTCAAAAGGGTTGAAATTTTTGAAAACGCTGAAACACGTGTTTAATTATTTTGATTTTAGAATGTTTCTACAAAATTTGAAATTAATCGGCCGAAAAATTAAGTCTACTCCATACAAACTTTCAACCCCTATTTAATACACTTAGGGGTAAAATTTTGTAAAACCCTTTCTTATTACTTGTCTTGACTGTAAAAATAATCTATTGTCAAAATTTCATCATCATCGGTCCAGTAGTTTTGGCTCTGGGTTGATGAGTCAGTCAGTGAATCACTTTCTCTCTTTTAATAGTATATAGATTATAATTATATTAGATGTCTATTGTCACCTCAATGTTATTAAGATGTGATTTGTAATAAAACAACTTATTCCAACAAAATTGTTTTTTTTATTTTTCCAAGATGATTGTTATTTCCAGCTGCGAAAAGGTATTTTCGTCCTTTCTCTACTCCTTCCTACGTTGTGCCAACAACGGCCAACATTCAAGTAAGCGTCTTACTTCAATGTGTGCCAGGTTCTCTCAGCAACTGTTCTTGAAATGTAAACAATTAATAATAATTATAAATCTAGTGATGTAAAAAAATAATATTGTGGAAATAAGTAACAAAATCTATTCACGTCATAAAGCGATTCAACGTCATTGACGTCATAGCCTTTTTTGTTCTAATAAATTTAAACTAGCAAATGACAAATGCACTACCCGGCATAATAAATTACATTCTGTCTAGTGATATATCCGGGGGTGTCAGCTTAGTTCCCGGCCAATGCCAACACGGCGAAGGAAATGTTAAAAAGAAACGGAGTTCTACAAACGACAGAGAAAGCACTATTTACTGACCCTACTTAGGAAAATATAACATTTTAGTAGAATTCAAAGTTATGGAAATTATTTAATTAATTCGGAAGATAGAAATAAACACTTTTAAAATAAGTAATGAAATTTATTAATAATTTTATTACATATTATATTGTTCAAATTAGTTAAATCTAGACCTCAAATTCTTATGATTACTTGAATCAGCGTTAGAAGAATTTCTTTTTTGCCATCTGGCAACCGGATAATAGAAATGGCTGTTTTTTGTTTACGATTTTCACTTTTTCATTGATTTGCACTTTGCACATCTTTAGTGGAAATAAGTTTTGTAAAGTTTCTCGTATTTGTTATATTGTGCTATAGGAAGTTTTGTTTTTGTGCTCACGAGATCATAGACTATTATTGCGACTGTGCGAAAAAGACGCCTAGGTTAGGCAAAGTGTTAAATATCGGATTTTTCCGTGAGGGATTATCTCAATAACAACCTGGAGTCTAGAACTGTGCCTGGTAAATGACAATAGTCTCGCCTTCTATTACATAGGACCAATAACATACTGGCGAAATGTGGGAGTATACTTAGTATGAGACTGAGTTCTGGGTACACCTCGGCCAACCCCTTCTAGAAAGATGTTGTGTAATATAAGATTTATCTTATTTTCATCTGAATAAAGACTACTTCTAATATGTACCTGCCTTTATTTTTTACCCTTTGCGTATGGCATGAATAGATATAGAAGTTAATAGAAGTAAATATAGAAATATAATATTGGTAGGTACCTATAATAATAATAATAATTCATTTATTTCAGGCAATAGTGCGTATAATAAATTATACGCACCAGAGGCCCATATTAATAAATACCTTACAGACTAACATACATAAAAAATATAAAACACTTAATTTAATTATGGCTTAGGGATATTATTGTTCGGTTTCGCCTCCCTGAAGCGACGCTATCTAACGTTAGAAATATTAAATCTCCCGCGCTACTGAATAGTTCTAGTGCGAAGCGTTGGTAGCGCTAGCGTCGCTTCGTGTACGCAAATGTGAAGTACGTAGTGGGACTTCTTGTTGTGTTCTGGATATATCTGTCAACTGACATTTTAAAAATAGCGTTCGTTCGTTGCTTTGCTAGTCAGTGGTGCCAGATTATGCGAATTCTCGCTATTTAGGCTACTTTGGGGTGTCAAAAAGCGATCAAAAAATACAATCTGCAACAGTAGCCATTTCGGCTACCTAGAAAAAAAATAAAGGGTGATTTAGGCTACTTCAGGATTTCCTCAAATTCATTAAATAATTTCTTGATAAAATTGTATGTATGTAACGAAACGTACGTAATATGCACGTCAATCTTTCTTTTCATGCTGGTTGCTATCTTCTAGGTATTGCATCCACCATTATAGAAAAACGCGTATGACAACGAGAAAACCATCTTTCTACTATTCTTCTACCCGGACAATTGAAGTGACACCTCGCTGGGATTGAGCACCCCAATGAGACGTAACGAATCCAGGTAACAATCAGTTCATACTGGTACTTATTTTAACTCGCTATGCATGATGGAGACAGAGTTCAAAATCAAAACAAGAAAACGAGCAGCAACTAACTTCACTCACAACGACTTGTAACTGGCTGCGCACGAATTTTATTACAAGACGATTTATTGTAAAAAATATATCACCTACTCAGTACGAAGTTACATTATACTTAAATAGATGATTTTTTTCTTTTCGTTGTCTTTTTTACGTTTCTTCTGTAATTTGGTCTAAAAAAGGCTACTTGTTCTAGCTCAAAAAGTTAAGCGAATTATGCTACTTTACCAAAAACAAATAGGTGATTTAGGCTACTCGGTAGGCAAAATAAGTATTCTATAAGGCGAATTGAGTTAATTGATATCTGGCAACCCTGTTGCTAGTTGCCCAGGTTGCCAGTTGCAGTTTCTGTGTTCTCTCTGTAGTTGCTGTGAGTCTTTGAGGTTTCTTAGTTCCTTTTTATTCTGTGGTTGCTACTTTCCTCTCTGTTCTGTGGTTGCTACTACTAAAAGTTTTCTGTGGTTGCTAGGTACTGACTGATACTGACTTTGTTTTGCGTAAACTGTAAACAAATAAATAAAATTGTGCAGTTTTTTCTATTAAAGTCTTGCAATCATATCCATACACCTTAATCTAATTAACGTAGAATGGCTGAAGTTTTTGTGTCTGCAAATATTGTTTACTGCTGTAATGAGTGAGACCGACGACACCGATGTGCTCTTGTTGATTCCACCGAATTTCTTCCTCGTACAGAGCTCAGGATCTGAGGATTCCTTGTTAGAATCCTCGCGAACAGTCGTACATAAACCTATTTCGTGTACGGCTCAGGTTCTGGACAAACTAGTGACCCAAGTTCACACACTAGAATCTAGGTTAGAAAGCTTAGAAATAAGTACCGACATCTCGAGCGTGAGTAGAAAAACGAAGAATAAAATTTTCGACACCACCGATAGCTTTGATAGCCACAGTGTCGACCGGAAATCCTTTACGTTTCCGCGCAGACGAAGGCGTAGGACTTTACGAAAGGAAAAACGGGATTTATCCCTGACCAGTTTTGACTCTGTAAGTACGTTCTCTAAATCCATACCTCCATTGAATCTAGACGAAGAGGTATCTGGTAGAAAACACACAGAGACAAATGACACAAGAAGCATGGATGGGGACATCAGTAGTATCATTTCAACTCCTAGTAAGAAGAATGACAAACTTCTCTTGAACGAAATTGACGAGTTCCTTACTAAAGTTGAAACGTACGAGAGCCCTGAGTCTAAATATAAAGAACAAGAATGTAATTTGACACCTGAGAATATAATAAAAGCTACTGGGGACTATATTACACAGAAGTTGGAGAAAAATGAGGATCAAATCAAACTACCAAGCGGTAGAATTGTTTCAAGTAGTTTGTTAGATAAGTACATTTATTTGGTTAAAAGTAACCCACCTTCTCAGACTGACACACCAATAACAAAGCACCAATATGGTGACATACAATCAACTAGTAAATATGCAGATCTTAATAGAGAAAATACAAAACCAGATATCAAAGATAGATCTCCAAGTATAAGACGGTTAAATTTCACCGAAAAAGATATACAACCTACTTCAACCCCTAAGAAAATAAGTCAAAGTTATTTGGACACATTTAGACCAAGTTCAAATAAAATCTATGATAGAGCTACAAGGGTTTTGGAACAATACAAGGCACAACAAGTAAGTGCATAATAGTTAAAATGTTAAGAGCCTACATAGCTTTCTAGGAATTTGTCACAATCCTATGAAAAATTTACCAAATAGATGTTTTGTATTCCCCTGTTTCTTCCGAATATAATAAACCCATTCTTTAAATTTATATCCTGATATTTTGATAGTGAAGTGAAGTGATCTATGTCCCTGTCATTTAAATTTTTCTTATAAACCCTTGGTTTTTTCACAGTGAACTTCCAAATCTCAGTTTTAGTCGCGTGATTGGACGTTCACTACAAAATAATGTAGAGTTTATAAACTAAAATAAAATGATAGGGACATACTTTACATCATTAAAATATCAGGATATAAATATATCAAATAGGTTTACTGTATTCAGAGGAAACAGGGGAATACAAAATATCGATTTAGTATATTTTCCATAGGATTGTGTCAAACTGCTAAGAGGACCTCTTACCTGTTCAGGCCTTGGTAAGTATGCTTAGTGTAGGGTTCCATATCTAGATAAACATTATTGTCATCACAATAGGCATGGTGACAGATTTTGAAATCCCGTTTCTTAATGTAGGTACACATCTAATATTACCGAAAAAAACATTTTTTCGGAATAAAATTATATTTTACCGCAAATTAATGTATTTTTAACTTTATAATTTAAAATGAGCGCGTAAACGCTCGTATGTGTCATGGCGTCGGGTGACGTCACGCCTAAGTAAATATTTTATTTTTGCCTTAATAAAACCTTGTTCCATCTTCGATAATTCCTGGATTACCACGAATATATTATAACAAATCAAGTGACTGATCACAACACAACAAAAGTTAATGCGATATGGTGAATATTTACTTCAAGTGTTTATACTCTCAGTAACAGTTTACTTAGGCGTGACGTCATTCGCTCTGATTGGCGTTTCAGTTAAGATGGCCGATTGCAATTTTTTGTACTTTTATTTTAATAAAAATATTATTAATCTCAATGTTTCCCAGTTGTTGTGTCCCAGTATTATTATACTGGGTTGTTTTTTAGAATCCTTTCGATATATATTTTTCACTAAAACCATTTATTTTTTTTATTCTGTTATAGTGTCATCATGCCTATATGGTTTTTGGGGATTTTTTCCTGTGTGGAGTGGAAGTTGTGATGTATGTATGTATATATGATGTATGTATGTATGTATATATGATGTATACATGTATAATATTTAAGCCCTTCTGACTAATACAGTTAATGATTATTGTTATCTTTATTTTCTTATTAAATACTTTATTTTCTGTATAACAGAGCAACCATACATCAAGAATGGAGAATTACTTGCAAAAAGAAGAGTTTAAGCTACCGCAAATGAGACCATACAGCTTTGATCATAAGGAAGGAATTAAAATGCAGAATAAACTGCTGGATTCAATAGACACAGATCTGTTGAGTTTGAGTGAGTTGTGGGGTGAGAGAGGGGAGAGAGAGAGGGCAGAGAGAGTTGACAGTGTGAAGCTGGAAGAGGAGAGATTGAAAAGAGAGGTAAGTTTGTAGAAACAAATGCTAATACTTTACTAGTTAGTATTACTGACCCTACGCCATAATGCCATGGTTTTACCATTGTAGAAAGAAACCTGTAAGAATATCAGGATAGTCAAAGTCAAAAGTCAAAAAGATTTATTCAAATAGGTCACAATCTGACACTTTTGTACGTCAATGAAAATAAACAGTAACGAGTCTACCGTGCGTTCGGAAAGATACCTTTACAAGAAGAACGCACAAGAAACTTGTAGGGCTTAATTTTTTCAACTGATTGTTTTACAATATTTGGTTTGGTTACACTCGTTTGTTTAGAAGGTGCCACGTGGTGGCTATGCGGAAGTTCCCAAGCATCTTTGTCTTCTATGTACTGATTTAAATTATAATAAGCATTCTTTAGTAAAGTAGATTTTATATAGGTTTTGAATTTACCCTCTGAGAGCCCCGTTATCTCTTTTGGGATTTTATTATAGAAACGTACACTATTTCCTAAGAATGATTTTTTATTTGTTTTAGATAATCTAAAGCTAGGTATAGCTATTTTGTCTTTATTCCTAGTATTAAAATTATGGAGGTCACTATTTAATTTGAATTTATGCAAATTTTTACTCACATACATGATGTTCTCATAGATGTATAAGGATGGTAGGGTCAGTATGTTTATTTCTTTAAATAATTCTCTAAGGGATTCGCGTGGACGCATCTCATAGATGGCACGAATCGCACGTTTTTGTAGTATAAAGATGGTTTCTATATCTGCAGCTGACCCCCACAACAAAATCCCATATGACATTAAGGCGCTCTCCGAAGACGATATTTAGGTATTTAAGGGGGTGAAGCAGAAGAAGAGGCGAACGATCACCTCTCCGCCGCGGGACGCCCGCGCGCCTCCTGTGTGTCGTGCGACCGTATTCTGATCGCCACCGCGCGTACGTCCTTATTCTGGCGCCATACGTATTCTAGTATTCCGGATGATTGATTCTGTATATAATCCGATACTTTGTTTATGTTTTCTAGTCTAAATACCAGTAATAAATATTATTTATAACTTTGGTTATTATTATAATATTATTTATCGTATGACAATAAATTAGCTAATATTACAACAATAATAATAAATATAATATTATTTAGCAAGAATGGATTAGGGATAGATTTAGATTTTTAGAAATAGGGTTGTTTAAAAAAAAATTTGCTAGAAAAGCCAACTGTTTAAGTACAACAGAATAATAATATTTATTACAAACTACAGTAAAAAAACTACAAACTATAGTAAAAAAAAAATATTGACTTAATTTTTTCAGTCTAAGATAGGTAAATCATCAGGTTTATATTACTAAATAAACGGTTTATTATTACACCACAAAAAAGAAACTTTTAATTAAATAAAATAAATAAAAGCTTTTAAAAAGAAAACAATTATTGTAACAAAAAATTAAAGGTTCTTCTCTTATCTAACTTATTTTTTAAATTGAATAAATAAATTCTTAATAGTAAAAATGTGAAAAAACAATGCAAATATGAATAAAATCAGAAATATTTAAATCTCCCTCCATGACATTCATAGGGTCAGGGAGGCAACAGTGGCTCGGTATTTTTTCAGAGAAGGAAAAAATTATAAAAACGTCATAGGTTTAGCCTGGAATTTATA
This sequence comes from Hemistola chrysoprasaria, assembly GCA_947063395.1. Lineage (NCBI taxonomy): Eukaryota > Metazoa > Arthropoda > Insecta > Lepidoptera > Geometridae > Hemistola > Hemistola chrysoprasaria. The sequence goes on from OX346719.1 coordinate 1,229,806, forward strand.
CACATTGTTATTATTACATTATATTTTAACTTAGCATTTACGAATCTTCGTTATGTACTGCATAAAGAAAATTAGAAGTCAAAACAGACAATGTCAGACAATGCTTTATAATTACTTCCATAAGAACGTGATGACCAGCAGGCATCCGCAAACACGTCTACTAGAGGTACACCGTCTTTTGACAATTTCCCTTCAGCTATAGCAGCATCACGCTCACGTACAGCAGCTGCTGTCATAGATTCAACTGCTGTTAGTTCCCAATTTTCGTAAACCGTGTTTTGAATTTGCGTATATGTTATTTCAGCAAATATGGGCACATTCATACACGCTGTTATTTCTTCAAACTGAGAATAACCGATCCCAGCGGAAGTGATCCCAGTGACAGCAGCTAAATTAGCGTTGACATTAGTTTTACTAGCTATATCTTCACTGGTGACAAAAAAGTTTTTTTTACACAATTCACACTTAAACTTATATTTTGAGATCAAGCCATTTCTAGTTTCTCCTATAAGGGACATATTTGTTAAATTACAATTGAATAAAGAACTGTGGCCGGATATATGTTGCAGCTGCTGGATGAAATGCATAATGTCAACAAGCCTTCGACCTTCAACTGGTAACATTTCAGGTGAAAGGCTGGTTTCTACAACCAAGTCTTCCGTAATATCTCTGAAACAAAAAAATCATGATATAAAAAAAATAATCTTTATTATAGCTCGACATAAATGACTGGAAAATAATGGGGAGCCACTGTTCTACAATAAAAACCATTTAATCAACACATACTACTTAAAATAGTTCTGTTTCTACTCTTTTCTGTCAAGCTATACCTCCGACCTCCAGACAATAAATAAAAGTACGAAAAAGAACAGACAAAAAGGAGGTCTATCGCGAGTTGTAATCAGCAGATGCGCTAGTTTCTGATGTAGAACACCGGAGTTGTCTGAAACCTAGGTCAAACGTTTTCAACTTTTAAGTCGTTTTATAACATTCAACCAGTATAACAAGATTAGAGGTAAATTACCCATCATTCGTTGTGAAAATGTCTGTTGTACTTTTCAAAGTTTGATTAGTTGCTGTTTCAGCAGTCGTCTCAGAATCAGTCAATATATGTGAAGTTCTGTAAGTAACAAAATTAATTACTAAGCTTATCTATTTAGCTCTTTCAAAAAAATACTTTTGTGGTAAAAAAAAAGAATATTATTTTAAAAGAAAATAGCGTAACGGATTTAACACAACTTATTCTTGCTTGCGAAATTAAATTCAAAAAAGCAATCCCAATTTTATTTCAAACGAGCACAAACTCGACTATCTCAGCACTTTTTGTGAGACAGTTCTAATGGTACTCTTCAACCCTCGTCATCATATAGAATAAAAGTATTCATAAAACTTAACTTTCAAGCCCTAAATCAACCATCTTATCATTTGCAATCACGGAATTCTAGTCGATAGGTCGATGGTCTAGGTCACCATGGCTCCATCATTAGATCAGCTCAATGGCACCATAATATTGCACTGTCATTCGACTAATATGAGAATGCAAAATTTCAGATAACTCGGTTGAGGCTAACTGATTAAAATTCAGTTTCAGATATACATAATACATACATACAGCATACACTTCAATTTAAATAAAAGCTTGTAAAAAATTATTTCGCTCATATATTGTTCTTATAAAATCGTAAAACAAACAAATCTTTGAAACGATTTCGTAATTCCGGAAGTAGGACCCTTATAAACCCTATGCCCTATGCACGCGCTTTGTATAAAAAACATTTTATGGTTTGATAAATAAATAAATTAAAAATAAATAACTGTCAGACATAAATAAAATTTATGAAACACTATTTTTGTATTGAGAGATAAATGTTGCCTATATGTAAGTTATATTTTGCCTATATTATAGCAAGTGATAAGTGATACTTACAAAGGATAGCTAGAATTCGGGACAGTTTTTGCGTTAGTTAGGGATGGAACTGCAACAACTGTCGGAATTTTATTTGACGTCCCAGGATTTTCAGAGCTTTCGTACTCAGAACAATTTTTTAGCCTGAAATGATAATAGGTTTTTTATGTAAAAACCTACCTAGATATTATAAAAATAAGATAGATATCAATACACCTACCAAGTGTATATAATTATTCCCTACAATATCAGCTATCTGCCAATGAACAACTCATATCTCAGGGTGACAGGCGCAGTGCAGTGCCGCGCAGAATTTGAATTTTAAAACACTGGGTGGCACTGTGTCTGATATGGGCAATCATGATGCTTACCATCAGGCACCTGATTTGCTCGTCTTGTCATTCACTATCATAAAAAAAAAAAAAAAAAAAAAAAATGAAAGTTCCATTCAACAGACAGACGACAGACAGACAAAAATATACTTTTTCGTTTATTACTAAAATAAAGTTTATATAGGTATGTATATTTCGTGGGTATTTATTATAATAATCGCAAGATGTATACCTACTTTCAGGTGCATTGAATGAAGACCTGTAGTTTTTATATTATAAACAAACAACACAGTACAGTACAGTGTACAAATAATCTGTCAGAATTCGAAAAAAATATCTGTATAAATTCAAAAATAATATAAAAGATATCTAAAACCTTTGTGCAATAATTTTATTCGTTTTATTAGAATAGGAAGAAAGAAAATTAGAATAGCGAATAAGAAGTAGTACGAATCGTGCCTAACCCGTATTAGACTTCCGGGGTTTCGTATGCGTATAGGTAGTACAGTGGCTCGGTTATCATTCTGCCAAAACAAAAGGGAATAATATAAAGTTGTCTCTATCACTCATTTCTAGTACACAAATACCGAGTCACTGTTGCCTCCTTGACCCTTTGTTTTAGTACGTCCTTTTCATAAAGCTAGGGTGAATGACTATGACAGAAGAACAATATATTTATCACGTTATATTAATTTTCTAGGTATAGTCCGCGCGCGAGCTATGTGACATCGTCCTTGTGCTATTAGTAACAAATCGTTTTGTTATCTTACTCGTAAAAAGTACCCTGCGTTGGTTCTTCTGCCTGTAAGTTTTCTGTTTCTAATCGTCTTCTTTTACTATAAAGAACAAAATTACATGATATTATTTCAAGAAATCGACTATAATAGCAGTTATCACAATTTTGTAGTGGTAGGCCTCTTTTGCAGGGGGCCGCCTGGGGAAGTACCACACCTATGCCAGTTATTCATCCGCCGAACAGTAATGTGTAAACATTACTGTGTTCCGGTCTGAAGGGCAATGTTACCAGCGAAATTACTGGACATGATGAGATTCAACTTATATCTCAGGGTGACAGGCGCAATACAGTGCCGCGCAGAATTTTGAATTTTAGAACACTGGGTGGCACTGTGTCTGATATGGGCAATCATGATGCTTACCATCAGGCACCTAATTTGCTCGTCTTGTCACTCGTCATCATAAAAAAAAAAAAATTTTGCACGCTAGCCATGATGAAAGCAGTGCTGAACTGAAATCCGGATCTTTACTAAGTACTATTATTTATTCAGTATCTCTTTACTATATGATATCTCTATATTACACTTTCTGCTCTTCCCGCTCTGTCCCACTTCCACCCTATCCCATCCCACTATTCCTCCCATTATTTCGGAATTCCTACTTTCTAACTTGAGAGTTTATGGGATGAGTCCCATCCCATTTCCCACCCCAGCCGAACCAGTTTCCATTCCTCCTACTATTTTTTCGCTTTACAAACAAGTCCCACTGTGCGGCCGCACTAATAGGTAACATACATACACCCCCCCCCCCACACACACACACAATCACTCCTTTTTTCCGAAGGGGTTGGCAGAGGTGTACCCAGGACTCAGTCCCATAGTAGGTACACCCACATTTGCCTGTATGTTATTGTTCCCATGTAATAAGGCGCGAGCTTATTGCCATCGGCACAGTTCCAGACTCCAGGCAGGTATTGTGATAATTCCTAATTGAAAAATCCAATATTTTTCTACTTATACAATATTTTTCACATTATATTTTGCAATATTTTTCACTTTGCCTGACCTGGGGATCGAACCCGGGAACTCCTGATCAGCAGTCAAGCTTCATCCCACTACGCCACCAAGGCAGTCAACAAGTTACTAATAATAGGTATTGTAATAAAAAGGTCTGGAGGTAAATCAATAAATAACTCAACTCAGGCGGTACTTACTTTACAACTTCCATCATATGTTTTTGTTGGAGGGAATAATATCTCGACGTTCCTTTCCATTTTTTCGCTTTATTTCCCATATTTTAATTTATAATAAATTCCGTAAATTCAATGATGTGAGGCGCTCAAAAGTGGCACACGTCCGTCTGGCAGAACAGGCTAGCGATCACTGTCGCACTGCACGTAAAGGAAGGAGAAGCGAGATAACGCCGCGTCGGCGCGAAGGCTCTCTCGCGATAAATAATTAAATAAATTAATATAGGACATAAATCGAAAAAAAAAATCAGGATTTCACTAGCATCTAATGAAATACGTCCCACAAATTAATTTTATCAATATATATTGACAAATACTGGAAGAAAACCCTGATTTAATTAATTTTTAGAGGTATGTTCACAATTTTTTTCTATAATGAAAATTTTATTAAATCATGTTTTGGGAGCAGAGAATATTTTATATATATGATCAACTTTAACATATATTTTTTTTACTGCCATAAACGTAATAGTGCCGTACAAACTATTTTTTTAAAGAAAGCTTATTTGGCTTATGAGAGCCCCTTAAGCTGTGGAAATATGCAAAGTAGACTAATCTCGCCGTGGCTATGTCCGTTAGTTGCCTAATTTTGTAAACCGCGTAAGCTGCAGAGCTTAGTTTCCCTGAGAGCCCGGTGATATGAGTGCTCCATTGCAGTTTAGAGTCTATATGTATGCCAAGGAACAAAGTTGCATTGTCGATATTGAGTCTTTCACCCTCAAGAACTATGTTTGGTTCTATACTTCTGACGTTAGGCAAAGAAAATTTCAAACATTTAGTCTTTTTCGCATTCAATAACAGATTGTTTGCTGTGAACCATCTGGATATACTTGCTAAAGTATTATTAACATGTGTGACTGAGGTATCCTTCCTATCAACTTTAAAAATCAATGACGTATCATCGGCAAATAGAACTATATCTGCTAGACCTTGGACCATATAAGGCAAATCGTTAATATATGCCAGAAACCGGAAAGGACCCAAAATTGATCCCTGTGGGACCCCCATTTTGACAGGAGAACTAGCAGATGTGATACCATTGACGCTTACCTTCTGCTGCCTACTAGATAAGTATGATTCCACCAAGTTCAGGGCATTCCCATGAATTCCATATACTTCTAACTTGCGCAGTAACGTGCAGTGTTCTACACAGTCGAAAGCTTTGGAGAGATCACAAAACACTCCAATGGCATCCTGTGAACGCTCCCAAGCCTCCAAGACAAGAGTCATGAGATGACAGCCCGCATCGGTTGTTGATCTACATTTGGTGAAACCATACTGGTTAAAATGTAATATGCTATTTTTATTGAAATGTGACAGCAGTTGGTTCAGCATCAATTTCTCAAAGATTTTACTTAACACTGGCAAAACAGAGATTGGCCTATAGTTGGAGGGATCTGTCTTAATTCCCGATTTAAAGATGGGAGTGATTTTACTTATTTTCATTAGTTCCGGAAACGTGCCTTTATCTATGCATAGGTTGAACAAGTCTGCTAAGTAAGGAGCAATTGTGTTTATTATAGAATCTAACATTTTTACAGATAGACCCCAGAGATCCTCAGTAGCTTTAACATTTAAACTCTTGTACGTCTTTTTGATATCAGTTAATGAGATGTGTTCAAACGAAAATTTAGCTATGGTGCGTTAGAAGTTTTCTTTAAGAAAAGCATCCGCCAAGTCTGGGGATGAATCAAGTGACTTGGTCGTATTAGGGGCTATGTTAGAGAAGAAATCAACAAAAATATTAGCGACCTCCTCAACATTTGTAATGTATTCATTATGTATTAATAATTTATATTCAGTATCTCTTCGTTTATCTTTACCTGTCTCTACATTTATTGTTTTCCAAACTGCCTTAATTTTATTGCTTGATCTGCGGATTTTGTCTCTAATATGTATGGCTTTTGCTTGGATGCAAACCGCTTTAAAATTTTTTGAATAACATCCCCTACATCCCAAGGCCTCCTACCTCCATGCCAAAGTTAATCAAAATCGGTCCAGTGGTTTAGCTGTAAATGCATATCAGAAATACAGAGTAATTATTAAAGGTGAGACCAAAAAGAATATGGTCTATATTTTTTTTCTTAAATTTTGCATCAAATATTAAGTACGAATCTTTGGCAACTTAAAATACTGTCCTTTTAGTATTCTATGGAAAGGGCGAGGTACTGCATAACCTTAGCGAAAGATAATTGACTGGTCTTTGGAGTAGACCTATTTCAACCTGATCATCATCATCGCAGCCGTTGGTAATCCACTACAAAACATAGGCCTCCCACATAAAGGGGGATTTTGCCTATACTCGACACGCTTGGCAGGCGGGTTGTCGAGTGCAGTTCGATGGTTTGTTGCAGAGGACGCTGCTGCCCATCCTCTGAATCTGTTAACCCTCAGCCGGCCGACACGGCAACCACGGGGAGAGAGAGTGGAGCACTATTCTAAAGCTGGTAACTCCACGGCAAGCACGGCTATTTCAACCTATTACCAACCCATAATATTTCAATATCTCTTCAAACATTTGAATCTAATCGTAACTTCCAGCACTGTGAATCAATGATCCAACAGCTGCAAAAGAAGCTTCTAGACCAGCAGGAGAAGTTAGCAGTAGCCATAAAAGTAGATAGAAGTAAGGACATGGCCATAGGTAAACTAAGGGAGGCGTGGTTAAAGATCACTAGCAGCTTGGACAAGGCGGAGGAGAGACATAGAGCAGCACTGGAGAAGATGGTTCGGGAGGTCGAGAACTTCAGGATGGTGGCTGATGATGCTCAAAAGGTTCAGTATACCTAAGACTTATAGCACACGGACACTCAACTCAACTCCCATACAAAAGGCCCGATATAACTACCTACTACACAGACACTGCACACATGGAGTTTTGTACACGTGCAAGAGTGTGCGTGAGGTGATTTCCTATAGAAGCGGGGCTCATAGAGAGCTGAATCTCGCTGGCGGAGTGAGGAAGGCCCAATTGGTGGGCGGATGACAGTGTCCATTCTATACGTAGTATTATTATCTGTTCTGTGTCGGATTAGTAGTTTTAGCGTGAAAACGGAATAAACATACACACAAAAAAAATCTGCGCTGGATTGCGCTGGATTCGAGTTAGAACACGCTAGCGTTTACGTATAACCTGTTTTATTATATACCTAAATATATTATATATCATTTGCTTTCTCGTATTATGTTATACCATTTTAACTTTTTCTATAAACATAGTTTTATAATAATATTTTTCTATAATTTAGAAAACCAATCACTTCGAAGCCGAGCTGTACAAAGCCCTAGATCTAGCCCACGACTACCAAGACAAATGTAAACAGCTCACAACTGAGAAGAAAGAACTACAGGAAGCCACAGAACAGACACTAGCTACAAAACAAGACATTATCTGCGGGAAGGACAAAGAAATAGAGGTTTTAAAGGAGAATTATGAAACTGTCATGAGACTCAATAAGCAGTCTACTGATTGTGTTAGAAATTTGGAAGAGGCCTTGGAAAAGGTAATTAATACCTATTATGAGCATTGTGTCTGTAATTGGCAGTGAATTATTCTTCTATCTGTAATGTTACAGTCAAATCTTATGTTTTTTGGATACACAGTAAATTTTTAACCCTTTAAGGTGCCACGGTGGTGTAGTGGGCGCAAGCTCGACTGCCGATAAGGAGGTCCCGGGTTCGATCCCTAGGTCAGGCAGTGTTGAATATTGGAATTTTCCATTAGGAATTATCTCAATAACTGCCTGTAGCCTAGAACTATACCCAGTAGATGGCAATAGGCTCGCTCCTATTCATGGGACCAATTACATACAATTTAGTCATATGTATTACTTTAAAAAGAAACCATATCTTCCAGGAAAAACTTGAGCATGAACAAACTAAAATGAAATCTATAGATCTAAACAATAAGGTTCAATCTTTAATGGACAACGACACGATATTATCTCAAGAGAGAGATGTACTCAAAGTGAAGGTGAATGAAGAACGAGGGAGGTGTAATGTACTGGAGCTACAACTGGCCGAGAAACAGAACCAAACCAGTGAACTACTCAGAAAATGTGTAAGATTCTTTCAGAATTTCGTGTCCCTTGTGATTTTTTATTAAGACTTAAAAGTCGGATTAGTCATAGACCTCACAGATCTTAGATCTTTGAGTAAATCCCTGAGGACTACTAATTTCTCACATCAATAATTTATTATTAATCTTATTTATAATAAAAAATTAAATTAATTTGTTAATTTTATTGAAAGTTTGGTTGTAGTGGTAGGCCTCTTTTGCAGGAAGCCGCCTGGGGAAGTACCACACCTTTGCCAGATATTCATCCGCCAAGCAGTAATGTGCAAACATTACTGTGTTCCGGTATGAAGGGCAATGTTACCAGCGAAATTTCTCTGAGATTCAACAACTCATATCTCAGGGTGATAGGCGCAGTGCAGTGCCGCGCAGAATTTTGAATTTCAAAATACTGGGTGGCACTGTGTCTGATATGGGCAATCATGATGCTCGTCTTGTCACTCAATATCATAAAAAAAAAGTTGGTCAAGAATTACTATGTTATCCACGTTTCAATAGTAAATTGTTACACAAAGAGATAAAGAGACCCATTGTATACGAGGTTGTTGTTAAGTTATTATATTATAGTACCTCATATGTGTAAAAGAGAGTAGAGAGTAGGACCTACTTTGTTAAGGTCACTCTATGGTCTCTTAGCAAGATTGATGTGTCCGTATGAAGGTGTCGTCAATAAATGATCCAATGGCTTCCTACATGTGAAAATATTTATTTTATTAATAATTCGCCACCTTGGCATATCTAAGAGTAGTTACTCCCGAGCTTTAGTGAGGTAGTAAATAGAAACTGAGTTATAATGGGTTTTAGCGCCGTGTGTCTCTACTTTTCACTACGATTGTGGAAAAAATCAAATTATTAAATTTATCAAAACATTTTGGCTAATATCTTAAACGTGCGACTTTAAAAAATTTAATTTTCGTTGGTAACAGACAAATATTAAAAAAAAACTTAATCCCTTAAAGGTTTAAAAGTTTTTTTTATGATAGTGAGTTACAAGACGAGCAAATCAGGTGCAAATCATGGTACGCATCACGATTGCCCACATCAGACACAGTGCCACCCAGTGTTTTAATATTCAAAATCCTGCGCGGCACTGCACTGCGCCTGTCACCCTGAGATATTAGTTGTTGAAAATGACCATGCCCAGTAATTTCGGTGGTAACATTGCCCTTCAGACCGGAATACAGTAATGTTTGCACATTACTGCTTGGCGGATGAATAACTGGCAAAGGTGTGGTACTTCCCCAGGCGCGCCCCTGCTAGCCTACCACTACAAAAGTTATTTTAGCCCCTCTCTGGTACGCAACAATGATGGACTTTTTGAACAAGAGGTAAAAACCCTCAACGTTTCAGGATAATCTAGACACAGAAGTAAAATCCCTCCGCAAACAACTGGACATGCAAAAGAACGAGTTGAAGTGTCACTACCAAGCTCAACTGGAGGAGGCTGTTATGAGCAAGCTGCAGGAGTTTCAACGACAACTGGATGCCACGGAGAAGGAGATGGAACAACACGCGAGAGTTAAAGAAGGCGAGCTCTTGGATAACTTCAATAAGCAGTTCTGCAGGATTGAAGAGCAGTAAGTGGGATTTTTTATATAGTTTGTAAAGTATAGGTTGATATCTGACAGCTGAACAATTAATCAGTTCTGTATGTAAAGAGCATTTTATCAGGTAATCAATTACAAAATACCCTCTTAAGAGCGTACATGGCGTTCTAGGAATAGCTACGTAAGTTAAAGAGTACCATATGTGTTATTCCAGAGTCTAAACCTTCTATATACCGAATTTCAGCCCAATCGGTTCATAGTTTTGGCGTGAAAGAGTAACAAACATCCATCCATCCATCCTCAAAAACTTACTTAATTTTCAGGCATAAACTAGAAGTGAATGTTCTAGAAGAGAAACAGAGAGAAGAGATCAAACTTTACAGGTTGCAACTTGCGCAAGCGAACGAGAAAATAGGACTTCTAGAGGTATGTTCTTTTCATGTTTGTAGTGGTAGGCCTCTTGCAGGGGGCCTGGGGAAGTACCACACCTTTGTTCATCCGCCATATGGGCAATCATGATGCTTACCATCAGGCAACTGATTTGCTCGTCTATCATAAAGTGTTGTTTGAATAACATCATGTTAGTTTAAATGTGCTGAATTATAATAAAATATATTATAAACGAGCTGTGCCCCGCGGTTTCACCCTCGTTGTCATCGTTCCCGTGGGAATATCAGGGAAAAAAGTACCCCATGTGTTATTCCACGGTCTAAGCTACTCACATACAAAATTTCAGTTCAATCGATTCAATAGTTTTGGCGTGAAAGGGTAACAAACATCCATCCATCCATCCTCACAAATTTACACATTTATAATATTAGTAGGATAATATTTTTCTCATGCATACTTAAAAAATGCATAGATTTTCTCACTGTGATTCTAGACTGTTTATTGATTTGTTCCTATTTTTCGAAATTATACTCATTTTGAAAAAAATCTCGTGAAAACTCCTAGAACAAGAATATTTAGTTTTTAGTTCCGATTTTTTAGTGTCAAAAACAACATGCACAGTGCACCGCCCTCCCGCCCGCAAAATTGCATGCAAAGAAATGCTATTAAGTATTATTGTTGTTAGTGACACCATTCATATATCGACACGTGTTTCGCGTCTACACGACGCATCATCAGGAAATAGACTCTGACCGCGCTGTAAGGGCGACAAATGTTAGTACGACGCCGCTCCTCGAGATGTTACCTCGCTGAACGCTGGACCCAGCCCACTGTGCATGTTGTTTTTGACACTAAAAAATCGGAACTAAAAACTAAATATTCTTGTTCTAGGAGTTTGCAATGGAGTTCCGAAAAGTAACGCCAAATTCAATCAATTATCTTAAAATCACGTGAGATTAGTTTAGATGATTTAGCCTATAGGCTGACGCTTGTTGCTTGGCTTGGTGCTCGCAGCAGTTGGGACACTTGGGGCCGGAGAGGTGCTGCTGCACATGACTGCAACATGTGTCTCTATCGTACTATAGTGTCTCACCCCTCCCACGGGATGAGAAACGGTTAGCCCTGTTAAATAGCTGGGAACCACACGGCCAACTCACCAAGGTTTCCCTTGACAATTGTCGTATGTAATGTTTCAGAGTAAACTGGATTCATATTGTCGCCGTCGCGGGCAACTAGCGGCGCAACTACACGGCGTGATGGAGTCCCAGTGGAGACAGGCCCTTAGGATCCTCACACAAGGACACGCCTCTAACTTGGACCTTCACAGGACCGATAGTGGTGAGATGGTTACCTTAATAGCGTCTGTGGTCCACTGGAAATGAGTATTTGAAAAAAAAAAATCGTATTTTTTAATTTATTTTGAAAGTTTAATGAAAATTATTATTTATAATCTTCTGATATATCACTTTAAAAATATATTTTTAATAAGCGATTCCAAATTGATAAAATTCTATTATGAGTCACTTGATTACGAACGCGCCACGATTGATCGCCATTTTTGTGACGTAGTAATGTTATAGTTATGTATATAGTACTTTAACACAATGTGACGTCACTACAGGTCACGAGTTCATTCGGGTACTATCGGCGTGTTTTCGGTACTGGATTAAAAATTATTTTTTAATTTGATATAACTTTGTAATTAAAGCGATAATTTTCTTACGAATCTTATATAATGATCTTGCCATTTATGCTATAAAAATTCAATTTATATAACGATATATTTTCTTTACTTTATTATAGTGACCTCCATAATTTTAATACTGGGAATAAAGACAAAATAGCTATACCTATATAGCTATATAGATTTAGATTATCTTAAAAAAAATATTCTTAGGAAATAGTGTACGTTTTTCTATAATAAAATCCCAAAAGAGATAACGGGGCTCTCAGAGGGTAAATTCAAAACCTATATTTAAATCTACGATATATTATATCGTAATATGCCTCGCTATAATATAATAATATAGCTACGTGTGTGACGGGCTTAAGCGACTACAGCGGAGTCAAATTTATTGGTATTTGTTCCTCTTTCTAGATCCAGAATAAAGCCAAGCTAAAGTTCACGCGGCAATGTAGTATGAATTTATTTATATTTTTCATATATATTAGTGACCCCGGCGGTGCAGGAGCCGCTCTCGATGCCAACGTTCGCTGAGCGAGCCCTGACGAGGGACAAATCGTTCCATTTTGAAGCTTTAAGCGATACAGACTTGCAGCATTATGTTAAATTGGTATGTCTCTGGTTTTGTCTATTTGTTTTGTCTATGTGTGACATCTTCCACACACGATCGCCTGGTCCCAAACTAGGCTAGAAGCCTGTACTATGGTAACCAGATGACTGATATACATACTTATAAAAGCTTTTAACACCCAGACACAGATCAAACAGACGTGTTCATGCACACAAATGTTTGACCTGGCCGGGGATCGAACCCGAGGCCAGCGGCACAGAAAGCAGAGTTAGTATCATCTGAGCCAACGAGGCTGTCATTGTGTATTTGTTTTGTCTGTCTATTCCAAAACTCGTACCTAATTTCTCAAGTCCTACCTACTTGTATTACCTCTGAACAATACGCTACGCATTCTAATAACATATAGCGCCATCTAGTTGCAAACTACAGCAAACATGTTAGTATTTTTTTTTACTGTTTAAAATTTTACTGTTTTGGGGTTTTTCCTTTACTTGTGTTATAAGATCTTGCTTTACAATAATTCGTGTACAATATTACACCTCACAAAGCTGGCCTTTGGGAGGTGGATATAAGTGGTCCAGCAGTGACTGTGGACATCCTAAGGCTGAGATGATGATGATAATGAATAATAATATAACTATTTCCAGTTATTAACAAAGCAACCAAGTTATGAAGGCGGCGGCGACGTGCCGCCATGTTTGACAGAAGAACCGACGAGCGACCGCCCCGACAAGGATCGCAGAGATAAAACTAAACGAAGTCTCAACTCCAGCAAGCCGCCGTGGAAAGCATAAACTCTCATAAAGGTTGACACACACTCAGCTGGCGCGGAGCGGGTCGGGTGTCCAATATATAAGCAACGTCACCCGACCCGCGCTTTGACATGTGAAGCAACCTTACACTAGCTAACTAACTAGCTGAGCCGATAGAACTTGCCCAGCACTTTAGCAGCAAAAAATGCATTGGAAAAAGACTTTAATCCGACATTTTTCCGGGTCGGTTGTAGGTGTCAAATCCTACTATCTTTTGTGAGTGGATCGATTGATGTTTGTTACTCTGTCACGCACAAACTACTGAACCGATTGGGCTGAAATTCGGAATGTTGATAGTTAAGAGCCCTGAATAACACACTTGGTACTTTTTACCTCGATATTCCCACGGGAACAAAGCTACGCGGGTAAAACCGCGGGGCACAGCTAGTCATAAATAAATTGTCTTGTGGTCATTAGGTTGAAGGAAGGACCCTATTATTCCATATGACGTGACAGAACAACAAAAACTGAGCTGGTAACAAGTCAATTAAAGTTAAAACACACATGGGCGGGCGCGGGTCGGGTGCGTTTTCTATTTGACACCCGACACGCGCGCTTCATCCATATTTGTTTGAATACCTTAAATGGCTTAAGTAGTTAATTACTGCTACTTAAAATACTATCCTAGTTTTAAAAAACTAGGATAATGAAACTAAAGTTTCATTTCATCATTTTGGTCAGCGTCAACTTTATACTCGGCATCTTAATAAGACTGACTTTTGTTGATTACTCAATTTTTTTTGACTCTACCCGCCTTTAAATAAATTCATATAAATTATGAATTTAATGCATTTTAGATTTTGTTAGTATTTTTGTACGGTTGTAGGATATTTCTTTTCAAAATATATTTATTTGTGTATTATATTAATAATAGACATTGCTGTAAATTATTATTACTCTATAAAATGTTTATGAATTAAAAATACCTATATTCTGAAAAGTTACTGGTTTTTATTTTATAAGAAAAAAACATCCATGTTTGATATAACAATTTATTTGATCATAAATGCGAATTAAAAATATATAATATGATTTTCGAATATGATTACAATGGCATCACGATTTTATACAAAACTAAATAATATAATGTACACTTAATCAATATTTTAATCACATTTTTTTTTCTTTTGGGCAAGAAATGAAATTCATGTCGAAAAGAAAATAATTATATAAACGAAATATTTGTAAATTAATAATTTAGAGACAATAATAATTACCAAATATTAAAACTAAACCAATCTAATCATAACCTTATAACGCCCAAGTCTTAAAGATTAAAATTAATTTAGTGTTATTACGGTTTAACACGTCTTAATTTATAAGAACTTATGGTTAAACGTCACCCATACAAAATGAAAATACACAGACATGAAGAAATAGGGAATTATTTCCACTCTATTGTTTGTGGTTGGCTCTGGATCTGGCCTTTATTTGCGCGAAAACATATTTTGTTAAAGAAAACCGTATCGTTTTGTTGCTATTTAAAAAAAAACATTAACATAACCTAAAAACTACTTTTTACAATTTTCATAAATACGAAGAAACTAAGGTTTTCTTTAACCAAATATGTTTTCAAGCAAATAAAGGCCAGATCCAGAGCCAACAAACAATTGAGTGCAAAATTATTTCCTATTTCTTCATATCTGTTTATTTTCATTTTGTATGGGCCAAATAGCTGCCCAGAGAAAGGAATGGAAAGAGAAGGGAGGCCTTTTCCCTGCAGTGAGACACTACAGGCTAAATAATAATAATAAATAACTTGGGCGTTAGGGACCACAGAACAAATACGGAGAGGAGGCGGCCTAAGCAACTGTGCACTGTGATTTCAAGTAGGTCCTGACGTCATCACAATGGGTGTGACCTGAGTCAGTGTATTGTCGGCGTTTATTCTACTTGACAATAGATGGCGATCTTGTGTCACGGGAACTAAAAATATAGGTACGGAGAGCTCAGAATTAATATATTAACAATCATACGTACTAAAATTTGTTCTACAATCATTCCTTACGAATTTTTGGTCGCCAAAGTATTATAATTTTGATGTTTTAAAAATCATTTTGTAAACAGGCCGCCATCTACTGTGAGATAATAAACTACTTAGTAAGGTCGACAAAGAACGAAGCGAGTAGTTTTGCTCAATACCGGTAGATGGAAAATAAAGAAGTGGGCGGGATGTGACTACCTCTCACCCCGCAAAATGGAACGCATTATTTCAAAGAGAAATCTAATTACAACACCTCTCCGTATTTGCTCTGTGCTTAGGACTATACATGTTTTAATAAAATAAATAATTAAATATAATATTTACAGAATTGCACCAAAAACACTACAAGACTTATGCTGTTTTATATAGTGACAGGATTTAAACCGCAAAATGTTCAATCAATGGAAAACATTATAAATAATAATAATATGGGACAATTTCCACACACGGTCATCTGGTCCCAAACTAGGCTAGAAGCCTGTACTATGGTTACCAGATGACTGATATACATACTTATATATACTTATAACATCCAGACACAGATCAAAAAGACGTGTTCATTCACACAAATGTTTGACCTGGCCGGGGATCGAACCCGTGCCCTGCGGCACAGAAAGCAGAGTTACTACCATCTGAGCCAACGAGGCTGTCAAAGGCTGTTTGTTATCTTTTATAATTCCTTTAGGTACTTCTAAAAATTAACGGCGACTAATAAGCTATCGTTCAAAAAGAGCGCGATTACGCGACCATCGGCGTGGATGTGTCAAAATATTAGGCCTCTTGTACACGCACGGTTTACCGCCGTGAAAATCTACGGTTAATTCGCCGCGTGTAGGCACGGTCGTCAGTGTTGTATGGATTACTATGAAAGCTTGTAGACGCGCACGGTGCACACGGCCGCGCCGCCGCGCCGTGGCCTACACGCGGCGTATTAACCGTAGATTTTCACGGCGGTAAACCGTGCGTGTACAAGAGGCCTTAGGAGGCCAGCGGCCTACGAATTGACTATATAAAAACATTATACATAACTCATTTGAAATCAGGGCATATTCCCAACGTATGTTATTCGGAATGAGACTAGTTATGTAGGTTCCTTATTATATCTAAAAAGTACCGTTTGACGTTTCATCTTTTCAAGCAATTTTGAAGCCATAATAACTTTGCATAGGCCGAAATAGCTTTGTGGTTCACATAATTACAATAAACTTCCCCGTAAAACCATGAAAATTTGATCACAAGATGTAAAATTTAAATACAAATCTCTCAAACAAATCAAAATAAGAACTGTCAAACCGTACTGTTTAGATCTGATGGGCTTTATTGCCTCATTTCGAATAAAAACATTTTGTTTTGGAATTTTTGCTAGTATTGTAAAGAATTTAGGTTTAAGTTTGTATGAGCAAGTCGTCGGTCGCAGGCTTCTTCGACTTAAGTATGTTTGATTGCGAAATCGCGATCTATTACGAGCAGACCTAATAATAAGTATGTAGTCTAAATAAACAATATTACAATACTCATAAATCCCGTGTAACCGCTTTAATTAATTATTTATTGCACAATTAACTAAATAAAAACAGTGTTTGTGATGATAAAGTTATAGTTATTATGTAGCCATTTATATGGCTATTTAACTAATTTACTATTTAATTAACCAAGTAATTAACCTAAAGCTAAATAATAACGTTGGTAATACTATAATTTAAGGTGCCTATAGACATCTTTATGACAAATTGAAGAATTTTAACAATGGTCATAATTCTCCTAAGACTTAGGAGACATCGAGTAAAAAGAAACAATTAACTCGATTAACTGCCAAATCTCTTGTTTACATATAACGCCATCTTTGGCATCTTAACTCGATCAAACATAACATACAATCACGCCTTTTTCCCGAAGGTAGGCAGAGGTGTACCCAGGACTCAGTCCCACAGTAGATACACTCACATTTCGCCAGTATGTTATTGGTCCCATTTAATAGGGGGCGAGCCTATTGCCATCTACCGGGCACAGTTCCAGACTCCAGGCAGTTATTGAAATAAAATCCAATGCTTATTAACTCTTTGCCTGTCCTGGGGATCGAACCCGGGACCTCATGATTGGCAGTTGAGTTTGCGCCCACTACGCCACCGAGGCGAGGCTAACAACCTCGATCAAAAGCGGATTATATTCCTGATATAAGCAATAACTCTCGATAAAGCAATGAGGGATGCGAATTATATTATAAACAAGGCCAGTTCAATATAGGATTTGAATGCGGTAAATCGCGTTTTAAGGTAATTACTAAGTCGACTGTACATTATGGTGAGTTCTCAAAAATAGATTTCAAGTCTTAAAACCAGTTTTAGGCATTTTCAGATCAGTTTCAACGCAATGTGTTTTCCATGAGTTTTAAATAAATAATAATAATATGGGACAACTTCTACACACGGTCGACTGGTCCCAAACTAGGCTAGAAGCCTGTACTATGGTAACCAGATATACATACTTATATAAGCTTATAACACACAGGGACAGATCAAACAGATTATGTTCATTCACACAAATGTTTGACCTGGCCGGCCCCGGGCCCTGCGGCACAGAAAGCAGAGTTACTACCATCTGAGCCAACGAGGCTGTCAATATAATTCCCTTGTTCCTTGTATAGTGAACGATAAGAGTCCCAGTAGACTAGGCGAGCGCGGAGGCCGGCAGCGAGCTGTGTTTAGGCTTGGCCTTGTGTACGAACACCTTTATAGAGCCGTTGAAGTCTGCACTGACGAGCACGTGCCCGGTCTGAGAGGACGCCACGAGCCCGCCTTCTGCACCCTTCTGTTATTGTAATAATAATAATTTGTATTTATACTCTAACAGAATGGGTTACCCCAATTACACTGCTCGAGTCAATTCATATGGGTTATGTGGACAACCCATATTGTCAAGAGTTTCAGTGGGGCTATTGGCGTTCTTCATAATCACCAGTCGTTATCAGGTTTAAGTCTTTGTGTTCTGTGTTTTGAATTAGTTACAAAGACGTTTTACCTTTCTAATAAGACTGTGCACTCTCAAATTTGGAGGAGAGAAAGGGAAAAGGACACTGGGAGTGGTTCTCACTCGGGACCGACACAGTGCACAGTCTACTTAGTAAGTTTATCATAATGTCTTTGGTTAGTAACCGGACTTTGACATTTGTAGTTCATGCCAAATCAAGATAATAGGCACTAATGTGATAGTCACCGAGAACGCCAATAGCCCCACAGGTCGCCAAGATTCCTACGCAGCCTCCGACATGACCTAACGACTGCCCCCACATATCTTATAGGAAACTGTAGGGACCTACAGTTTAACGTGACATCCGAAACACGGTAGCGCCCAGGCGGAAAGACCATGGTGAGATTCGATCCAGGGACTCCAGATTTAAAGCCGAGCATATAGGCTGGTTTGCATATTCTTTGTTACACAATGGGCCAATTGGTCTCTTATACAATGGTAAAAGAGGTAATTTTACTCCGCGAGGGAGTAAATAGTAACAGAGTTATAAATGCGCTTTAGCGGCGTGTGTTACACTCTACTTTTCACTACGATTGTGAGAAAATACTACTAATATTATAAATGCGAAAATTTATGAGGATGGATGGATGTTTGTTACTCTTTCACGCCAAAACTACTGAACCGATTAGGCTGAAATTTGTTATGTAGGTAGCTTAGATCCTGGGATAACACATGGGGTACTTTTTTCCCCGATATTCCCACGGGAACGATGACAAAGCAGGTGAAGCCGCGGGGCACAGTTAGTGTGTAGTAAATCTCGTTGGTAAGAGACACAAATTAAAAAGAAATTTACTTTGTTCCCTAGAGGTTGAAAATTTATTTAAGTCCCGCTCTGATACGGAACGATGACGGAATGTTTGAGCAAGAGTGAAAAGTATATTTATCTAATTTGAAATAATGGTTTTAAACAATAGGATCACTTTTCACGGGATAATTTTGATGTTTTCTAGACTATTAACAAATTTTTTTTTTATGATAGTGAGTGACAAGACGAGCAAATCAGGTGCCCGATGGTCCTTATCAGACACAGTGCCACCCAGTGTTTTAAAATTCAAAATTCTGCGCGACACTGCACTGCGTCTTTCACGCCGAGATATTAGTTGTTGAACCTCGTCATGCCCAGTAATTTCGCTGGTAACATTGCCCTTCAGACCGGAACACAGTAATGTTTGCACATTACTGCTTGGCGGATGAATAACTGGTAGCCCCCTGCAAGAGAGGCCTACCGCTAGAGTGAGGTCGTTCCTCACCAGTTCCTCGTCGCGGTCGTGTGTGGCGGGGCCGGGGGCGGGGGCGGGGCCGGGGGCGGGGCCGGGGCCGGGGCCGGGGGCGGGGGCGGGGGCGCGCGCCTGCAGCTCCCTGGCGGAGATCATCCGTATCATGTGGTCGGGGTTGGGAGCGAACACGGCGCACGTTACTACGGCGTTGTGCGCCTTTATACCTTCCCAGAAGTCATTCCTACAACAAATTTAAAAAATAAAATAAGTGTTTATTGCCACAAAAAATTACATACAGAAAATAGAAAAAATTACAAGATAGACGTTACAATCCCAACAAGATACAAAATAATAACAATATTATTGACTATTTATCTATGCAGTACTTATATAACCTAAAATAATAATATTATATCTAATCACCTATTTAATAATAATTTCCTTAATAAAAATAAAAAAGTTACAAGAAATTGTTAAGGCACACCTTGGTAACTAAGAAAAACGCCTCAAACAAACCTCAACAGCAATCCAAAAAAAGAGAGGGTGGTGTAGGCTCGAGGCAAACCTACGTTTCCTTAAGGCGCTGTCCAAAGCGAATTCGCCCTCTCGCTCACACGTACCCACATTTTGGAAGATATAAAAAATACTACATGGAATTATGTTTTTTAGTGAATTGGGAGTCGGTCGGCGGAATACAAAACGTCAGTATACGTTCGCAGTAAATCACTGTACTAAAAATAATAAGTGGCTGTGTTTATCGATGGAAACATTATTAGTGTGTGCGTCTTAGTCTAGGATTCCTGTGTGAGTGTTGCCGTGCGTTGGTGTGCCTGGGTTTGGCTATAAACTGTATTTATAAATTGGATAATTTATTGAGATTTATTACTGGTGGGTAGACAAAAAAAAAAAAATCTAAGTGACAAATGATCGGTTTGGTTGACAGAAATAACAACAGACTATAGACTTTTTTTTTTCTTCTTTTTCTGTGCCGCCTAGAGGAATATTTTTGTACACGCTACACCGCAATTAATCTGACTTAGGGCCGGTTTTTTGATCACTGTTCAGATCACACATAATAACGATGGGCAAGTGCGTGGCTTGTGGGCGATTTCTTAGGCCGACAGGTGCCGCTAAGTGCGGTACTTGCCCGTGCACATACCATAAAGCGTGTGTGGGGTTTATGGAGACTGATGTCGTCGAGAACGGTTGGTCGTGCCCCGAATGTAAGAGGGTGCAACCGAAAGGGGACAACACAAACACTCCCGTAAAGAGTAGTACGTCACTCGCGTCTCCAATACCTCGCGAGACACCTTCCGGGACTTCGTCGCAACCCCAGGTGCAGCTGACCCGCACCTCCCCTTCCGATAGCGCGCTTTTGGACGAGGGTTCAAACTCCGACATAAAGTTGATGCGACGTGATCTCGCGGAATACATGAAGGAGCTTCGGGAGTTTCGTGAAGAATTCCGGAGTTTCCGGTCTGATATGGGCCAACGCATGGATGGGTTTGAGCATAGGCTGATGGCGGTCGAGCGGCGAGAGGCGGCGCCCACGAAGGAGGAAGTCTCCGAGTTGCGTATGACCGTGGCTTTGCTGAAGACCGATCTGAACGACCGCGACCAGGAGTTGCTGCTCTCAGACCTAGATATAGGCCACCTCCCCAAGGTTGCGGGTGAAAACGTCGGTCACACTGTGACCGTCCTGGCCGCTAAATTGGGGTTAAACCTTGAAGAGAGAGACATAGTGTTCGCTGAGCGGGTTGGGCGCGCGGACCGTAATGCCGGGCCAGACGGGGCAGCAGCGGGGCGCCCGCGTCGCGTTGTCGTGCGCCTGGCGCGCCGTTCCCTGCGTGACCAGATCCTACAGGCCGCACGCGTGCGCCGCAATCTGTCCTCTGCAGAGCTCGGGCTGGCGGGGCCGCCACGCCGCTTATACATCAATGAGCGGCTCACAAAGACCAATCGGCAGCTATTTCACCGGGTCCGGGAAGAATGTCGCAAGCGTGAATGGCGGTATGCCTGGACCAGGCAGGGGCGGATTTTCGCACGTCAGGGGGACGGGAAGCAAGTAATCCAGATCCGGGCTGGTACAGATCTGGACCGGGTTTTTGATGGTGGATCCGTTTGAAAAGACATTATCTGTAGTTATTATTATAAGTGTAATGTTAAGTCAGTTAATAGAATGCTCAATTTGCTTGATACTACTATTTTATTTTATATTTTGCTATACCTCATTATGCTTTGGATATTGTGTGTTTTTTATAGTAATTGCTAGTAAGTTGTTTAAGGAAATGTTATTTAATGTATTGAATGTTTATTTTTATGATTATTATGGATAGGATACATCATACTTATAAGAGTTTGAAACTTGGGCTCATAAATGTACGCTCATTAAATACAGGTAGGGATGAGCTGGAGGCATGCATACACACACATAGACCTGACATATTGGCACTCAATGAAACCTGGATCCGGGAAGGTCAGGAGAAGGTAGCGCCAGTGCTCCCAGATTATATTTTAAAATTAAAAGCTCGTAAATCCAATAATAAAGGTGGTGGGGTAGGGTTCTATATAAGAAAAGGATTGCGTGCCCGAGTTCGATCCCACCCAGAGTCACCACTAGAACAATTGTGGCTTGAGCTAACGTTGCCCGGCGCTCGAATGGCCATAGGTACAGCATACCGACCTGAAAGCGTCACGGTATCAACAGGTTTAGAATCTATAAGCGAGTCGCTTAATACATTTATACACTGTGAGTACATTTTCGTGTTGACGGATTTCAATATAGATTTACTGAAACCTGACTCTCCTAAGGCTCTCGAGCTAACAGATTTTTGTACACAAAACAATCTGACTCAGTTAGTCGATAAATCCACTAGAAATACAGATACTACCGCTAGTCTTTTAGATATTATACTTACTAACGTGCCAGATAGATGTAAAAATGTTACCGTGCTCCATAATGAATGTTTGAGTGATCATGCCTTGATTCTATGCAATCTTAATATAAAAAAACATAAACCTGTTCCACGAATAATAGTATCCAGATCAATTGACGAAATTAAATTAGAAACATTTAGTCGAGACCTTAAGTTGGTAGACTGGCAAGACGTTAAAGAAATACAAGATTTGAATTCTATGATTAAAAAATTTAATTATAATATAATCCAACTTTTTAATGATCATGCACCTCTGAAGCGTAGGACCGTGAGAGAATATCCGAAACCGTGGATAACTAACATTGTTCGCTTTATGATGTCTCTTAGAGATAAAGCTTTAGCTAGGGCACATAGTAGAAAAACAGAGTCGGCAAAAAATTACTATAAAAGTCTTAAAAATTTAGTAAATGGGGCGGTAGAAAGGGAGAGAACGGCTTTTTTTTCACATTATATTAATAAAAACCTACACCAACCCAAAAAAATGTGGAACTTTTTAAAAAGAATTAAGGAATTAAATAATAACGTTCATATGATACCAGAACACTTAAAAAAGCCTAATCTAATCAACGATCATTTTCTAAACATACCAGGAGATGGTCTAATAGCTAATGACACATATATATTTTTTACTTCTACCAAGAGAAATAGGTCTAGCGTATTTAAACTGAGTGAAGTCTCGGAGGATAAAGTAGGGAGAATGCTCTTAAACATTAAAACCAATGCGGCGGGGTATGATGGTATAAACATAGAAATGGTTAAACTTACCTTGCCCGAAACGCTGCCCGCTATCACGGCAATGGTCAACAGTTCCATAGTTACTAACACATTTCCCGATGTGTGGAAGCGAGCTCTAGTAATACCCATACCTAAATCTAGTTCGGCCGAAGAGGTAAAACATTTGCGACCAATTAGTATACTACCTGTGTTATCTAAAGTTCTGGAAAGGGTAGTGCTAGAGCAGATAGAGACGTACATTATACAGGAAAATATAATACCTGCTTATCAGTCGGGATTTCGTAAAGCCCACGGCACAGAAACGGCGCTCTTGCAGGTTACGGACGATATAATAGCAGCGTCCGATGCAGGTCTTAGCAGTGTCCTTATATTACTCGATTTCTCGCGTGCTTTTGATTGCCTACACCCAGACTTATTAATTGCTAAACTGTCTTACTACGGATTTTCGGATGAAACTTGTAAATGGTTTGAGACATATTTAAAAAACAGGGAACAATTTGTAGAAGTAGAAAACCAGGATGGAAGCAAGGGTACCTCCGATGTGCGTAATGTACTGAGGGGAACACCACAGGGTTCAATTTTGAGTCCAATTCTTTTTTCTATATTTACGGCTGATATGCCACAACAGTTAGAGGTGTGTAAGTATCATTTGTACGCGGATGATACGCAAATATACTATAGTTTTGATTCTAAGGACACGGTGGAGGCTTTGTCGAAAGTAAACAAAGATTTGGATATGATTTTTAAGTGGGCCAAAAATAACTCATTGATTCTTAATCCGACAAAATCTAAAATGCTAATCCTGGGCACAAAAACGCAAGTCAGGAAAGTTTTTGATCAAAATCCTAAAGTAACCATTGAAGGAGTACAGTTGCCAATTGAAAAAGATGCCCGAAATCTAGGACTCATTGTAGACAGTGAATTGAGGTTTGTCAAGCATGTAAATGAAAAAATAAAAAATAGCTTTTATAAACTTAAGGTGTTATATAATATTAGAAAACATATATCAGAAGATGTCAGAATTTTATTATGTGATCTTTTGGTGCTCTCCCCTTTCAACTATTGCAGTGCAGTATATGGACCTAGGTTATGGGGGAAAACAGAACTAGCCATTCAAAAAGTGCAAAATGCCTGCGCACGATTCTGTTTCAATATACCCAGGAGGGCACATGTCACACCGTACCTCGTAAAAAAGGGTATTCTAAATATGAAGTTGCGTAGGGAAATACATTTAGCTTGCATCACCCAAAAGATATTGTGGAATGGTAGGCCAGAGTATCTTTTTGAGAAGCTTAGATGGTCCAAGGATCTTCATGATGTTAATACACGCTCAAAACATAAGAACTATTTAGATGTTCCTATAAGCAAAGCTGCAGGTTTTAGAGGCTGTTTCAAACATAGTGCTTCGAAAATTTGGAACAACCTTCCGCCGCCTTTAAGAAGCAAATTAAGCATAAATACCTTCAAATCAAGACTAAAGCAAGTAATGTTGCAAAAGCAGAAGCATAATTTTGAAATAGCTTTTAAAATAGTTAAATAACATTGTTAAAGGTTGTAATGTATGAAATAGTAATTCTTTCATACACACATACACACTTGAGCACGCAGCAAACACAACAGGCGTTTGGGATAACTGTTAATATACACATAAGTACACAAGGCACGCGTTCGTATACACATAAGTACATAACAACAACAGCCGACCGAAAGGGATGCATTGAAAACCAGCGCTAGGTGAGCATTGTTCACCCGGCATATGCTGAATGCACTCCTTTTGCCTCTATATTTAATATTTCAATATATTACTTTAATAATAAGTAAATTTTTTTAATACCTACGGTTAGTCGCGCAAACGCGACTTTCTTGTACGAGTATGAATAATATAAGTTAGAATTTATTTTTATACAAAGTTAGATAGTTAATAATATACCTATTAGTAGATAAGTAAGATTATTATTTTTGATCATTGTTTAGTACTTAGACACACACGATTGTTACGGGTATTTGGTAATATTTAATTGTTTGTTAGATTGTTTCTTACTTGGTGTTAATTTCTTTTTTCCTGTTTGTCAACGGAGGCAATAAACAACTTTTTATTTTATTTTATTTATTTATGTAAAATAAAGCCAACTTGATTCTAGAAAATAACAATACCAAGACTCAGTAAAAAATCCAATTAAATCCAAACGAGTTTTCATGTATAAAACCTGCAGAAAGAAAAAAAAAGGCACTGACAACTCGTTTGGATTAAATTACATTTTTTACTGAATCTTTGTATTGTTATTTTCTAGAAACTAGTTGTCTTTATTTTACGAAATTATATGTAGTAATTAGATGCTTACCATCAGGCACCTGATTTACTCGTGTTGTCGCCACTATCATAAAAAAAAAGTATTTCTTAAGATCTTCCAAAATGTGGATACGTGTGAGCGAGAGAACGAATCCGCTGAAAATACACAGATAAAGAAATAGGGAATCATTTTTCACTCAAATGTTCGTGGTTGGCTCTGGATCTGGCCGTATCGTATTTATGAAAATTGTAAAGTAGTGTTTAGGTTATTAACTATTATTATATATTTTTTAAAATAATAAACAAACCACAAGGTTTTCTTTAACAAAAAATGTTTTCGCGCAAATAAAAGTCAGATCCAGAGCCAACCACAAACAACTGAGTTGGTAATTATATTATCCCCTGTCATATCTGTGTATTTTCATTTTCTATGGGTGAAGTTTAACATTTTGTATGGGTGACGTTGAACATTTTGTATGGGTGACGTTTAACATTTTGTATGGGTGACGTTGAACATTTTGTATGGGTGACGTTTAACATTTTGTATGGGTGACGTTGAACATTTTGTATGGGTGACGTTTAACATTTTGTATGGGTGACGTTTAACATTTTGTATGGGTGACGTTGAACATTTTGTATGGGTGACGTTTAACATTTTGTATGGGTGACGTTGAACATTTTGTATGGATGACGTTGAACATTTTGTATGGGTGACGTTTAACATTTTGTATGGGTGACGTTGAACATTTTGTATGGGTGACGTTTAACATTTTGTATGGGTGACGTTGAACATTTTGTATGGGTGACGTTAAACATTTTGTATGGGTTACGTTTAACGTTAACATTACCTGTCCCGCCTCACGGATGTAAACTTGGCATAGTCATGGTAAGTCTTCCATATGTATATACATTGGTTCTCGGATCCGCTTACTATATACTTGCCGTCGTGCGAGAACGACGCTTTTATCTGACTCGACACGTTCACGTAACCTGTGGATAACGAAGAAATCATTTAAGGAGGCGGCGACCGGAGAATTCCCCATACAAACGTAATAGTCAAATCATTCGAAATCGGAGCACATTTCCTACATTTCATGACGTCATTCGGAATGAGACACTAGTTATCTAGGTTCCTAATTATATTTCAATCCAAGATAGAAGTACTTGTACTAAAATATGATGATAATCCAAAATATAGGTATTTTCAATTAATAAATATTTTAGACTATAATTTGGAACCTAGATAATTAGTGTCACATTCCGAATAACATCACTAAATGTTGGAAATATGCTCTGGTTTCAAATGATTTGACTATTATACGTTTGTTTGGGGAATTTCCGGTCGCCTCGTTAAATGGGTGTGGTGACAATATTGTACAGAGGGGGCTGGTTATATAAGTTAGCTTACTTTAAAGGGACGTAGCACACCTATCAACTCTGAAAGGGATCGTGTCACCGTATCAACTCGTGCCTTTCTGTATTCTTTGTGTACGAGTAGCCGTGCCTTTTCCATTAAATAATACTCGAACACTTCAGCATATTTTAAATGATTTATTCCAAGCCCACCATCTTCAATCTCGCTCTACAATCATCTGTCGCGCTGGCATCCACCTCCCTGTGTTGCCATCGCGCCCTCGCACATGCCATAGATCTTCTTGAAACCACACGTTGCCATTAATACTTTCCATAAAACCACCAAAACGTTCACAGAATCCGTGGCATGCGCGTCACAAAATAACATCAACCCTACATTTGTATGAAACTCTCTACTGCAACGCACTTTGATCACAGAATACTAAAATACTAAAGGGACACAAGAGACACTCTTCAAAATCATTTAAATAAATAGCGCATCTAACTCCGACGCAATAAAGTGCAATTCTGGTTGCACGGCGCCTAACTAATTATCCTTATATTAACATACAAGCTGCCTTTTATTACATATAATTAACGACTATATGACGCCGAATCATGATATTATAAATATCCCGTTATAAGTGATCTTAATGAAAACAAAATGTCATTAATTTTATTATACTTTTTTGGCCTTAATTTTGGATTATGACATGTTTTAATGTTCTTATGATTATTTATGTTACTTATGGATTTTATTATCTGATATGAATTAATGAATAATAATTAATAATGCTTACCTTTATACTTGCAGGAGAGGTTCAAGTCCCTCAGATCATACAATCTGATCCGACTGTCGTTAGAGGTGACCAATATCTTGTCGTCGTTCGGCATCGGTTCGATGCCGCTTATCTTCCGACCCGTCGAGTTCTTGCCTCGCGTCGATCTAACATCTATCAAATATACCTATATTACAATACTACATTACTATACGTGTACTTAAAGTAGTCTTTTTCGCACGGCGTGAAGTTGACATAATAATAATATGGGATAATTTTCACGCACGGTCTAGTAAGAATAGTAAAAATATGGTAAGAATAGTAGTTAAGGGGCCGCTCGGGGAAGTACCACACCTTTGCCAGTTATTCATCCGCCAAGCAGTAATGTGTAAACATTACTGTGTTCCGGACTGAACGGCAATGTTACCAGCGAAATTACTGGGCATGACGAGGTTCAACAACTCGTATCTCAGGGTGACAGGCGCAGAGCACAATTTACAATTTTAAAACACTGGGTGGTATGTGCCTGATATGGGCAATCATGATGCTTACCATGATGCATCTGATTTACTCGTCTTGTTCACTATCATAAAAAAAATATGGTTAAAAAGTAATCTCATACCAATTTGCGTGTGATATTTCAACTGGTCCGTAGTATAGAAGATGCATCGTCCATCGTAAGTGCCGACGACGGCGAACTTGCCGTTCTGACAGAAGTTAGCTGCAGTTATCAGTTTAGTCTTGCCGTCCACTTCGTTCCACACCGCTACCTGGATCATTTCTAATGTTTACGTTTCTTCTTCATATAAAATTATGTAATATGTACTTAAAGTATTGTATAAGCGTTATTTTATTTATATAGTATATTATATAATATATTTTCTCAGAGTGGTGTGGCAATCCTGTTGCACCCACTGTTACAAATAGCTAAAATATAATCATAATTTTGTTAACTTAAAAAATGGCATGGAGCAGTGTCCATGGTGTGTAATAAATAAATAATTAAAAAAAAAATATAAAAATGTTAACGTTTACTATATGAATATAATAATAATATGGGACAACTTCCACACACGGTCATCTGGTCCCAAACTAGGCTAGAAGCCTGTACTATGGTAACCAGATGACTGATATACATACTTATATACGCTTATAACACTCAGACACAGATCAAACAGATATGTTCATGCACACAAATGTTTGAAATGATCGGGGATCGAACCCGGGGCCTGCGGCACAGAAAGCAGAGTTACTAACATCTGAACCAACGAGACTGTCAAATTTATCAATCTACTCTGTCACGAATGTAACCAAACCAAATATTGCGAAACTATCTGTTGAAAAAATTAAGCCCTACAAGTTTCTTGTGCGTTCTTCTTGTAGAGGTATCTTTCCGAACGCACGTTAGACTCAGTACTGTTTATCTTCATCGACGTGCAAAAGTGTCAGATTATGACCTATTTGAATAAATCTTTTTGAGTTTGAGTTTCATCATACTCGTATTTGCGAACAACGAACATACGCAGAAAACTACTTTTTAGTTGGTGCAAATAGTATTTATGTTTATAACTTTATTATTCTGCTACTGATAGCAACAAATGACAGATCAACAAAAAGGTGCTAGCTATTAGAACATCTATCTCAAATTTTACAAAAAACGAACGCGACACTGGTTTGAAAAACCCAAGGGGTTTTTCATACAAATGTCGCATAAAAAGCAAGAAGTATTCTTCCACGTAGGCTCCTAGCTCGCAAATATGATCAGGAAATAATCATCGCGAGTATAGCCACATAATAATAAATAGTAGTATACCCGTCACCAAGTATCCCAAAGCTTTTTTACACAACCAACCTTTTTGTCCGGTATATTCCAAAGCCTCAACTTCCCATCGAGACTCCCACTCAGGAAGTATCGATCATCCCGCGGGTGAAACACTATCGCTGTCACAAAATCTATATGTTGAAAACAACATAAACATTCCCCCCTTGAAATATGCCAGAGTCTGACAGTTTTGTCCATGCTACTCGACAGGATGAAGTAGTTCTTCGACCAGGACACGTCGAGTAAATCTGAGGTGTGTCCGGAGTATATACAGAAGGGTTTGGGGTTGAATGGGGCGGAGGGGCCCAGGGGTTGGTCGTCTGGGGAGGGGGGAGGGGCGGAGAGGGACGCCAGAGATTCTTGCGAGGGGGTGGGGGAGGACTTCTTTTCGGCGTTGTATTTTGTGCGCATGTCCTGTAATAGAAATTATATTATTAAAAAATATTTTATACAATGTCTTTTATGAAATTGCATTTTTATGATACAAAAAATATGAAAAAAGAAATTGGTGAATGATAATTATTTGTGTGTGCACTTGCCTGAAATATTTATTGCTTTTCTTATGAGTTTTATATTATGATTACAAAAATTATCTATTTCGATACATTTAATATTCGGACGAGTTAAATTTTTTGTTATATTCTTTGATCATAAACGACATAATATTATGGATTAATTAGGGTAAGTACAAACTTTAATTATTGTTATCGACTACACATCTAAAACCCGCGGCAAGCGGCTTTGTCGGCGATATGGATTAATGCATATTAATCCATACATATTATGATTCTAGTAAAATTTTGTGACCGATAAAAGTCGCTGAATGGTGCACGGCACCTTAGGTGGGTGTAAAGGCTGGTTGGTCTTCTAGATGGATACTGAAAGTATACAAAAAATAATTAAAAAGCTGCAGCACCACACCGCGCCGTATATAGATACGGCCCGGTATATAGAGTGTATATGTACAGTACCTGGAACATATCGTAGGCGTGCCTGGCGACCCACACCCGCAGCAGCTTGTCCTGCCCCGCGGTGGCCAGCAGGCGGCCGCACACGCTGAACTTGCAGCACCACACCGCGCCGCTGTGCGCGTCGTCCATCTCCTGGTACATACATTGTATATGTATATGTAGCGGCTGTATATGTGGCAGCTTGTAGGTTAATATAACGATTATTAGGCGCAATGTGACCTGAATTGCACTTTATTTCGTCGGAGCTAGAGTTGATAGTTATTGATTTTGAGGAGTGTCTCTTCTGTCCCTTTAGTATTCTTAAGATTTTATTTTAGATCAACTGGTTCATTTTGTATTGGAAATCAAAAGTTTTTCACAAAGTTGTAGGTCAAATCAAATAAATGTATTGCTCTCCACAAGATATCATAGATAATATAATAGTAATAAATTAGCACATAGGCATGTGGACCCAGTCGGGTGCAGCAACTAGGGTAGAGAGAAAACCATGTTCTATTTTATTTTTTAATAATAAGAGTGCACACTTATATTATTTTACTAGCAGTTTTATGTCAAAATCATTTTCATTAAATTTATTAAAATCAAATTAATTAAGATATTTTATTAATTAACGTCATAAATATTAGTATTTAACTCCCTGTATATTAATGTCTACGTATTAAACACAGATTGAAAAGTTCATAGCTCACCTGCACATGCCTGACGCATCCATCGAAATCATACGGCCCTTTGTGTGAGTTGGAAGCCTTCAGTTTAATATTATGTTCGCCTCTTACGTCGTCCGCTATGTCCGCGACGTCCTCCTTGTGACGCGCGTGGGACACTTCCTGGGCGAGGGACTTCGCCGCGTCTACTGTCTTCTTTACCGTACTCCCGAAGAAACGTTTTAACCTGAGATATTGTTGTTCGATCATTGGAAACAGTCGTAGAGGCCACGACGTCATTTGAGGCCATAATGTCAAACTTTTTTAAGGCCAATGGAAAAAATGGGGAATAACTGTGTCAAGTCGAGACTTTTTCAAATGACAACGACTGCATTTCGGGCCAAATGCAAAATAAATGGCAAATATTCAAAATTGTGTTAAAGGCCACAAAATAAAGATAATTTATTAAAGCCTTGTGCAAATCATAAAGGCCACGATCACGTAAGGCGATAAAGTCAAATATGTTTGAGGCCAATGGAAAAAATATCTAAGGCGTTAAAGTCAAAACTATGTTAAAGGCCACAAAGTCAAGATTATTTT
Source organism: Hemistola chrysoprasaria (assembly GCA_947063395.1). Classification (NCBI taxonomy): domain Eukaryota; kingdom Metazoa; phylum Arthropoda; class Insecta; order Lepidoptera; family Geometridae; genus Hemistola; species Hemistola chrysoprasaria. The sequence continues at coordinate 1,261,465 of OX346719.1, forward strand.
TTTATTTCAAAATAAAAGCACTTTTCCGCACCATAAAGGTCGCAGTCATTAAAGGCCTCAAATCACAAAGCAGGCTAGCCACAAAGGCCAGAAAGTTATTTAATATAATAACTTTCCGCTATTGTTAAGCATGTCAAGTTAAAGGCCTACCTTTACCTATAAAATAAAAGAAACAGAATTAAGCCAATTTTTTCAACCAAACAAATATCAAACTTTTTATGTTACATTGTTTGAAATCAAACTAACATGTCGTGTGGTTATGAATTATGATAATAAATAATTTGATCGCATAGATAATAATATCACTCTATTTAAACTAGCTCGATTACTGTAGTATTTATTCAGTTCAATGAAGGGCCACCGTGAATTTTTACTTTATTAAGAATATATGTGAAATATGTCCATACATTTTTAAACAAAGTTGAAATTCATGGTGACCCTTATTTTTCATAATAAATCCGTGCAATTTGCAAGATCAAGTCAATAAATTCTTTAGCATTTTCGATCAAATCAGTAAAAAGCTGATTGATATTGTTAGTCGCAAAATTTTCACCTGATATTGATGTTGTCTTGCGAGTGACATTTCACTAATTTGGCTGGCGGTTGGCTAGAGTGATAAAATCTATGTTAAATAGCACAACACTTTGATTTTGAATGATTTATACGTACGAGTACATATTTAGATTTATACAAAGGTACTTTGATTTACAAAGCAACTTTGATTTTGATAACAAGAATATGGATTAATAATAAATGTAAACCAATTTGAAGTTTTTGAATAATAGATTCAAATAATAGATAGTGAAATCTAAGAGAAAATAACCAAATATGTATAGAATTTAAGTAGAGGAAAATGACATTAAAGCTCAACACGATCGTTGACTGGTCGGATGTCAAAATACAAGGAAACGCGATCGTCCCGCACAAGTTATAGTGTGTTGTCCTCCATACAAATACGAGGAATGCAACGTCATAATAATATGTGCATTTGGCTTACAAGTTTTAACATATAAGTATATATTTTTTTAATCATTTAATTCAGACTCTTATCCCATATGTGACACTCATTTAACAAAGAAATAATAAATATCACAATAAAAAAAATGTTTTAAACGTTTAATTCTGTAAAGCTAGGTATTTCTTGGGCAGCCTTTGCTCAAGGCATCTCCTCGGCCATAGACTGCCTCAAGAAGATACGATATATTCATATATAATTGTAATTGGGAATATACAATTGTCTCCAGTATCTTTACCCAATATCTCCCTCCAATATCTTTAATATTAAGTCATCATAATATTATGTTGTAAAATAGTAAAAATTGTGAACGTGAAGACTGAAGATGAAATGATCATGTAAATACACTCACTTGTCAGTCTTTCTCTTGATGGCGGTGGTCTGACGGTCGGTGGGTTCCCGCTTGGTCTCCTTCGCTTCATCCTCGGCTCCTCCCGCGCACACACTCTCACTCTCCTCGTCCGTCTCCCTGCATACATATTCATTTTCATGTCTCACACAATAAACACTATAAACTAAGAGCATTTTTGTAAACCCTTTGTTGCCCTTGATGTAACCATATTGCAAAAAAAAGTTAGGTTTAATAAATAATAGTTAAACATCTACATAGAAACCAAAACCGTAAAATTAAAACGTTAAAAAAAATGCTTTGAAAAAGGCTTCGTCAAAAGCATTTATTATTCATCAAAACAGCATTAAAAATTATCGTTGTTTACTTTCACATTTAACAATTTCCATCGCGATTTAAGGGAATGTATGTATTCTTTATATCTTTTCAATAAAATAATATAACGTTTACCTTTGAAACATATTTTTAGAAACACATTTTATCGAATATCAACATTCTATATAAAACGAAACAGAGGCATTACTGTGTCAAAAAACCACTCACAAAATTAACTAATGAATATTAGCTTATACATAGGTTATAGCTATGTAAATAGATAGCAAAGTGGTCATTAATTAACGAGTGGACATCACGAAAGGCTATACATGTCACAAAGAAAATACGTCAACACCCTGTGACCTACATTTTAAAGGTCATCTTTGATTGCCAAATATAGTGCTGAATTAAAAAAAAAAGTATCTAGAATATTACTTAACTGCATTGCAACGCGACTTTGATTGCCTTTTGTCTGTTTCTAATAAAATTAGGCATTCCATATCACGTAGGGCGAGTCACAACACTGCGCCGCGACGTCGCATCGCAAATAAAGAAGCCTTAAGTTAAGGCGGGTTGGCTTCCATACAAAATTATAATACACAAATATAAAGAAAGAAAAATATTTCCCTTAATTGTTTGTGTCATATCTGGTGGATAATTATAAATATCAAAAAACCATAGGGTTTTGTTTATGTTTTGACGCAATTAAAGGCCAGATTTCAATAAAATTTATGATAAATGCTTCATATTTGTGAATTTTCATTTTGCATGGAAGTCGAACGCCCTTAAGTTAAAAAAAAGCAGTTTTATTTCGTTGCAACGCAGCGGTGAAGCTCGCCCATCACAACTGTTCAGTTAGCAGCGTCGCTAGTGGAGGACTATTGACCGCGGGATGACGAAAATAGCGGGTTACAGGCTGTAGTTATAATTTTGTACACATTAACAGCTAAGTTGGTGCATTTTAGAACAAACACAACAAAACATAACACAACGTCAAAAAAAGTATTAAAACCCACACAAAAAAACTTAGCATTTACAAAAAAAACATATACAAAAAATAAACTATCAAATACCAAAACACACACACCCAAACAAACAACATAATTAGTAAATTAAAAAAGAAACCTATGTGTTATATCAAGTTCTGGGATAGTTTCGGGCGGTCCTAGCGCACGCCTTGTGAAAGCTGACGCGTAGATTGTATGCGAGATGCGTCTGCGCCATGACAACTTGGGTTTAAGTGGCGGGCTGAAATGTTTGTCAAATTACACGAAACGGTATGAAATGTTAGCCAAATCACACGAAACGAGATGGAATATTAGCGAAATAAAATGAAACGAACAGATATGTTAGCCAAATCACACGAAACGAGATGGAATATTAGCGAAATAAAATGAAACGAACAAATATGTTAGCCAAATCACACGAAACGAGATGGAATATTAGCGAAATAAAATGAAACGAACAGATATGTTAGCCAAATCACACGAAACGAGATGGAATATTAGCGAAATAAAATGAAACGAACAAATATGTTAGCCAAATCACACGAAACGAGATGGAATATTAGCGAAATTAAATGAAACGAACAGATATGTTAGCCAAATCACACGAAACGAGATGGAATATTAACGAAATAAAATGAAAATAACTGATATGTTAGCCAAATCACACGAAACGAGATGAATATTAGCGAAATAAAATGAAACGAACTGATATGTTAGCCAAATCACACGAAACGAGATGGAATATTAGCGAAATAAAATGAAACGAACTGATATGTTAGCCAAATCACACGAAACGGTACTAAATGTTAGGGTATTTACAAGAAACGGACTGAAATATTAGCCAATTCACTTGAAACGAACTGAAATGTTAATAAATCACACGAAAAGAACTGAAATGTTAGCCAAATCACACGAAACGGTACTAAATGTTAGGGAATTTACAAGAAACGGACTGAAATGTTAGCCAAATCACACGAAATTAAATAAATATTAGTCAAATTACACGAAACAGCATGATATATGTTAATTCACTAATTTAAACGAAACGGACTCAACTGTTAGTCAAATTACATTAAACGGACAGAAATATTAGTCAAATCACACCAAACGGGATAAAACATTATTAATATATATTAATATAATTAAATGTTAAAGCTACTGAGGATCTCTGGGGTCTATCTGTAAAAATGTTAGATTCTATAATAAACACAATTGCTCCTTACTTAGCAGACTTGTTAAACCTATGCATAGATAAAGGCACGTTTCCGGAACTAATGAAAATAAGTAAAATCACTCCCATCTTTAAATCGGGAATTAAGACAGATCCCTCCAACTATAGGCCAATCTCTGTTTTGCCAGTGTTAAGTAAAATCTTTGAGAAATTGATGCTGAACCAACTGCTGTCACATTTCAATAAAAATAGCATATTACATTTTAACCAGTATGGTTTCACCAAATGTAGATCAACAACCGATGCGGGCTGTCATCTCATGACTCTTGTCTTGGAGGCTTGGGAGCGTTCACAGGATGCCATTGGAGTGTTTTGTGATCTCTCCAAAGCCTTCGACTGTGTAGAACACCGCACGTTACTGCGCAAGTTAGAAGTATATGGAATTCATGGGAATGCCCTGAATTTGGTGGAATCATACTTATCTAGTAGGCAGCAGAAGGTAAGCGTCAATGGTATCACATCTGCTTGTTCTCCTGTCAAAATGGGGGTCCCACAGGGATCAATTTTGGGTCCTTTCCTGTTTCTGGCATATATTAACGATTTGCCTTATATGGTCCAAGGTCTGGCAGATATAGTTCTATTTGCCGATGATACGTCATTGATTTTTAAAGTTGATAGGAAGGATACCTCACTCACACATGTTAATAATACTTTAGCAAGTATATCCAGATGGTTCACAGCAAACAATCTGTTATTGAATGCGAAAAAGACTAAATGTTTGAAATTTTCTTTGCCTAACGTCAGAAGTATAGAACCGAACATAGTTCTTGACGGTGAAAGACTCAATATCGACAATGCAACTTTGTTCCTTGGCATACATATAGACTCTAAACTGCAATGGAGCACTCATATCACCGAGCTCTCAGGGAAACTAAGCTCTGCAGCTTACGCGGTTTACAAAATTAGGCAACTAACGGACATAGCCACGGCGAGATTAGTCTACTTTGCATATTTCCACAGCTTAATGTCATATGGGATTTTGTTGTGGGGGTCAGCTGCAGATATAGAAACCATCTTTATACTACAAAAACGTGCGATTCGTGCCATCTATGAGATGCGTCCACGCGAATCCCTTAGGGAATTATTTAAAGAAATAAACATACTGACCCTACCATCCTTATACATCTATGAGAACATCATGTATGTGCGTAAAAATTTGCATAAATTCAAATTAAATAGTGACCTCCATAATTTTAATACTAGGAATAAAGACAAAATAGCTATACCTAGCTTTAGATTATCTAAAACAAATAAAAAATCATTCTTAGGAAATAGTGTACGTTTCTATAATAAAATCCCAAAAGAGATAACGGGGCTCTCAGAGGGTAAATTCAAAACCTATATAAAATCTACTTTACTAAAGAATGCTTATTATAATGTAAATCAGTACATAGAGGACAAAGATGCTTGGGAACTTCCGCATAGCCACCACGCGGCACCTTCTAAACAAACGAGTGTAACCAAACTAAATATTGTAAAACAATCAGTTGAAAAAATTAAGCCCTACAAGTTTCTTGTGCGTTCTTCTTGTAAAGGTATCTTTCCGAACGCACGGTAGATTCGTTACTGTTTATTTTCATTGACGTACAAAAGTGTCAGATTGTGACCTATTTGAATAAATCTTTTTGACTTGACTTGACTTGAAATATCAAACAACATGCACCTTAAAATAATGTTTCATACTAAAAATGTTAAGCTTTAAATATATCTAACGGTTTAGCTATAACAATAATGGTTTCCACTATAAATAAGCTTAGCTTTAAAAATTAATTGAACGAACCATAAAAATAATGTTTTCCACTATAAAGTTAAGACCAAGCCGACTTATGTAGGTTAGGTTAGTTTTGTCATATAACACTTGTGGGTTTCGACACAGTTGTTTAACCATAAAAATAATTAAAAGATATATAATAAAATATAAAATAATTGTTTTTTATTGGTCATTCAATTCATTTTAAATCTAAACATATTTATAGTGGAAACCATTATTTTTGTAGGCTAATAATATATTAAAATTATATATGTTATTTTTTTATTTTAAAGTATTTAGCTGTTTCCTAAAATGTAAAATACTATTAAATACATCCCAATTTTAATAAATATTGTTCACAAAGCGAGCTGAAATTAGTAACACACTTAAAATACTATTTCTAAATGATCGTTAGAAAGGCGATATAGTTATAGGAGTAACCTGGTGTTGTCGTCGTCGTTCCCCCGGGCGATGTATTCGGAGGTGAGCCTCATGATGTGCAGACTGAGCGGGTTGATACATTGCGGCAGCTTGTGCTCCGCCACGCTCAGCGGCACGCGCTCGCCTGTACACACATCTACCCACTGTTATACACTCGACACTCCTTCAGCTGGCCTATTGGCGTTCTTCATAATCACCACTCGCTATCAGGTTTAAGTCTTTGTGTTCTGTGGTTTGAGTTAGTTACAAAGACGTTTTAGCTTTCTAACAAGACTTCACTGTCAAATTTGGAGGAGAGAAAAGGAAAAGGATAGACACTGGGAGTGGTTCTCACTCGGGACCGACACAGTGCACAGTCTACTTAGTAAGTTTATCATAATGTCTTTGGTTAGTAACCGGACTTTGACATTTGTAGTTAATGTCAAATCAAGTTAATAGTTACTAAAGTGATACGTAGTCACCGAGAACGCCAATAACCCCCCTGGTCTACTTACACCACAACAGATCTAACAACTACCGTTTGACAGTTCTCATTTTGCCTTGTTTTGAGAGATTTAAAGGCTTCTGTCTTCTTTCTAGAGCCTTCGGTCACGAATGAACATGTGATGTATATCAATATTAAAGAATACTTTAATATTTATTGTAGTGCTGCTTATTATTATAGTTTAGTATCAAGCTATAGAATATTATTGCTGATTGTATTCAAAATTCAAAAGCACTTATTGGTTAATTTCCTTTGTTTGATGATTCAGTCTCCCTACGTGTCTTTGGCAAAGTTGTGGTGTTATAAGCACTTTCACAAACCACAAATTAAGAATTGAAATGAGTGAGTTACGCCATTGAAAGTTATTTCGACTTGACAATTCCTTGAAAAGATGAAACGTCAAACGGTACTCCTTAGATTAGCTTCTTCAAGACTGTCTAAACACATACCTAAGTAAAGCATTTCAGGGAATATTTTTTAAACATTAAAATAACAATGTTTAGTGGCAGTACGTGTGCACATTTGAATGAAAGATCTCCACTGACAGAAACTCACAGTTTAGAAAAATCCGAAGGCAACCTGAGAACCTCTGCACACCGCATATTTTGTCAACCCTGCAGTTTATTAAAAAACAGTACCGGACTGCGACTGAATCGATGTAAAACGTGCTGTAATCGGCGATGAGGTGGGTCACAGTAAACAGTCACACTGTGACAACGTTGGGATTTATTTTCCCATCAATAGTTGCACAGTTGGCACAGTGTGACTGAATAAGACATTTAACATTAAATCCTGCAACGGGTAAGTGTGACATGATGGGAAATAATTTCCTATGTGTCATAGTGTGGCTCGTTTACTGTAACCCGTTGGGAATCCACCGGCGATAATAAATTACGCTGTGTGTGAGGCTCTAAGCTATAGGTCTCCTTTGACACCAAAATAAATAAAATAATTTTTTAACTCAGCGCCGCGTGTGTTCCATTTAACAATAAATATTATCACGCCGAACTAAGACCGACTTCCTTCTAAGCTATAAGCTATCTATATACCAAATTTTATCCCAATCGCTTCAGTAGTTTAGGCGTATAGATAACGCCGTCATAATATTCGTGATAAAAAAAAATTCGAATGGGTTAATAATATTCAGAGGAAAACAAAATATCGATTTGGTAATTTTTTCATAGGATTGTGTCTAATTTCTAACAGGTAGTATGAGCTTTAAGTGTTTGCCCATTATACTGGCACGTTACATGATCGTATCCGACCAGTTGACGGATACGGAACGGTGAACCGTGTGCACTACAACGTATTAACCGTTCTCACAGAAATTGTTGACGGAGAGCTAACGCAACCTGCACTGGACGCGACAATCACTGAGCGGTATAATGGGCAAAACGGACAGGCAAGCGCAGCGTAGGACGTCCACGCACAAGGTGGGCAGACGTTCTGATAATTAAGGACGGCAGGAGTACGTTGGATGCAGACCGCTTACAACCGGACTGGATGGAAATCTATGGGGGAGGCCTATGTTCAGCAGTGGACGTCCTATGGTTGAGATGATGATAGGCAAACCGCTTTAGACTTCGTACTCATAGAATACGATTTCTCGATCATATTATTGACATAAGGACAATTACTTGACGTCAGTATGTTTGACCGCAGATTTGTACGAGTTAAGCTTACGCGAACTTGCGATGATCGTCTATTCTATTAGGACGAAGCCTAAGGCGTCCATTACACGATAGGTTAGGTGTCAATTAGCGCCATCAATAATGACCGATACCGAGTGACGGACGACTTCTTTCCTAGATGACGTCATAGATCAGAACCTGTGGCAAAACCGACAGCAAAACCTATCGTGTGATGGAGGGGTTAGGGTAGGTAATATAATAGAGACCAGTGTCGAGGTTGAGCACGGTGACCTGCTCCAGTATCTGTATGTCGGTGAGGCGGTGGCCGGAGGAGGTGCGCGTGCGCAGCCCCGCCGCCCCCGCGGGCCCCGCGGCCCCCGCGTCCCCCGCGTCCCCCGCCGACCGCCGCCGGGACGAGCCGCGTCTGTCACACGGACCGTACTGTCAACACGGCGGACCACAGGGACTACCCTATTCTAAATCAGTTCAGTTGCTTACAAATTTAACTATAGTTAGTTTGACAAATGGTTAACTTAACCGTAACTGACGATCAAAAACATAAACATAACATAACATAACATACATTCACGCCTTTTTCCCGAAGGGGTAGGCAGAGGTGTGCCCGGGACTCAGTCCCACAGTAGATACACCCACATTTCGCCAGTATGTTACTGGTCCCATGTAATAGGGGGCGAGCCTATTGCCATCTGCAGTCTCCAAGATGTAGGTAGATGAAGTTACAAAAACCTAACAGAAAAATGCAATAATACTTATTGCCTGACCTGGGCATCCAACCCGAGGCCCCATGGGGAGGCCTATAATAATCCATTTATTTCGGTTGTTCACCATAATACAATTAAAATCCATAATAAATTAAAATACAGAAAAATGAAATAAAATTAAAATGACAATTATTAAAAATTAGGAAAAAAAAAAAAATTATTAAAATTAAAATTATAAATAAATAAATTATACATTAAAATTACATGAAAACATTTGTGGCAAAACCCTCATGTAGCCCCATCCAGTGACCCAAAAAAGGACAATCCCACCTGTCTGACAATACCTTCACGATGCTGTTCGAACTTCCAAGAACTCTGCCCCTCAGAGATGCACACCGCTTGCGCAAGATGGCATGAAAACCGTCAACTGCGCACTCGGCGAACATACCAGAGGCACTACAAAATCGAGGAAGACCCAACAGCACCCTGAAGGCATTATTATACTGGATTCGTAAGGCGCTGTATGCCCGCTGCGTGTAACTGGTCCAGAGGCTGCATGTGTAAAAAGACTGGCAATATGCTCTAAAGAGCATTACCTTCACTTGTTTATGCCTATGCCTAGACTTCCTACGGCTGAGATAGGAGTGTATTGAGGACATACCTAGCGGAGGACCCCAGGCTGCAGCCGGCGGCGGGCCCCGGCCGGCCCTCACTGTGCGTGCGCTCCTCTTCACTCACGCGAGGGGACTCTCCTGGATAATACACACCGACCGACACGACTTCAAATTAATCTTTTATATTTTTGGGTTCTAATACTTTGTACTGTCCTTAAAAAAAAATTAAAAAAATTTTTGCAAAAAGTTTAAGAAAATCTAACGATCTAATTCATAGTAATACGTCAACTTTTAATAACTTGCAATAGAAATAATTTTGAAATTCCCAACAAAAATTCGACTTAACAGGTCAGTTGATCCATTTTGTATGGGAAGTCGTAAAATTTTCTTGTTAATTTCGCAATTTTTGTTTGTTTTTTTAAGTTGTTATTTTTTTAAGATTTTTTTTAATTTTTTAATATTTTTTTGTTAATTATGTTAATTTTTTTTTAAGTTGTTAAGGTAGATGGATAGTTGCACCCCCTAAGCTTTTTGTAACCACATCAATATATTGAAACAGTGATCCTTCGCGTGTTTGCAGTCTAGTTCTGTACTCGAGTACTAGGAGATCAGAATCTAGGAAGAGGTTGGTGACTAAATTAATCACTCGGCTAATAAAATCAGCACAACATCCTGCTAATCAAATTTCAAATCTCAGTACAATGTAAAAAGGTACCTTTGTAACAGATAAACAAAACGCTAGCGTGTTCTTCTAACTTCACTCCGGCGCCATTAAGCGCTGTTTTTTGTGTGTATGTTTGTTACGTTTTCCCGCTAAAACTACTGAACCGATAAAGCTGAAATTCGGCATATAGATAGTTTAGACCTTGGAATAACACATAGGCTACTTTTGATCCCGCGGGAACGAGGACCACGCGGGGCTCGGCTAGAACATAGATAGGAATAGTTACCATTGGTGTCGGCATGCAGGGCGCGGCGTCTCACGGACGCGGCGCTGCAGGAGGACCCGCGGGACTCCGCCATACTTATTGATTTATCACTCGCTGGAAATGTACATCTATTACAATAACATTTAAGAGCGTACGCGGCCTTCTAGGAATTTGACACAATCCTGCGAAAAATTTACGAAATCGATGTTTTGTATTCCCCTGTTTCCCCCGAATCTAATAAACCCATTCTACAAATTTATATCCTGATATTTTTATAGTGAAGGAACCTATGTCCCGGTCATTTTAATTTTTCTTATAAACCCTTGGTTGTTTCATAGTGAACATCCAAAAATCCCAGTTTTACTTGCGTGAATGGACGTTCACTACAAAGATTGCGGTGAAATTTGGTATGCAGGTGGCTCAGACCCTGAAATAACACAGGGTACATTTACTACGCGGTAAAAACCGCAGGTTATTGAGTATTTGAATTTTTTTTTGCATAAATACAAAGATCACGTATAATTTTCGTAACAAAACTATTTATAGTTTTTTTTTATTCGCTATAATTACAATTACAATTATATCAAATTAAAAAATCATTTTTAATCCAGTACCGAAAACACGCCGATAGTACCCGAATGAGCTCGTGACCTGTAGTGACGTCAAAATGTGACAGTACCATACATAATTATAACATAATGACGTCACAATCATGGCGACCACTCGTAGCGCGTTCGTGATCAAGTGACTCTTATTGGAATTTTATCAATCTTGAATTGCTTATAATTAATTTAAAAAATATATTTTTAAAGTAATTCTTAAATCGGATGATATATAATTTTCTTTAAATACTGAAAATCTTTTTTTTTTTCAAATACTCAATTATGCAAATATATTTTATAAAGAGGTTACAAAATGCTTGGTATGAGTCGGTTCAATAAAGAAACGAATCTAAAATGATCTCTAAAAATAATGTTTTCTCGCTTGCATACTAGGCTCTAACTAGTAGAGAAGACATGATTGAAATGAAATGAAATGAAATGATATTTATTTGCAAGAAACATGGTCATAATACAAGGTGACATTGCAATAATAAATGAGGTCCACATGTTTCACCAGGATCTGGATTAGCACCGCCATCTTAGATACGTGTCTTTATTGAACCGGCTTATATAGGTACAATAATAATATGGGACAACTTCCACACACACGGTCATCTGGTCTCAAACTAGGCTAGAAGCCTGTACTATGGTAACCAGACGACCGATATACAAACCTATATACGCTTATAACACCCAGACACAGATCAAACAGACGTGTTCATGCACACAAATGTTCGACCGAGCCGGGGATCGAACGGGGGCCTGCGGCACAGAAAGCAGTTAGTATATAAGTAGTTATTAGAGGCAGCGCGGCCGTCGATGGTACACTGACCATAGTGTGCATGGTCCAGCTCCAGCTCGTCCTGGAAGTGTCTGGTGAGGGACTCGATGGTGCTGGCGGGGCTGGGCAGGGAGCAGCTCTGGAGCGCCGCGTGTGCGCCCGAGCCCTGGAACATGTAGGTACATAGATCTACTCAAACATATCGACCTAGGTAATAAATTGTTGTTGGACTGCCTCCGTGGCGTAGAGGGCGTATGCTCGACTGCCAATCAAGAGGTCCCGGGTTCGATCCCCAGGTCAGGCAGTGTTAAATATTGGATTCTTCCATTAGGAATTATCTCAATAACTGCCTGGAGTCTGGAACAGTGCCCGGTAGATGGCAATAGGCTCGCCCCCTATTACATGGGACCAATAACATACTGGCGAAATGTGGGTGTATCTACTATGGGACTGAATCCTGGGTACACCTCTGCCTACCCCTTCTGGAAAAAGGCGTGAATGTATGTTATGTTATGTGTAATAAATTGTCACTATTTTTTTTAGAATTTTGAAAATTTTTATTTTGATATTTTTCCCTTTACTAATTATATAAGATCTGACTTCAAACTCAAACTCAAAAAGATGCCTTCTAATAGGTCATAATCTGACACTTTTGCACGTCGATGAAGATAAAGAGTACTGAGTCTAACGTGCGTTCGGAAAGATACCTCTACAAGAAGAACGCACAAGAAACTTGTAGGGCTTAATTTTTTCAACTTCTTGCTAAATTTCATGATGCTAGGCCGACGGGAAGTACCCTCCTAGAGGTTTATAGCCCGAGGTATTAAAATGTACGGTAAAATGGCCGTATCTCTTTTTTACGTTGACTTTGATGTTTGAAGTTTGATTTTTTTACAGCAGCAAAGACCAAAGTACCCGAATTATTGATATCAATTTCGACTTGATACCTCCAAGCGTTCCGGAGTAAAAGGGTCCTGACCCCTTCGGGAAAAAGGTGTGATGGTATGTAATGCTGTTATATTTGTAAATAAATAACAATATACTCACATCAACAAGTAAGGAGTGCAGATGTGGTTTGTCTGTGTGTCTGCGCGTCAGGATCTCGTCTGTATAGTTCGTACAGACAGACACCGTGTCGCTGTCTGCTATAGAGAGGGACTGGGAGCCGTGGAGCTTGTCTGTAATACACAATATATTTCATTCCTGGGGCTTTTTTTTATTTTTTATGATAGTGAGTAACAAGACGAGCAAATCAGGTGCCTGATGGTAAGCATCATGATTGCCCATATCAGACACAGTGCCACCCAGTGTTTTAATATTCTAAATTCTGCGCGGCACTGCACTGCATCTGTCACCCTGAGATATTAGTTATTGAAACTCGTCATGCCCAGTAATTTCGCTGGTAACATTGCCCTTCAGACCGGAACACAGTAATGTTTGCACATTACTGCTTGGCGGATAATTAACTGGCAAAGGTGTGGTATTTACCAGCGAAATTACTGGGCATGATGAGTTTCAACAACTAATATCTCAGAGTGACAGGCGCAGTGCAGTGCTGGGTCTGATATGGGCAATAATAATGCTTACCATCAGGCACCTGATTTGCTCGTCTTGTCACCTATTATCATAAAAAAAATATTTGTTCCACTCTTTCACCACCAATCAGAACATAGCAAACTGTCATACTTTCAAAAAGCTTTTGAAAGAAGAAAGTATGACGCTTTGCTTACGTTTCCTTTCAATAGTTATCAATATACATAAATACATACAGTCACACCTTGGTCCCGGTGGGGTAGGCAGAGACTAATTCCCTCCACTTGCTACGATCCTGACATACAACTTTCACTTCGTTCATTTTCAAAACTTTTTTCATACATGCTCGTCGGTTGTAGGTACTTTTGACTTGGCCTTTCCTAAGAACGACGTTATCCATATATGAATGATAATACAAGGTATACAGACTCCGTTTCTTCTTCCTAGGCGGTGCCTGTGGGCGGGCTGAGGGACAGACGGCCACTATGGGTCCGCAGCCGCGCGTGGCCTTCAAACTGTTCGCTTTAGTACTGGCTATCACATCCGGCTCCATCAACACTGGGAACACATGCGTTCTTGTTAAAACCATCACCACAGAATACTAAGGTGCTGAAGGGACAGAAGAGACATTTCTCAAAATCATTTAAATAAATAGCTACTCTAGATACGACGCAATAAAGTGCAATTCAGATCGCGCAGTGCATAAAGTCGCTATTACAGATTGTCGTGTTGTTGTATTGTCGTGTTGTGTAATAATCGCTTAACTAATTATCGTTCTCGCCTCGGTGGCGTAGTGGGCGCATGCTCGACTGCCAATCAAGAGGTCCCGGGTTCGAACCCCAGGTCAGGCATAGTGTTAAATATTGGATTTTTCCATTAGGAATTATCTCAATAACTGCCTGGAGTCTGGAACTGCGCCCGGTAGATGGCAATAGGCTCGCCCTCTATTACATGGGACCAATAACATACTGGCGAAATGTGGGTGTATCTACTATGGGACTGAGTCCTGGGTACACCTCTGCCTACACCTTCGGGAAAAAGGCGTGAATGTATGTTATGTATGTAATTATCGTTATATTAACTTACAAGCTGCCTCTCTTTCTATCGCGTATTTCTCTATCTATTCTCTGTCTAGCCCATAGAAATTTTCCCGTCCAGACGGACGATCCAGCGTAGCTTCGTACTTTTATTGCGGAGTGTCCCAGGCCTACCATCAGGTTAACTAGTGGCTCTGTGAGCTGTATAGAACTTGCTCCAAAATCCTATATATATTAATCAGGCCTGGGACAATCCGAATTATAGGTATGAAGCTACAAGTAGCCGGGGCGTCTGTCTTGACGATACAATTTCTATGGGCTAGACAGAGAGAACAGATAGATATATACGCTATAGAAAGAGATGCAGCTTGTATGTTAATATAGCGATAATTAGTTAGGTGCTGTGCGATCTGAATTGCACTTTATTGCGTCGGAGCTAAAGTCGCTATTTATTTAAATGATTTTGAGGAGTGTCTCTTCTGTCTCTTTAGCCATGTGATATTCTGTGGTTATATATTCAAAATCTATATAAAATCTACTTTACTAAAGAAGGCTTATTATAAAGTCAACCAGTACATAGAGGACAAAGATGCCTGGAAACTTCTGCATAGCCGCCTCGCGGCACCTTTAAAGAAAACGAATGTAACCAAACCAAATATTGTGAAACTATCTGTTGAAAAAAATAAGCCCTACAAGTTTCTTGTGCGTTCTTCTTGTAGAGGTATCTTTCCGAACGCACGGTAGACTCAGTACTGTTTATCTTCGTTAAAGTGCAAAAGTGTCAGATTATGACCTATTTGAATAAATCTGTTTGAGTTTGAGTTTATATTTGAAAAGCTAATGGAATTTCTTTGTGATTTGAAGTAACACAAGAAATTTTAGATATTTAATGTTTTCAACCCCTTCCGCCATTTTGAAGAATTTCCAAAATCTTTCATATAGACATCAAATCTGCTCAAAAAATTTCAAGAGAATCGGTTGAGAAATGCAACCTGTAGGATGAGTGGGTATCAACTGATGAAAAAAAAACAGTTTCATACCAGTTTGGTTCCTATTGTCCGAGGTACAAGGATCATCAGAAATGGTCGAGGGCTCCCTTGAAGATGCCGAGGGTACCGTCACTGAATCACGAATGTTCGCTGAAACATCATATTATATTCTTTTTAAGGACTTATTATTATAATGACGTATCTGATTCCCTCCCGAAGTAATGTGTCTGTTGAATTTGTGCCTAAGTATCCAGACATTTTTAGAATCTGACAATTTGCTAAATAGATGTTCTACTGTACTGACCACTTAGACGTTTCGCGCTGTTGGACATTTTGCTACTTAAGACCTTCTGATCAGAAGGGATTCATATATTATATGTCATGGGATGATTTCCGTTTGTTTTATCTTGTTTTAACTGTGAATTGTTAATTATAACCCAGCAAATCTAAGAAGTATCGTTTGACGTTTCATGTTTTCAATCTTTGAGAGAGAAAAAATAACTTTGCATATGTGTAATTTCAATAAGCTTCGCCGTAAAACTATGGAATTATGATTTTTATGACAAGATATGACAAGATTCTTAATCACTAAATATAAATACAAATCCATCAAACAAGGCGAAATAAGTACCTACTTTCAAATGGTACTGATTTTTTTTTAAACATATGGGACAACTTCCACACACGGTCATCTGGTCGCAAACTAGGCTAGGAGCCTGTAATATGATAACCAGATGACTGATATACATACTTATATAGGCTTATAACACCCAGACACAGATCAAACAGACATGTTCATGCACACAAATGTTTGACCTGGCCAGGGATCGAAGCCGGGGCCTGCAGCACAGAAAGCAAAGTTACTATCTGAGCCATCGAGGCTGTCAAGATTTGCCGAGCTGTATCGCAATCAAAAGATATGGCCATTTTACCGCATATTTTCATTTTAGCAACGGGCTAATTACCTTTTGGGTACTTCCCGCTGGCCTAGCATGAAATTTGGCAAGAAGCTAGATCTTATGTCACAAATAAAAGAAAACATCCCAAAACCGTAAAATTATCCACAAAAACAAAATTGTGATTACTAACATATTTGTGGTATGGAATGGAACCCTACACTAAGTATACTTTAATACTTAGTGGTATTCTACTAATATTATAAATCTCAAATTTCTGTACAATGTAAAAAACTTACTTTTTAACATGGATGTTTGTTACTCTTTCACGCTAAAACTACTGAACAGATTGGTCTGAAATTTGGTATGCTGGTTAGCTTAGACCCTGGAATAACACATAGGGTACTTCTTTCCCGATATTCCCACGGGAACGATGTCTACGCGAATGAAACCGCGACGCACAGCTAGTAGTCTATACTAATATTATAAAGAGAGAATCTTTGTTTTTTTGTTTTTTTGTTTGTAACGAATAGGCTCCGAAACTACTGGACCGATTTTAAAAATTCTTTCACTTATGGATAGCTTAATTCAGTGTGAGTGACATAGGCTATATGAGATTTTGAAAAATATTAGGGATCCGTAAGAAAACTGCAATATTGTGAACCAAGGTGTCACATATATTCATTAATTTGCGTGCGCTGTGAAATTTATTGATGGTAGAATAAAATAATGTACTAGGGGTTTGTAGTACTTACTAATATCTACAAAATAGTCCACGGATATTTCATCCATCTATTTTGGTTTAGTCACAATAATCGAAACAGACATAATATGAATGCGCTGTAATAAGTATTGGAGGTAGATTAAAGTAATGTACTAGGGGTTTGTAGTACTTATCAATACCTACAAAACAGTATACATAGATTATATCCATCTTTTTTGGCTTAGTCACAATAATCGAAAAAGTGATTATTTTTCATGCGGTGTGAAAACTATTGGTGGTAGAGTAAAGTAATGTACTAGGGGTTTGTAGTACTTATCAATACCTACAAAACAGTATACATAGATTATATCCATCTTTTTTGGTTTAGTCACAATAATCGAAGCAGTGATTATTTTTCATGCGGTGTGAAAACTATTGGTGGTAGAGTAAAGTAATGTACTAGGGGTTTGTAGTACTTATCAATACCTACAAAACAGTATACATAGATTATATCCATCTTTTTTGGTTAGTCACAATAATCTAAAAAGTGATTATTTTTCATCCGGTGTGAAAACTATTGGTGGTAGAGTAAAGTAATGCACTAGGGGTTTGTAGTACTTATCAATACCTACAAAACAGTATACATAGATTATATCCATCTTTTTTGGTTTAGTCACAATAATGGAAGCAGTGATTATTTTTCATGGGGTGTGAAAACTTTTGGTGGTAGAGTAAAGTAATGTACTAGGGGATTGTAGTAATTATCAATACCTACAAAACAGTAAACATAGATGATATCCATCTTTTTTGGTTTAGTCACAATAATCGAAGCAGTGATTATTTTTCATGCGGTGTAAAAACTATTGGTGGTAGAGTAAAATAATGTACTAGGGGTTTGTAGTACTTATCAATATATTCAAAATAGCCCACGATAAATTCATACATGTGTTAAGGTTTGGTCATTGTAACAGAAATAGTCATTAATTTGCGTGCGCTGCGTAAACCATTAGGGTTATATCTATTAAAATACAATGTATCACGAATTTACTCCTGTTGAACGTTCACTATACCTACTTCTGCTACCCGTGCGAAGCCGGGGCGGGTCGCTAGTGTAATAGAAGACATGACTTACAATGAGATTCGGAAGCGCCGCTGAGTATCCTTCCTATTCGTCCCAGTGAAGTCATGCTCTGCAGGCTCATTGTGTCATGCGCTATGATTCTGTAACAACATTATTACTTATTATTACAACGTTACAGGGTAAACATCCTGTTAAAGGGACTCATCATTTGAAATAACTTACTATCAAGCGAAAAAAAAATCTTGTAATTCTCGTGTCACAGTGTTTGTAACCTCCTCCGAAACGGCTGATGATTTTATGATTTTTTTGTGTATATTCGGTAGGTTCGGTCGTAAACTATTTTTTATACCCCTAAGTGATAAGGGTGGCCCAAATTATTTTTCTTTTGTTTTGATGTTCAAATCAAATGTTTATTTGTGATACACGATTATTGAACAAGATTTCAATAATATTATGTTTCATTACATTTATTGACATGTATGATAGATTTATTATTATTTATTACCACACTTTTACTTTGACACATGGTATTTAATCCAACCAAGAACTTGCTACTCATTAATATAGCCAACGAACACGTATTTAACATTAACTGAACCATATCCAAGTGAAAAGTGGTAATGCAATATCGATAATATTATGCTAATTTGTTCAATAGACCGATCACCCTCATTGGAGCACGTGAACACAGAATATACTCTGCATTTACTTAATAATTGATTTGATTACAAGCTTTTATTTAACTGCCTCAGTGGCGTAGTCGGCGCAAGCTCGACTGCCGATCAGGAGGTCCCAGGTTCGATCCCCAGGTCAGGCTGTGTTAAATATTCTATTTTCCATTAGGAATGATCTCAATAACTGCCTGGAGTCAGGAACTGTGCTCGGTAGATGGGAATAGGCTCGCCACCTGTTACATGGAACCAATTACATTCTGGCAAAATATGGGCGTACCTACCTACTATGGGACTTAGTCCTGGGTACACCTGGGTATGTTATGTTATGGTTTTATATAATATGTCTGAGTCAAATCTCGTGACTGAATTTTAAAACAGTTATCGATAACTGAAATTTTGCGTTTTTAATGTGAATGTCAATGCATATAAAAGCTAATAATAGCGTGTGTTAGTGATTATGTTTTAAAATAAATAATGTTAATGTCTCACTTGAACGGCTGCTCCGAGGAGAATGCCTGGTCTATGGAGCCGGTGGGGTCTGGCATCACACCTTCATCCTCCTCATCCGTCTGCATGCATCGCCTCAGCTCTTGAAACTTTCTTCTGCCTTGCACTACCTGAGTATCATTATCTTGTATTAAAAGTTAAACATTTGAATATACATACAACACATACACATACTTTGTTCCTGTTGGGGTAGGGAGAGACTATTTTTCCTCACTTGCTACAATCGTGACATACTGCTTTCGTTTCTTCCACTTTCATGACATTCTTTACATATGCTTGTTGGTTGCAGATGCTTTTGACTTGGCCTCTCCTTAGAACAACATCAATTTGTTCATGAACAGTATGCCTAGGTCGACACCTACAGTCTTGACAGTTCACACTCGCCTCATAATCTCTGAATATTATTTAACCAATTTAATAAATATAACCTGACATTTAAGATAAAGTAAACTATGTCAATTTAATTTCATTGTATAAACTGTTTACGTATTTCTAACTAGCTGTGCCCCTCGGCTTCACCCGCCTAGTCTTTGATATCAGGAATGAATATCGGGTTAAAAAGCATTATTCCAGGGCATTAACTATCTACAGACCAAATTTCAGCCCAATCGGTTCAGTAGTTTTGTCGTGAATGAGTAAAAAACATCCATCCATCCTTACAAACTTTCGCATTCATAATATTAGAAGGATAGCAAGTAGGATAATGGTAACCATCAGAAAAGTAAAAAAGAAAAGTTGACCGAAGACTTACATTTTTAACAGATGTCCTATCATCCTCAACAGGTTCAGTGCTGGTTGCTGTAGAAGTAGTAGCCACAGGCACTGACTCTATAGTAGCTGTGCTTTTGTTCTCTGGACCATCTATACTGTCTGTTGCACTTAAACTCTTGCATACTGATGACCTTCTGCAATGATATGTTTTATGTTTACTATCTCTCTCTACAGTATGAGACAAAGTTGCTTCCTACCGTCTGTATTCTTAGATCTTTTATAGCCCTTTTCGACCTAAACCTGCATTTTACGTACACTTTTCCATTCATAAAGTTGTCGATTTTAATACTTTTGTTGTGACCACTTTCATGCAATGCAAGAATCTATTTTGAGCATGGGCGTAGCAAGGAACTTTGATAGTTATATCACGTTCACCCTGTATGATTTTAGTTGAACAAGTGCTAAATCGCATTCGATTTGAACCGTCTGAACAGAATTTTAATCATTTTTCATTTCATTACATACCCACCCTGGGTATGCTTATTAAGGCTTAGACAAAGTCTGACAAAGCGTAGTCTTAGGTTGGGTTGTCTGGTGGAACACTACACATTTTTATAGTATTACAATAATTTGTAATCTATATTAGTGTATTATCCTTGTATACCAAAAAAGTGTTTTCCAGATTTCAATGATTTAAAAAAAAACATTTTAATAAGAAAGTTGGCAAATACACTAATGCTGTGAGACCATAAGAGACAAAAAGAATATGTAAGTGACAAGCTGGTTTTAGACTTATCTGTGTGTGGAGCACACAATAAATATACAATAAAACTACCCTCAGTTTGCAGTTATTTGCTAATAACAGTTTCATAACAGTTTTATAAAAAAAACAATTTCAATAATAAGTATTCTTCCAGTGTAGTGATTGTAATTTTTTGATGTGAGCTCAATAAGTGGATCAAGTGAATAATTTTGAGCATAGTGTCTTCTGTTTTGCGAGTATATCTATGTAATATACTGCATGTTTTTAATTTCAATCAATTTATATTTATTCTTTTTTCTTTCAATAAATCAAAGAGTTTACGGGTTTATGTCAAACATGCTATAAAATAATATATGATACTTGGGCCTCCAGTAGCCTATTCATGTGGCGTTTAGCTAACTTGACTCTGTTCAATAATCTACTAATTTACACCCACATATTGTAATGTACTATTAAACTATGCAATGGATTATAGTGAGGTTTTCATCAATGGTACCTGTGAGTTAGTTATAACTAGCAACTTGTTTCATAAAACTCTACTCACAGTGCCTTGCGTTTTACCCGCATAGTCTTCATTCCTGTGGGAACATCAGGATAAAAAGTACCCTATATGTTATTCCAGGGTCTAAACCTATCTACATACCAAATTTCAGCCCAATCAGCATATTACTTTTGGTGTGAAAGAGTCACAAACATCCATTCATACAAACTTTCACCTTTACTATAGTACCTTTAGTATATAACTAGTGGCCCGCCCCGGCTTCGCACGGGAGAAGTAGAAGTGAACGTTTTAACAGGAGTAAATTCGTGATACATTGTATTTTTATAGGTATAACCCTAATGGTTTACGCAGCGCACGCAAATTAATGACTATTTCTGTTACAGTGACCAAACCTTAACAGATGGAAATAATTTCCGAGGCCTATTTTGATGATATTTAAGTACTACAAACCCCTAGTACATTATTTCTACCACCATTAATTTTCATACCGCATAAAAAATAATGACTTCTTCGATTATTGTGACTAAACCAAAACAGACTGATATAATGTCCGTGGACTATTTTTTGTAGATAGTAATAATTACTACAAACCCCTAGCCCTAGAACATTACTTTATTCTACCATGAATAGTTTTCACCGCATGCATATAATGACTGTTCGATAATTGTGACTAAACCAAAATAGATGAATATAATGTCCGTTCACTATTTTGTAGATATTGGTAAATACTACAAACCCCTAGTACATTACTTTATTCTACCACAAATAGATTTCCCAGCGCATGAAAGTTAATGACTGCTTCGATTATTGTGATTAAACCAAAATAGATGGATATAATTTAATGGTGTGTAATGGATATAATTTTGTACAAACCCCTAGTACATTACTTTATTCTACCACCATACTTTTCACAGCGCATGCATATAATGACTGTTTCGATTATTGTGACTAAACCAAAATAGTAGGATATAATGTCCGTGGACTATTTTGTAAATATTAGTAAGTACTACAAACCCCTAGTACATTATATTATTCTACCATTAATAGATTTCACAGCGCACGCAAGTTAATGAATATATTTGGTAATTATGTGACACCTTAGTTCACAATATTGCAGATTTCTTGCGGATCCCTAATATTTTACAAAACCTCGTAATATAGCCTATGTCACCCACACTGAATTAAGCTCTCCATAAGTAAAAGATTTTTTAAATCGGTCCAGTAGTTTCGGAACCTATTCGTTGCAAATAAAAAACAAAGTTTCTCACTTTATACTATGATATTGGTATTGGTAATAGATTGAATAATCTGGAGACATATACGGATTACGGAAACAGTGAAAACAGTAAGGAGAGCATTCATAATTCGATGTTGTTGCAACCCAGTTTAATAGAGCTATGATAAAGAGAAGCGAAATCATAAGCGACTGCCTCTATGGCGTAGAGGGCGCAAGCTCGATTGCCAATCAAGAGGTCCCGGGTTCGAAAGCCAGGTCAGGCAAAGTGATAAATATAGAATTTTTCCATTAGGAATTATCTCAATAACTGCCTGGAGTCTAGAACTGTGCCTGGTAGATGGCAATAGGCTCGTCCCCTATTACATGGGACCAATAACATACTGGCGAAATGTGGGTGTATCTACTGTGGGACTGAGTCCTGGGTACACCTCTGCCTATCCCTTCGGGAAAAAGGGCGTGAATGTATGTTTTTGTTATGTTTTTTTTGCGTTTTAATTATTTACAGAACGCCATCTATTATGCAATGTTGGAACTAAATTACCTAAAAATGTTGCTTTAGGGTAGTTATGTCTTGCAAGAAAATATTGAAATTTTTCTGTAGCGCCATCTAGTAAGCATTGTTGGAACTAAAATATTCAAAAGAAACTTTAAAACTGTATTTTTCCACAAAAGGGCTGAAATTTTTGAAAACGCTGAAACACGTGTTTAATTATTTTCATTTTAGAATGTTTCTACAAAATTTGAAATTAATCGGCTGAAAAATGAAGTCTACTCCATACAAAATTTCAACCCCTATTTAATACGCTTAGGGGTAAAATTTTGAAAAATCCTTTCTTATTACTTGTCTAGACTGTAAAAATAATCTATTGTCAAAATTTCATCATCATCGGTCCAGTAGTTTTGGCTCTGGGTTGATGAGTCAGTCAGTGAATCACTTTCTCTCTTTATATAATAGTATTTATTAACACTAATTATATATTAGTGTTAAGTGTGATTGGTTTACTCACTGAATACTTAAATTCTTTTGACTTTTGAAACATTTCAGCTTCATATTTCAGCAAATTTACACAAAACTAACAAAAACCCTAAACCTTCCTTTTGAAACACTGTGTTCAGTAGAGAAAACTGTACGAAAATTTGTTTTGGGGCAATAT
Organism: Hemistola chrysoprasaria; assembly: GCA_947063395.1. NCBI lineage: Eukaryota > Metazoa > Arthropoda > Insecta > Lepidoptera > Geometridae > Hemistola > Hemistola chrysoprasaria. Next base: position 1,285,123 of record OX346719.1, read on the forward strand.
AGCAAACAGAACAAATTAATAATGTATGTAGCATAAATAAATGAATTAAGGATACACTCACACCAACATTGTCCTTCAGTAATGTAAAAAACTATAATATTAAAAAAGAAAAACTATGAAAAACCTTATGCCACCTGCAAATGTGTTAATAATGATTATTTAAACGGTTAAATCGAATGAAACAAGTTCATAAGTACCTACAAAACCTGTAGTGAATGTTAAGTGTTTATGCAATAATGTTTGATGTTCTTATTGGTATTGGTCTAATAACTCATTGTTCTGCATGAATCAAGCGCCCTCACATGTTGGTAACTTATAGTGCAAGAAGTCGCGAGTCAAGGACGTGAGACATTGCATTCCAAACATCTGTTTGGGTTTAGTAATGATTGATTTACAACTATTTGCCGATAGTATCTACATTTACCTAGTCGTTAATAGTAAATGCTACATTTAACGAAGCATCCTTAATCGTGCCATCGTTTACAAAATAAATAAAAACTAAAGTAATTGTGTGAATGATTTCATTGCTTACTTTGAACCCTTGATGGGTGTGAACTCTTCAGCATCATAAAACTCCTCAGAATCGCTGCTATCACCCATCTTGGCTACAGGTATGGGTTTAAGAGCACAGTTTTATTTACCTGTCACAGAAATATTTACATCTAAAATCTAACATGATCTCGACTAAAAACCCATTAATTTTCACAAAAGAAAGTTTTTTTAACCAGTCGATCCCAAAAATCTTTCAGACCATTGACATTGTTCTGTGACTGTGACAACTGTGACAAGTGACAAATGACAGATGATCATAGTGACATTACTATCATTTGACATAGACATTGACGAATACGAATCATGAATATTTCTGATTTATCGTTCACTATACCTATAGTTTCTGCTACCTGTGCAAAGCCGGGGTGGGCCACTAGTATAACATATTATAGATATAGTATCTTTAATCTTTAGGTATCACACACGGCTAAATTACGTTAATATAAAAAATCTGTTAATTTCCTTCGGTGCCGCACGTATTCTTTGTTGGAGTTCTATGTCAGGTGATTGAGTAAAAATTATACGGCCACAGAACAGATAATAATACTACGTATAGAATGGACACTGTCATCCGCCCACCAATCGGGCCTTCCTCACCCCACTAGCGAGATTGAGCCACAGGATTGAGCTTTCCGCGAGCCCCGCTTCTATAGGAAATCACCTCACGCACACTTGCGCGTGTACAAAACTCCATGTCGTGCGCGGCTTTTGGGATTGAGTCGAGTGTCCGGGGTGTGATACGGCTTTACTTCTAAATTAGTTAAACATGATTAACGACGATGATTTTGATATAGAATGTCATAATATGCATAACATACTCACGCCGCTTTTTCCCTAAGGCGCAGGCAGAGGTGTACCCAGGACTCAGTCCCATAGTTGGTACACCCACAAGCATCCACATTTTGCTAATACATTATTGGTCCCATGTAATAGGGGGAGAAACTATTGCCATATCTATCGGACACAAGTTATTTTAATTAAACCTGATGATGCATTTAACATTCTACCTACCGACTACCGAAAAGTCTAATCAAATCGAAATTAACCTATAAGATAACACACACGCTTCTCTAAGCGGTAGTAGTTGGGATAGAAACAAAACTTGATGAATAGTACTTCCACGGTTCAATAATTGGTAGAGTGCCCCACGCGGATTGGTGCCGAATTGGCAAATTGGGTTCAAGTCCCGCTTGTGGATGCAATTTTCCCACTTTCATAATATTGTATTTCAAGCGAATAGACCGCTTAGTCTCTGCAATATAAAAAACTAAAAACATTGTTCCGATTAATATTCAATTTTTTAATACCTAATCTGTGGCTAAGATGTGGCATCGATCATCACTGTTAGCCATTGACTATCGATCAATAATAAAGCTTGAAATTTCTTTCCGTAAAAATAGAAACAAAAATAATAACACTACTTATGTATTTGACAGCCTCGTTGGCTCAGGCGGTAGCAACTCTGCTTTCTGTACCGCAGGCCCCGGGTTCGATCCCCGGCCAGGTCAAACATTTGTCTGCATGAACATGTCTGTTTGATCTGTGTCTGGGTGTTATAAGCATATATATATATTATATGTATATCGGTCATCTAGTAACTATAGTACAGGCCTAGTTTGGGCCAGTTGTGTGGAAGTTGTCCCATATTATTTAGATAGAAAGATATCGTATCGCTCGGTATGTTAACATACTTAAGATAAAATATATATTATCTTAGTCGTGTGTGATCCCGTTCGGATTTCTGTGGCGAGCGATATTCGGAAATATGCTCTAAGTCTTAGAGCATATTTCAGAATATCGCTTATCTTTGAGTCTAAGATAATAATATATATTTTATATTATTAAGCACGTGATTAGCAAAGAAATTGGTCCTTTGTCATTTATTGTATTACGTAGTTAAATTATTATCTGTAATCTGTGCTGTGTCATTGTGGTTGAATCAGATTTTCTTCAGGCGTCTGATATCGGACCTAAAGAGAATCGGCCTCGTCTTCGATACTAATGTCGTATCGAATCGGTCTTGGAAAATTGTTTTCATTAAATTATAATACATAAAAATATTTAAAAACAAACTAAGGGATTTGCCAGTTCCGCGAAATCCCTAATTTTATGAATAATGTATGAATAAGCCACTATCTATATGTCATATATATACGTATTTTCAAGGTTTATGTTTTTAGATTATTTTTGGTAAGATAATCATCATCATCATCTCATCTCATATCAGCCGTTGGTTCTCTTAAATATATTTGACCTTAATAAATAAACGCAATTATTGAACTAAGTATAGTTCGACACAAAAGAGTTGAAAATAATGGGGGCGCCACTGTCTTTTACAAGAGTAAAAACAATTTTATCAACACATACACTTTAAATTAGTTCCGTTTCTACTCTTTTGTGTCGAACTATAACAGAATTTGATCAAATATTTATTAAGTACGTTCTTGTTAATCGTAGAATATTACGTCATTGGCTTGCGCTCTGCGTCTAGACGAGTCGGATCTAAATCAGTCATCAGTGATCACGGACTTAGATCGGCCGAAAAACGGATACGGTTCGGATTCGTTTCGGAAGAGATGGGTTGTGTCATTGTGTGTGTGGCGGTGTGACATTGGTGTGACAAGACAGTGTTTCTGGGGAAAAGTACTCTACTTGACAAGGATTTCTGAATATAGGTGTATTCTTTTCCTTATGGCTTTCCTATATAACAGTTCATTAACCTGGTGATTCCCCAGAAAGTAGATAGGTAATGGCAAATAGTAGGTATTTTACGTTCTTTGATACGGTTAGGTAATTACAATAAATAAATAAGCAAAGGCGCTTATAGAATCTCCGAGGAAGGAGTCTTGTTCTATAGATAAATAACTTATTAAATATATTATAATAAGATATCACATATTTTATTGCCTACTTAAGTAACTATCTAATTTCTTTTTTAGCCAGCTTTTGTCCTGTTTTAGCCAAAAATATCATCAGCGCAGCCGCTGGAAAAAGCTTTGAGGCCAAAAGAAAGCCGTGAAACTTTATCGCCAGTCAAAAATTCTCTAGACCATTGTTTAAGTCACGCGGTATGGATGAGCACGGAGGTGGAACAAGAGCAGACATCCTTGTCACCTGACTCCTGAAGGCAACGTCCTCGGGGAGGTCATTACTGGTCTGTTGATAAACCGGTGCTGGGCCCATGACCTGTTTTGCTAATGAGGTTAGACTATTATAGAGGTTGCCTTCTTGTTATTATTTTCAAAATTTGGGGGGTAGATATTAATTTTATAATCATATTAATTTATTCGTCTCGCCCTCAGTCCTGACTGCCTCGGTGGTGTGGCATAGTTGTCACAAGCGCTACCGCTAATGATGAGGTCCCGGGTTCAATCCCCAGGTCAGACAAAAAGTGTTATTGCATTTTTCCAATAGGAATTTACACAATGGCAGCCTGGAGTCTGAAACTGTGTCCTCCCTCTATTACATGGGACCTAAAACATAATTAAGGCGCTATCCAAAGAAAATTCGCCCTCTAACTCACTCGTACCCATATTTTGTAAGATCTAAAAAATACTACATTTAATTACGTAGAATAAGGACAACTAGGTTCTAGAAAATAACAATACAAATATACAGTATAAAATCCAATTTAATCCAAACAAGTTTTCAGTGCCTTTTTATTTTTTATAAGATTTTTTTTCTTTATGCTGGTTTTTATACATGAACTCCTCGCCTCGCCTCGGTGCCTCGCGGCCTCGGTCGCGTAGAGGGCGCATGCTCGACTGCCAATCAAGAGGTCCCGGGACCTCTGTCCCGGGTTCGATCCCCAGGTCAGGCAAAATGTTAAATATTGGATTTTTCCTAATGAGGAATTATCTTAATAACTGCCTGGAGTCTGGAACTGTGCCCGGTAGATGGCAATAGGCTCGCCCCCTATTACATGGGACCAATAACATACTGGCGAAATGTGGGTGTATCTACTATAGGACTGAGTCCTGGGTACACCTCTGCCTACCCCTTAGGGAAAAAGGCGTGAACGTATGTGTATATGTTTATACATGAAAACTCGTTTGGATTAAATCTGATTTTTTACTAAATCTTTGTATTGTTATTTTCTAGTTCCTTCAAGTTCCTTGTTGTCTTTATTTTACGTAGGTAATTACATATTGTATTTTTATACCTTCAAAAATGTGGGTAACGTGTGACAGGGCGAATTTGCTTAGATTTATATATAAGCTCTTAAACGTTGCGTGCACGATAAATCGAACATAGCTTGAATTTCAGAAGTTTTATGTAACTTACCCGTACATACCTACCTAGTATAGGTGCTACGTATTAAAATGTATGTAGTACTTCCTACACATATATGAAAGTAAGTATAATAATTCTAGTTGAGAAATTAATTTTAAAACCAGACCGATGTTAATAATCCGCGTCATGCATGCTAGCATGCTAGCAAATTAAGATCGCAATTGATCAATATCCTACTATCCAACTTAATAATAATTATAAATGTGAAAGTTTGTGAGGATGGATGGATGGATGTTTGATACCCTTTCACGCCAAAACTACTAAACCGATTAGGCTGAAATTTGGAATGTAGGTACCTAGCTTAGACCCTGGAATGACACCTGGGATATTTATTCCCCGATATTCCCACTGGAACGATGTCTACGCGGGTGGAACCGCGGGGCATAGCTATAGTATTTTATAAAAGTATAAGGTCGCGTCACGGTTTAATAGCGCTCGGCAAAAGTGGAGGGGTGCTTTGCACAAGTGTACAGTCGCGCATATAATTATTAAGCGAGTTTTTTTAATAACTACTTATTTTATTGCCAAGTAGTTTAAAAGTATGAAAAAAGGTACGATAAGCGGTTCGGACATGCACAAATTAAATAAATTGAACTTATGTTTTAAATTTTTAATCAAAAGGACTCGTCAAATTATGTGGTAAGTACTTTATTCCGAAAAAGTAATAGAGTAACACGTCTTTTCGTGAGATGTAAAATTAAAATTAAATAATATAATTTCGGAGTCTTCAACCTCATCTAGACTGTCTTCATTATCCGAGCTGTCATCGAACACACACCACTACGAAATATGCGCGCGACTGTACTCAGGGGACTTTAGACGCGTGAACGGGGTAAGACCACAAACTCAAACTCAAACTCAAACAGATTTATTCAAATAGGTCATAATCTGACACTTTTGCACGTCAATAAAGATAAACAGTACTGAGTCTACCGTGCGTTCGGAAAGATACCTCTACAAGAAGAACGCACAAGAAACTTGTAGGGCTTAATTTTTTCAACAGATAGTTTTACAATATTTGGTTTGGTTACATTAGTTTTCTTTAAAGGTGCCGCGAGGCGGCTATGCAGAAGTTTCCAGGCATCTTTGTCCTCTATGTACTGTTTGACTTTATAATAAGCCTTCTTTAGTAAAGTAGATTTTATATAGGTTTTGAATTTACCCTCTGAGAGCCCAGTTATCTCTTTTGGGATTTTATTATAGAAACGTACACTATTTCCTAAGAATGTCTTTTTATTTGTTTTAGATAATCTAAAGCTAGGTGCAGCTATTTTGTATTTATTTCTAGTATTAAAATTATGAAGGTCACTATTTAATTTGAATTTATGTAAATTTTTACGCACATACATGATGTTCTCATAAATGTATAAGGATGGTAGGGTCAGTATGTTTATATCTTTAAATAATTCCCTCAGGGATTCGCGTGGACGCATCTCATAGATGGCACGAATCGCACGTTTTTGTAGTATAAAGATAGTTTCTATATCTGCGGCTGACCCCCACAACAGAATCCCATAAGACATCAAGCTATGGAAATATGCAAAGTACACTAATCTCGCCGTGGCTATATCTGTTAGTTGCCTAATTTTATAAACCGCGTAAGCTGCAGAGCTTAGTTTCCCTGAGAGCTCGGTGATATGAGTGCTCCATTGCAGTTTAGAGTCTATATTTATGCCAAGGAACAAAGTTGCATTGTCAATATTGAGTCTTTCACCGTCAAGAACTATGATTGGTTCTATACTTCTGACGTTAGGCAACGAAAATTTCAAACATTTAGTCTTTTTCGCATTCAATAACAGATTGTTTGCTGTGAACCATCTGGATATACTTGCTAAAGTATTATTAACATGTACTAGTGAAGTATCCTTCCTATCAACTTTAAAAATCAATGACGTATCATCGGCAAATAGAACTATACCTATCTGCTGATTACTTACACAGATTACTTAATAGTTACTACGTAAGTAAGACTGGGTAAAGACGACCGAGCGACCAATGCAGCGCCGGCGCCGCGGGCTTCTCCCGTCGCGCCTCATTCCTATTACCAAGCAAATCTAAAAATCGATTTCTGCGCATTAAAGGGGTCAGCGGTATTAAACCGTGACGCGACCTTATGAACGAATTGATTTTGACCTACGCAAAGGCAAGGTCAAAAGTACCTTCCCACAACCGACGAGCATGTTTGAAGGATGTGATGTGGTGAAAATGGAAGAAGCAAGAACCTACCTACCTGCCTAGTATAATGTCAGGATCATGACAAGTGGAGAGAAATAGTCTCTGCTTACTGAACGGGAGCACGATATGACTGTATATATGTATGGTATAGGTACATATACATATACATATTTATTATGTGGTATACATATCTTTGTATTTATGTATGGTATATTTAAGTAAGTAGGTATATTGAAATCCGTCAGATCAGATCGTAGGATACGGATAGATAGATAGATAATACTTTATTGTACACCACACTTATAGAACCAACCAACACAAAGGATACAGAGAAACTATACTTAAATGTACAAGCGGCTGTCTTATCGCTAATAAGCGATATCTTCCTGACAGCAGATGGATGGAGAGGATTCATTTGTAGCAAAAAGACGGTGGCGCATTTTTATAAATTAAATATATCAATAGTGTAAATAATATATTGTTTTATATAAATAATAAACTAAATAATAATATATATAATGTATAAAATAATATAAAATATATATATTTATTAAGTAAACAAAATCAATCATAAGAAACTGTTGAGGAGATAACGGCTAATGGCCTGATAGCCGGGTGGTTACAAAATACTAAAATAATGGAATTTGGTGGTAGAGTAGAATTCATGCCTAATGCCTATGAAGTGTTTTGTCCTCGACATGCGTCATGCACTCCCTACTCCGCGTTGCTATAAATTTCTTGACCTCCCCTCTCGCGGTTACTCTGTTGCCGGTTTTCGTGTTGGCTGAACGTACTGCACGTGCGTTTCATAGTTCCCGCTAAAAAAGTTAGCTGTCAATAAAATAATGTAAGTTTTTTTATGTGTTAGTGTTGTGGTAAAGTGATTTAAGTACATATCGATAAATTAAAACTTGAATATCATAGGAATCATCTGTAGATCTACAAATCATCCAAAATTACGTTTTTAATTATAGAAATTGTTGTCATTGCTACTATAGTCCATCAAATATAAGAAGTACCGTTTGACAGTTCCTATTTTACCTTGATTTGAAGGATTTAAATTAAATTTAAGTTTATTAATTAAGAATACCTACATCTTATGATAAAATTAATAATTCCATGATTTACGGAATTTATTAGAAGTATGAAACGTCAAATGGTACTTCCGAGATTTATTGACCTAAAATTATATCATAATGGCTCATATACTTAACTGTTAATTTTTAAATTCCAACAAAAATAAATATGCGTAATTAGGTAGGTTTATATAAGAAATGATAAAAAGCCTATTATACTACAGATCATCGAATCATATAAGAGCAGACTAATGCATTTTATCACCTACAAGTTAATTTGCATTGTAGGTATAATAATGAAGGTAGGTATACTTTAAAAATTAGCAGTTTTTAATAACGGGTTTTACAAAGCTGTGTGTATTTTATGTAGCAAAATAAGTATTATAAATTGATAAGGCTAGTGTGAATGGTCATGTCGGTAGGGGTCGACCTAGGCGTAGGTACCTTTCATGAACAAGTTGACCTTATCTTAAGGAAATAGGCTAGGTCAAAAGTACCAACAACCGACGAGTATGCATGAAGAATGTGATGAAAGTGGAAGAAGCGAAAGTTGTATGTCAGAATCGTAGCAAGTGGAAAGAAATAGTCTCTGCCTACCCCAACGGGAACAAGGCGTGACTGTATGTATGTATATGTATATAAGTATTTCTTGGATAGATTTATATTATTTTATTTATGAGCAACCTATGAGTTCCTTATATTTAATATAGGTACCTACTTGAAGGCATAACACATTAATAATAATTAGGTAACAAGTAAGTAATAATATAATTGGGATGTATAGTTTAGACGTACTAAAAACATCCCTACCTAATTATTCTTAATATTTTCAAAAAAACTTTACGTTAGTTCATATAACATTATATTTATTTATTCTGTGATAATGTTCCCCACTAATAAAGATTTAAAAGACAATGGTATTACCAAACTTCGCACGAACATTCAGAAAGTAAAGTGTACTTACCTAATTGAAGTGAAAGGTGATAAGAAAGTGGTCCAGAAAGTTGGTCCAGTTTCTAGATTGATCGATAATAAAAGTACATTGAGTAAGTATACTTTAATGTAACATTTCTAAGCACTCCTACTATAGATTACATTCCACGATATCAAGAAGAATGTAGTTTTCGTAATAAATGGGTATTTAATTATCAAACCACTAATAGGTTTTTCTTTTATGATAGTGAGTGACAAGACAAGCAAATTAGGTGCCTGATGGTAAGCATCATGATTGCCTATATAAGACACAGTGACATAGTGCCACCCAGTGTTTTAAAATTCAAAATTCTGTGTGGCACTGCACAGCGCCTGTCACCCTGAGATTAGTTGTTGAAACTCGTCATGCCCAGTTATTTCGCTAGTAACATTTCCAACATAATATAATAACATTATTATCTTTTAACTACCGCTACTCACACAGTATATTTAAAAAAATGTTTTTTAGTAAATACAAAAAAAATCAATCAAAGTGGATATTATAAGATTATAATATTCATTTTATAATTTTAGTAATGACATGAATAAGTACTTGCAAGGGTACATGGCATGGACGACTAACGTCTGAAAAAAAAGGTTTAACACTTACTTGTGTACAGCAAAATTTTTCAGTGGGAAAACTAGCCTGTTAGGGGATTAGTTTTGGGTCTATTGTAGTTGTAAGTCGATTTTGAAGCAATCGCTTAATTAGTTTGTTTGTGTGGCACAGCAGTAAGATAGGAGGGAAACTTTTTGGGTCATAATCTGGTGATTTTCCTGGTTTGAGTAATGCGGTGACACGCTATCTCTTTGGGATTTTGCTGGTTCTGGTGCAGGTGTTAAACATGTCTAATAACCATGAGATACTTATGGAGTTGAGATGTTTGAGCTGTTCTACGGTAAAGCAAGACTGACTGACTGACACACTGACTCATAAACGTCCAGTTCAAAGCTCAAACCCTTGGACTTAGAGGGTTGAAATTTTGCACTTATTATATGAAAAACGCCAAAAAGGTACCATAGAATAAATAATAGTACTAACGTAGTGCCAAACTTTTTTTCAGAAGTTAGTCCTCCATGCCATGTACACTTGCATGCACCTATTCATGTGATTACTAAAATTATAAAATGAATATTATTATTATTCTAATTTTTTTTTTGTGTTCTTATTAAAAACAATTTGATAAATATTCTGTGTAGGTATAGCGGTAGTTATTTACAAAGTGGTATTAACAACGAGCAATTTATACAAAAAATATAATTTAAGTGTCTGTTTCTAACATTAACATTGTAAAAAATTTGAAAATTAAAAAAAAGCTGGTTGTTATCAAAATCCATACGAAAGTTTAAACTATGTACTAAGTAATAACAACAATACGATTTTAATTTTTTTGTCATCTTAAAGTGAACTTTTACATGGGACCAATAACATTCTGGCGAAATGTGGGTGTATCTACTATGGGACTGAGTCCTGGGTACACCTCTGCCTACCCCTTCGGAAAAAAGGCGTGAATGTATGTTATGTTATGTTAAAAAGTTAAACTAAACATTTAAATTCCACGTGGGCGAAGTCGCGCTAGGTCACAATTTCACAATAAGTAGGTATAATTATGCTGAATATGAAGTGAATCTGAAATGAAAAAGCTTGCAAAAACAATGACATGTAGTTTATTATCATAGTGACCTCGAGCTTCCCTGATAACATACGTGATACTTGTGATAATACCTCCATGTAACAATAATCTTAGTTGAGTCATTTGATAATGTCAGGTACATAATCAAAGGTTGAGTCATAACTTACAATGAATTTTGTAGATCTAGGGTTAGATAGTTGCACACTTTTCTTTAAAAAATTAGATAACATTTTAATCCGAATACCTATCTAACCAAGGTTTCAAGTTTATAAATAATACTGTTTTGTAATTAGCTTAATCAAATTGATTTAACGAACCAACAGTTATTATTTCCTTTCAAATAAAATGCATTTTACTGAAGCATAACAATTAAGTAGAAAGGAATCTTTTTTTTTTTTTTTTAATGATAGTGAGTGACAAGACGAGCTAATCAGGTGCCTGATGGTAAGCATCATGATTGCCCATATCAGACGCAGTGCCACCCAGTGTTTTAAAATTCAAAATTCTGCACTGCACTGCACTGCGCCTGTCACCCTGAGATATGAGTTGATGAATCTCATCATGCTCAGTAATTTCGCTGGTAACATTGCCCTTCATACCGGAACACAGTAATGTTTGCACATTACTGCTTGGCGGATGAATAACTGGCAAAGGTGTGGTACTTCCCCAGGCGGCCTCCTGCAAAAGAGGCCTACCACTACAAAAACATACCTCTACATACCTAAAGTCAACCTACTTTAATAAAACTATAGCCTTGACTTTCTTTTGTAGTTAAAACCAACCATTCTCTAAATCCATTAGGTTAAGTACTTCCGTCCAAATTGATTCTGGCAATAATCGTACAGCTTTTAGTAGATTTAATAAGTTTTCTATTTCATGATCTACCTATTATTGCTTTACCTATTACTGTCGTCAATGAATTGTTTAATAACCAGTATTTGAGGGTATACATTATTCATGTTTACTTCTTTTAACCAAATGGTTTATGTCATCATCATTATGATACCATTGACAATTAATGATTAATTTTCATAATCATCGGCAACCCGTCATTCTACTATAGTTCGACACAAAAGAGTAGAAAATAATGGGGGCGCCACTGTCTTTTACTAGAGTAAAAACAATTTCATCAACACATACACTTTAATTTAGTTCCGTTTCTACTCCTTTGTGTCGAACTATACATGGACATAGGCTTCCTTCATTTTGTGCCATTTCTCTCTGCGTTTCTATTGAGCGGAACACTTCCAGTGACCAAGGGAAATTACAGCCCATATCAAATCTAACAAGTATAGTTCGACACAAAAGAGTAGAAAATAATGGGGGCGCCACTGTCTCTTACTAGAGTAAAAACAATTTAATCAACACATACACTTTAAACTAGTTCCGTTTCTACTCTTTTGTGTCGAATACCGTTAGACGTTTCATCTTTTTAAGGAATTTTTAAGTTGAAATAACTGCTCATAGGCGTACCTCACACAATTTCAATAAACTTCGTCGTAAAACCCTGGCACTATGAATTTTATCACAAGATGTACAATTCTAGATCACTAAATTAAACAAACAAGGCAAAATAAGATATGTCAAACGGTACTTCTTAGATTTGATGGGCTGTAAGTTTAAGTCCCAGTGGGTTAGAACTTAAAACTAGATAGCAGATATGCATAGTTCGGACGCAAAAGAGAAAAAAGACGGAGAAAACTAGTTATCTCCGTAAGGTAGGCCTGCTGATCTTTCCCACGATCACAATGAAATCTTAGTGTAATATCATTGATGAGAATAATGTTTTTATTTGTCAGAATGCCCCCGACCTTATACTACGTGCCCGGGTCTGCGCCGTGCCGCGCGGTGCTCCTCACAGCGAAGGCTCTCAACTTGGATCTCGACCTCAAGCTTGTGGACCTTCATCATGGTGAACATTTGAAGCCTGAATATTTAAAGGTAAGAAAACCAGAATATTTTATTTTCAATATTTATTCTTGCTAGGTACTTCAGTATGCTATGCAGTATGACTACTAAGTGTAAGCTCTAATTAATTATTACTACTAGGTTCAGGAAAACGCGCACATAGCAAGATAAGAAGTTAAAGTAATGAGCTATAACAAACGTAATATTATTATATCTCCCTATATCATTATTAAAAACTACTTATAATGTAGAAAGAAGAAGTACCTATAGTAATTTAATTTAATTCCAATCGTCCAGTCCAACAAGGATTTCTTAACTATATTTAATGATTAAAAAAAGTATCGATTAAATTCAAAACAAGAATGTCATATCTAGTATAGGTAATAGTGATGGTAATTAATGCGATTTCACAATAATATCTTATGCATGTATTAGGTATAGGTATATATTATGTAGAGAGATAGAGAGAGTATATACCTATAGATAAATGTGTTATGTTATGTATTGTATATAGTAGTATATAGAACTACGATATATTTTAGCCAACTTCATACCTAGGCAATAATAGTTTCCATTTCCTTAAGGAAATTGTTAGATCGTTAGGATCTTCATTAACCTGCCTATATTATACAGCTAATTAAGGTGGATATCGGGATGGGAAATTAAAATAATGTTTGGCAATCTAGTTAATTTAATTAGCTGTTCCAAACTACAGCGCCATCAAGAAGAACAACCAAGAAACTTGTGGCAACTAATCTTTTCAATAAATATCAACACCACAATTTTAACACACAAACTATAGAATCACAGCTATATATTACCATTAAATAATGTAAAGACATAATTTAATGGTAATATATAGCTGTGATTCTATAGTTTGTGTGTTAAAATTGTGGTGTTGATATTTATTGAAAAGATTAGTTGCCACAAGTTTCTTGGTTGTTTTATTTTATTAATCTGTAATAAAATTTTGCTGCTTTCGGTTTATTAATTATTACAATTCATATTTTAAAATTGACATTTATTATCTAGTTATACAATTAAAATTAATTTTATTCTATTTTTTGGCCTTAATTTTGGAATATGACATGTTTTTAATGTTCTTATGATGATTAATGTTACTTATGGATTTTATTATCTGAAATAAATGAATTAATAATAATAATAATACTTATTATTTTAAAAACAATCACCAACTATGAGAAGGCTCATTTTACAATTTACATCACACAGTATTATTATATCAAGTACACAATAATTACACAATTAAATAGAACAGTGAACAGAGTAACGATAAAATACTTATCTCAAATATTATACGGCACCAAATGTAGTCACCCAAGTAAAGAAGAAATGGAATGAGACTCGGCAAGAGTTACAGAGGTAAGAGAGCCAGAAACCAGAAGCATCTGTTTATAAAGCCTCGCCATTTTCACTTTTTGGAGGGAAACTTTATGAGTAACATCCAATCCGGCAACACAACAAAATAATAAATTTTAATACAGTGTATTGGCCACAATATAAAACTGTTTTATACAAAAACATATCTTAATTCTAAACATTATTTAAAATGACAACAATTATCACATATGTTGTATATAACATTAAATAGTTATTAAACAAATATTGTAACTAGTCATTAAAACATTGAATATCGTTTTACAAGTCTAAAATGACACAATAACTATATAACAGTAAATAACAAAATGAATTATAAATATTTCATAGTATTTCAGATTAAACAATCTGCCATTACCATTATTACAATTAAATAGAAACTGAATTTGACCTTATACGATTGGTTGATTTTCCATTGGTCGAGTTGTCTTTGAATATCATAACCATAGATTCAGAGATACAGTTGCCAACTTGTAAAGAAATGTTGCTATTCTTAATAATAAATGTGAAATAGTAATATTTAATAAATGTTGCCAATTTGTAAAGAAATGTTGCTATTCATAATAATAAATGTGAAATGAAATATTTAATTAATATTAAAGCTTTAAACTTCATAAAAATTTACTATTGAAATATCCTAATCTAACACATTTAGCGATTTAATGAGTCATAGCATGCTATTTGCTATTGCTATGCTATTTGTTAAGAGAAGATAATTCGCACTTCACACTTCACACTGCCCTACTATTAATTTTAACGAATCATACACGTTCATTCAATATACGACCATTCAACTACAAGCATATAAAGATAATAATTGCTTAACCGTGCCTACCAAATCTATATCTATACTATTATATAAAGAGAGAAAGTGATTCACTGACTGACTGACTCATCAACTCAGAGCCAAAACTACTAGACCGATTATGATGAAATTTGGACAATAGATTATTTTTACAGTCTAGACAAGTAATAAGAAAGGATTTTTCAAAATTTTACCCCTAAGTGTATTAAATAGGGGTTGAAAGTTTGTATAGAGTAGACTTCATTTTTCAGCCGATTTATTTCATGTTTTGTAAACATTCTAAAATGAAAATAATTAAACAAGTGTTTCAGCGTTTTCAAAAATTTTAGCCCTTATGTGGAAAAATAAAGTTTAAAAGTTTGTTATGAATATTTTAGTTCTAAAAATGCTTGCTAGATGGCGCTACAGGAAAAATTAGAATGCTCTGACAATATTTTCTTGCAAGACGTAAATAGGGTACCTATTAACTAATGCAACATTTTAAGTAATTTATTTCCAACATGTATAATAGATAACGTTCTGCAAATAATTTAAACGCGGTTTTGATTTCGCTTCTCTTTATTATAGCCCCTTTAAATTGGGCTGCAACGACATCGAATTATCGATCCAGTTTATATAATGTATTATCTATGTTATCGATGCTCTTAGATGCTTTCAGTGTTTCCTTAATCCGTATGCCGTTTTCGTTTCCAGATACATACATACATACATTCACGCCTTTTTCCCGAAGGGGTAGGCAGAGGTGTACACAGGACTCAGTCCCGTAGTAGGTACACCCACATTTAGCCAGTATGTTATTGGTCCCATGTAATAGGGGGTGAGCCTATTGCCATCTACCGGGCACAGTTCCAGACTCCAGGCAGTTATTGAGATAATTCCTAATGGAAAAATCCAATATTTAGATTATTAATATAACATACACACGACTTAGTGACTTAGTGCTGCCGGCCTTTGTTTTTTTGAATTTTTGTTTGTAATGAATAGGCTCGAAAACTACTGGACCGATTTAAAATAATTATTTCATTTATGGAAAGCTTGATTCAGTGTGAGTGACATAGGCTATATGCGATTTTGAAAAAAAATAGGGATCCGTAACAAAACTGCAATATATTGTGAACCAAGGTGTCACATAATTACCTAATATATTCATTAATTTGCGTGCGCTGTGTAATCTATTGATGGTAGAATAAAATAATGTACGAGAGGTTTTAGTACTTATCAATATCTACAAAATATTCCACGGTCATTTATATCCATCTATTTTAGTTTAGTCACAATAATCGAAACATTCATTATATGCATGCGCTGTAAAAAGTATTGGTGGTAGAATAAAGTAATGTACTAGGGTTTTGTAGTACTTATTAATACCTACAAAATAGTCCACAGACATTATATCCGTACCTATATTTTGGTTTAGTCACAATAATCGAAGAAGTCATTATTTATATGCGGCATGAAAACTATTGGTAGTAGAAATAATGTACTAGGGGTTTGTAGTAGTAGGTACTTATATATCTTCAAAATATAAGTGCGCGGTAAATTTGTACATCTGTTAAGGTTTGGTCACTGTAACAGAAATAGTCATTGATTTGTGTGCGCTGCGTAAACCATTAGGGTTATATCCATAAAAATAACAATGTATCACGTATTTACTCCTGTTAAAACGTTCACTATACCTACTTCTGCTACCCGTGCGAAGCCGGGGCGGACTACTAGTTGCTTATAATTTCACTTAAGCGATGAATTCGCTGCATTCGCATTCACAGAATTTCGCAACTTCATTTAATTTGCTATGTGCTAATTAAGCTTACGCATGCTAACAATGAATGCGAATGCTAATTAATCCATCACTAATAGGTAACATCCCTATTTTATAAAGGCAGAATAATTTTAATTAATTAACCTTGAGCACAGAAAACTAGAATTTGGCGCATATGTATACATGAATTAGTTGTGTACCTATAACTATTTGAATCGCAGATTTGAATCGGGTTTTGTGATAAATATTATCTATCTGCTCTACCTACCTATGTCTTATAACTCTTGGCATGCAGCCAGCATTTTCCGTAGACCGATTCCAATAAAACCTGCTATTTGAAGTATTTATATTAATGATTTACAACCTTATAAGTAATGATATAAAGTGTAATTTCCATTAAAACTACTCGAAGGTCTTTTTAAGTGATGTAATCACTCGGAGCATTGAACTTTGAATGGAACAAACCCTGGATCCCTTTATTATGCTTGTTTCTATTAATTATCATTGCTGGTCTTAGCGACAACACCGCCTATTGTTACTCTAGTTATTGTTATTATGAATTGTTGTAAGTTTTAAAATTTTCTTGTTTGTGTACCGTAAAACACTACAACTTTCTGCAAACCCCAAGGGGTAATTTTGCCCAAAATGCTATTTTTAAGGAAATTCGTTCATAAAAAAAATATATAGCTTACGTTCCGGCAATATTCATTATTTTGGAAGAAACTAGAATATAGCATAACCTATGGTTTGAATGAGTTATATTTAATAGGAAACTTATTATAGAATATTTTTATCATAATTACGGTTATAAATCAAAGTATAGGATGATGGGTAAAGTAAGAATGAAAACATTGCCCGAATCCAAAAAATCCTTAGGGTTGTCACTTGTCACCTTAACAAAGTTTAAAAAATATTTATTAAATATGCTTATGTCATTCTGCTAATGTCTACGTTATTATGTACAAAGGTCTGTATGCTGGTTTGTTATCACTTTGTACTGAAACTGAAAAAAACTATAGTTTTCATGAGAATATATTACTTTGCATTATATGTATATCGTGATTTTTGTATAGGAATTGAGTCGTGTCCGGGGTGTGCTTGATTGTTGAAAGTTGAAAAAATTAAGCCCTACAAGATTCTTGTGCGCTCTTCTTGTAGAGGTATTTTTCCGAACGCACGGTAGACTCATACTGTTTATCTTCATTGACGTGCAAAAGTGTCAGATTGTGACCATTTAAATAAATCTTTTTGAGTTTCAGCACAGAACAGATAATAATTGAGTTTGAATTACTTATCACCAATGTCGTAAGGTACTATATTTTTTCTTTGGAAAAATTTATGGACGCGAATTCTGCGATCTGTGACCTTTTGTAACATTGTGCTATAATGTTAAGAAATGTTCGCATTATTTTAATAAAAATATTCTATTCTATTCTATTTATAAAAATGAACATGGGTGATGTTAGCTAAAAGTTGAGATAACTTCGCCCGCCATCAAATCAACGAAATCCTAAATATACACATCATCCTAATGTTGAATTCATAGCAAAAAATACAATCAACACAGTTCAAGCTTCTCCAGGAGGTAGGGCACCAATTATATGTATAATATATGTATGTATGTAATGCGTCAGTAGAAAAAATATCAGATTTAATTTTACTGAAAAAGTGAGCGAAGTTCTGTTTTAAGCTCCACGTTTTACTGTACCAATAAAGTGTTTATCTATCTATCACTGCGCTTGTTGATATGAATAGATAAGATTATAGGTATTTTACTCAGTTATCTAGGTACGCGTATTATATATTTAGGTAAATAAAGAAAATAACTCGAAACATAAAAGTAATAATAACAAGAGCATATTTATTAAATTTATTTAAAATTATTATGTCGCTTTATAACACGCGACACCTATCAAATTTGATAGGCGTATTTATACTGTACGGAGACCATTTTTAGTCCATCGTCCCAGAGACCCCCATGAGTTTTAATCTAATGCTTTTAAGGTAATAGATATCACTTATCGGAGTCCTTCTTTGAAATCATCTAGAGAAGATGAGTTCAAAGAAAGCCCCCACTATGTGCAAGGACTATTGAGAATGGCACCATGGTCACTATTTGATTATATATGGGTGTGATTTCTCGATGATCGCATCACATGTCGTAAATGCTTAGTGGGTGATAAATAGGTGGTAATATTATAAGTAAATACTTTATTGTACACGGCTGTACACCACAAGAAAAAACCTTATTATAACTACAAACTTGAATAAAACCAATATCTATTGTTTTTATTTTCGCTAAGAGCGATCTCTACAGGTCAGCCACAGACCGATCTATATATCTGTGAGGTCAGCCCTGCTAACTTAGATATCTAAGCTAGCTTAGTGACCAAAAGAAAGTTAAGTCCCAGGGGGTTAAAACGAGACAGCAGATATGCTTATAGTTCGGGCGTGTAAGAGAGAAAAAATGGTGAAAACTATAGTTTTATCCCCTTGTTTTGTGAGGGCCGCACTAAACAATACACAGACGAAAAGTGATTCTAACAAAAATTACGGATATTCAAAGTTCAAGTTCATTATTCTACAACCTGTAAATGACATGCAAAAACATCACACCAATCAAATGTTTTTATGATGTCCGAGTAAAATACCCACCGCATGCAGCCTTGGAGGAACCGGTTGGCTTGTATACTAACTACTATGAAATAATAGCCGCTCGGAATTAAGATTTGCTCGATAGGGTTTTATGAAAAACTTGAGTTGTCAACAGTAACACAGTTTAGGTCGTTCCGGACGCGACGGTCGTTAAATCTGCATTCTTGCCTTGAACTGCAACTGTTATGACAATTTGTTGCTAATATCATTTTGGAAATTTGTTTTTAACTCTGAAAATGGCATGAGTGCCTATTCGTTGCTGCTGGAGTAGTAAGTAAGACCCATTTTTCCCCCTGGTAACCTAGGATTTTTTAACCCTCTAGGGGGTTATCTATAGGAAAACCAAGCAATCAATCGACCGATAGTTTCTACATGATAAAAATTGTCGTTTCGTTTCGACGTCTACTGAATAATCGATTCTACCATCGATCAACGTTCAATCGATTGGCAGAACTTGACACAGTATTACCACAGAACAGCAGATGCCGATAATAATACTATAACGTTTAGAATGGATCGTGGTGCCGTGGGGTTACCGGCTTTAGAATAGTACCTCACCCTCTCTACCCATGGTTGCCGTAAGAGCCGGCTAAGGGTTATGAGATCCAGAGAACGGGCAGCAGCGTCCTCTGTGTAAACCATCAAACTGCGCTCGCCAACCCGCCTGCCAAGCGTGGCGAGTATTGACAACAACCCCCCTTATGGGGGAGGCCTATATGTTCAGCAGTGGACTTCCAACGGCTGGATGATAGAATGAACTCTTGTCATCCGCCAATCGGTCTCCTCACCCGCGAGCGAGATTGAACTCTCCACGAGCCCAGCTTCTATGAGAAGTCACCTCACGCACACTCTTGCACGTGTACAAAACTAAATGTAAGCAGTGTGTGTGTGTAGTAGGTAGTTATAGCTCGGCTTTTGTATGGGATTGAGTCGTATGGTATTACAGGGTGGTATTACACGGTACCTAATACTACGGTACTTATAAGTAACAAATATACGCCTAATATGAATAACCTATGATAAAATGGCATTGACTTAAACACAAAGGTACTTAGTTCTAAAGATTAACCCCTTTCCCCACAGATAAACCCTCAACACACAGTGCCCACCCTGGTAGACGACGGTTTCGCGATCGCAGAGTCTCGCGCGATCATAGCCTACCTCGCCAACAAGTACGGCAAGGGCTCGCCGCTGTACCCAGAAGAACCTAAGGCGAGGGCGCTCGTCGATCAGAGGCTGTACTTCGACATCGGCACCTTTTACGCAGCATTCAGCGATTATTTCGTAAGATAGACTTTTTTCCCTTTGATACACCATATAATTTCGACGTAGTAGCACACACCAATATATTATACTTACCACAATAAACTCACTACTATCTACACTCATTCCAAAAAGTCTTATTGAGGGTTGTATCCCTTGTACTTAAGACTACGTTGAATAATTATGATGAAGTACTTAGTTGTTGTGTCATGGAGTCACCGGCTTTAAAAAAGTGCTCCACCCTCTCTACCCGTGGTTGCGGTAGGAGCCGGCTAAGGGTTAACAGATCCAAAGGGGAGCAATGTCCTCTGCAATAAACCATCGAACTGCACTCGACAATCCACCTGCAAAGCATGTCGAGTATTGGCAAAACCCACCCCGAGTTCCTGCAAGTACCCCGAGTACTTGCAGGAACACACCCCGGTTTTTGTTAAAAAGTCTTTGGAATCCTTACCCTTAATGATATAAATACCCAAAACAACATGCATAACGCACTTCGGCTGGGGAAGTGAAGAAAGGTTGCCATGCCCCCTAAAATAATTTGTACCTCGGGGTCTCAAGCTCTCGTACAATAAACTATTGGTGCTTTTTAAATGTAGGTAATGTAAATATAGATATGGTAACTGATTTATACTTTTTTCTGGCCTAGGTATCAATCGTCCTCTGTAACAGTTTCCGCGTCAAAAAGCATTTAACCTTGCAATTTACCGTCATTTCGGCTTGAACTGGGGCAGTCATGCGTGACAATAAGCTATTGGGTATTTGTAACACGTCACCATGATTGGTCACTTTGTCTTGGGCATAATAATCGGCCGCCGGGTGTCACACCAACTGATATAACGCTACATAAAATTACCGTGAACATGAGGTGTAACATGTCGCGGAGGTGAAATGGAACCAACTGATTTTTTTATATTCCCAACTACCCCTTTTATTTTAAACTGTTCCCCATTAATTCGCATAAAGTCGGCAGAGGTGTACCCAAACTCAGTTCCATAGTAGGTACACCCACATTTCGCCAGTATGTTATCGGTCCCATGTAATAGAAGGCGAGCCTATTGCTATCTACCAGACACAATTCAGACTCTGTAGGCTGTCATTAGAGATAATCCATAAGGAAAAATCCAATGGCACCCGGGATCTCATGATTTGCAGTCGAGGTTATGTCAACTACGCCACCGAGGCAATCTTATTAATCTTTTGTAAAGCCGCTGTCCAAAGCAAATTCGCCCTCTCGCTCACACATACCCACAAACTCAAACTCAAACAGATTTATTCAAATAGGTCATAATCTGACACTTTTGCACGTCAATGAAGATAAACAGTACTGAGTCTACCGTACGTTCGGAAAGATACCTCAACAAGAAGAACGCACAAGAAACTTGTAGGGCTTAATTTTTTCAACAGATAGTTTCACAATATTTGGTTTGCTTACATTCGTTTTCTTTGAAGGTGCCGCGAGGCGGCTATGCAGAAGTTTCCAGGCATCTTTGTCCTCTGTGTACTGGTTGATTTTATAATAAGCCTTCTTTAGTAAAGTAGATTTTATATAGGTTTTGAATTTACCCTCTGACATCCACATTTTTGAAGATATAAAAATACCACATGTAATTACGTAGAGTACAGACAATAACTAGGTTCGTGTGAGCGAGAGGGGTGCTTGGGCTTTTCCGCATAGCCACCACGCGGCACCTTCCAAACAAACGAATGTAACCAAACCAAATATTGTAAAACAATCAGTTGAAAAAATTAAGCCCTACAAGTTTCTTATGCGTTCTTCTTGTAGAGGTTTCTTTCCGAACGCACGGTAGACTCAGTACTGTTTATCTTCATTGACGTGCAAAAGTGTCAGATTATGACCTATTTGAATAAATCTGTTTGAGTTTGAGTTTGTGGGTATGTGTGAGCGAGAGGGCGAATTTGCTTTGGACAGCGGCTTAACAAAAGATTAATAAGATTGCAGTACTGTTTATCTTCATTGACGTACAAAAGTTTTATGTTTGGTTTTTTTTTTTAATATATCTTATTTATTTTGACTTTGACTTTGAGGGCGAATCTGCTATGGACAGCGCCTTAATCTCCTTTCATCCATCCTCTCCACCTTTAACCAATATATTTCTCTGTTTCATAGTATCCCCAAGTATTCGGCGGCGCGCCAGCCGACAAGGACAAGCTGGCTAAGGTAGAAGACGCTCTGAAAGTATTGGACAAGTTCCTGGATGGGCAGAGCTTCGTGGCGGGACGGAACCTGACCATCGCCGACCTCAGCCTCATGGCCGGCGTCTCCAGCTTGGAAGCTTCTGACGTTGACTTCAAGAAATATGCCAATATTAAGAGGTACGTAGACATTTAAGAGGCATAGTAATTTAATACTTATAGGAGGTAAATAATTTACTGAAATAATTTACAGAGACCAAATTACACAACTTTACATCTACAATACCTGTTTATATAAGGAAAAGTACCTGGATGACTGGATTTTTTTTTTTTTTAATAAAATGACATTTTTTAAAAATGATTCCTAGCTAGATCGATTTATCGCCCCCGAAACCCCCTCTATACTAAATTTTATGAAAATCGTTGGAGCCGATTCCGAGATTCCAATTATATATATATATACAAGAATTGCTCATTTAAAGATATAAGATTATAAACAAGGAAATACATACACAAATTAACTTTAAAACAAACAGTGAACATCAACGTATGCAATTAAGAAATGCTAATAATTTACACGTGCCTAGTATACGAACTAAATTTGGTAAAAACATCTAATTTACGAGGGAGCACAATTTTATAATAAATTACCTAAAAATATAAAAGAAATAATTTCAGTTAATGTATTTAAAAAAAGATTAAAAGAGCATATATTGCAAAAGTTGATCTAGCATACTAAAAGTGTCCATTTTATATGAAATATTTTTGAAGTTTATCACATAAGCGAGACTATGTTTCATTGTGACAAATATGAATAAAGATCTTTGACCTCAAATCTACCCGTAACCAAGCTTGGAACCTGGAACACTTCGCTGATGTTACAAGTAGCCGGGCTGTCCGTCTTGACGGTACAATGGCGACCTAATTTGCACTTTATAGCGTCGGAGCTAGAGTCGCTATTTATTTAAATGATTTTGAGGAATGTCCCTTCTGTCCATTTAGTATTCTGTGCTGTAACTTGATCCATTCAATCAGCTGATCCATTTTTTATGGGCAGTCGATTGTTTTTTGGTAATATCGCAATTCTTTTTTAGTTAGTTCAGTTTGAAGGGTGAATACATCTCCCATATTCATGAGCACAGATGTTTGACCGGCCTGGGGATCGCACCCGGTACTTGCGGATGACCATTTACTAATCACTACCAAATTGATGTGGTAGGCCTCTTTTGCAGAGGGCCACCTGGGGAAGTACCACACCTTTGCAAGTCATTCATCCGCCAAGCAGTAATGTGCAAACATTACTGTGTTACGGTCTGAAGGGCAATGTTACCAGCGAAATTACTGGGCACGACTTATAAATAACTAATATCTCAGGGTGACAGGCGCAGTGCAGTGCCGCGCAGAATTTTGAATTTTAAAACACTGGGAGGCACTGTGTCTGATATGGGCAATCATGATGCTTACCATCAGGCACCTGATTTGCTCGTCTTGTTACTCATTATCATAAAAATAAATAAATAAAAACTACCAAATGTGCCAAGGGACGTCGTTTTATGCTAAACGCTTGATATCTACCAACTAATATTATTTACCTATAATAATATATTATTTCTAGATGGTACGAAACAATAAAGAAGACCGTCCCGGGGTACAAGGAGGCCAATGAAGACGGCCTCGATGCCTTCAAGGGCCTTGTCAATAGTATGCTGAAGAAGTAAACTCTACACCTCACACGAAACATATAATCGAATAATATAACTGTCACTGTTTTATTACACTGTTTACTGTAACCAATGAGATTTTATGTAAAGAGACATTTTAAGAACTATATTTATTGAAGTCTATCTTGAGGTAAATTGCTCCGAGCGCGCTATGACATGCCTCGATTTATTAGATGCGGTTTTTACTTATAATCAATGCCGTACCTTACCATTTGAGTGCATTGATGTTGGCATAATACGTCTCAATGTATAAAATCTCATTATTTGTATCTGTATTATAGTTCTAAGGTTTACTGTTTAAGGCACAAATAAAATTTTTAATTTCAATTTTGATTTTTATTTATTTATTCCATTTATTACCTATTACCACAGAATACTAACTATTACCCCCTTTTTCCTCAATATAATAATAAAATTAAAAAACAATTTCTTCAAAAACTACTTACC
Source organism: Hemistola chrysoprasaria (assembly GCA_947063395.1). Taxonomy (NCBI): domain Eukaryota; kingdom Metazoa; phylum Arthropoda; class Insecta; order Lepidoptera; family Geometridae; genus Hemistola; species Hemistola chrysoprasaria. The sequence continues at coordinate 1,309,938 of OX346719.1, forward strand.
TAGCTTATTTAATCATTATTATTATCAAAATCATATTATTATTATTTAATCATTATTATTATCAATTTATATTGTATAGTATAGTATAGTTTTATATAGTATGTTTATATAATATATAAGTAGCTATTTTATCTGTGTATATACCTATATAAAGCACACCGCCGTCGTTAAATGTTTTCTGTTCTTTTCCATCCCCAGGTTGTCTGTAAGAAATTGCTATACGCGATAAGACCGCCTGTTGTTTACCATGTCTTTTATTTGTATTGTGTCTTTTTGTAAAACTATCCCACCAAAAACATTCTGTAAAAAAACTAGCCAAGTCTCGATGGAACTGCTTGTTTATCTCTAAAAAGTAATGAAATCTAGACAAAGTCGTGCCAAGTCTAAGGTTCCTTACTGCGATTTCTTTATTATTATAGTTAATGTTGTGTGACTTGGCCGTTTAAACATTCTTTATACGTTAGTGGGTACAAGTCAAATTTGTTTACACGTAATGTTATATCTGTTGTTACTACCTATGTTTGTTAAGCGAGATAATAGCCCATACTGGTATTGGTAATTGGACGCTAGTGTCTCATTTTAGGCTGTTGTTAATTGTGCAACACATGCATTCAGCATTGATTGACAATGCTGACTTCTGCTCTCTTCTTTTTGGAGCGTCAAATCGACCACCGATCTAACATAAAATAGACGTACAGACGGACTTGATTAGAAGTATCCCTTCAACGGCCAAGTCACATAACATTAACTATAATAATAAAGAAATCGCAGTAAGGAACCTTAGACTTGGCACGACTTTGTCTAGATTTCATTACTTTTTAGAGATAAACAAGCAGTTCCATCGAGACTTGGCTAGTTTTTTTACAGAATGTTTTTGGTGGGATTTCACTTCTTTTTGTGGAATCGTGGGCAGTGGGCATATTGACTTATTATTACTATTTTTTAATAATCAGTAATCCGTCACTAATCATAAAATTCCTATCTTCACAAACCTGTATTACTATTTATTAATAATCAGTAATCCGTCACTAATCATAAAATTCCTATCTTCACAAACCTGTATTACTATTTTTTAATAATCAGTAATCCGTCACTAATCATAAAATTCCTATCTTCACAAACCTCTAACCTCACGAATTATAAGCGAAATCAACGAAATGCAAATAATCGGAAAAACAAACGTAAGCGCGTTTTAAAAATAAATCAGCGCCATCTAGTTACGGGTGCGGGTATCATCGCCACTCTTAGTCCAATTAATTATATTTTGACCAAATTTTGATCTTCGATTATCCTAGTTTTTATAGTTTTCCCTTTATGTGGCCATTAAACCCTAACTCTGTACCAAATTTCAGCTCTCTGAGTTTATGGGAAGTACTAGTTCTTTTTGATGATCATGAGTGAGTGTCTGGGTGTCATAAATGCGAAACTTTGCTTTCGCTTATCTTCGGAACTAAATGACCTACAGACTTGAAATTTTATTTTAAGTATGTGATTCTATAGCTTACTGGATGACGAAAATTTCAGCGTTCTGGTCTTATCCAGAGGTTCTCAAATAGGGGCCTGAAAGTGCGGCGAAATGGTTCCAGTAAAGGATGGTACGGCAGTGTTTGCTTCGCGCTCGACTTGGCGGGGCCACTGCCGTGCCCCCCGATTTTTTTTGGTATGCAATAAAGTATTATTCTATTCTATTCTATTCTAAAAATCAGCCGGAAGCTGCTGCTCGTTGGACGCAAATATCATCAGGCACTAATCGTTGGTCACGAGTATAGCCACAGAATAATAAATAGTACTTAATAGCGTCAGACAATGTTGCATGCCCGTGGTCACCTGTATACCCGTCGCCTTTGGAAAGTGTTATCCTCAGAATAAAAATCATTATTTTTCAAGTTTACCTTTTAGCAAACTGTGGTAAAGTTAACAAGTAAAACGCAAAATAGGTATAAGTACATTATTTAATTTCCTAAAAAAGTAAATATCGATGTAGTTTTGTCACTTGACTCTGGTGTAGGTATATATATATATATCACATTAAGTTTGATCATGTTGAGCTTAAATAAAAAACAAACAAACAAGCTTTTGTGAATTGTGTTTTACAGTTCAGTTTCAGCTTTCTTGAGCTGGTCGACCATTTTCTTAAAAGCATCTATACCCTCTTGACTGGCTTTTTCATATCCTGGCGTAGTTTTTCTCACCAGTTCAAACCACCTGGAAATAGAATAAGAAGTAAGATTATTGCTGTTATGATGCTACGGGGTCCAGTATTGTCTTATACCAGCCCATGGGCACGTGCATATGAAGGACTTATTGGGTTGGATACTATACAGGCTATCATTTATTATTATAAAAAGAGAAAACCTACCTGTACCTGTATGGTAAATAATACTAATATAACACAAAATATTATAAATGTATACATTATAATATTATTATTATTATAATATTATTATTATAATGTATATATAATGTAAGACTGCCTCGGTGGCGTAGAGGGCGCATGCTCGACTGCCAATCAAGAGGTCCCGGGTTCGATCCCCAGGTCAGGCAAAATGTTAAATATTGGATTTTTCCTAATGAGGAATTATCTCATTAACTGCCTGGAGTCTGGAACTGTGCCCGGTAGATGGCAATAGGCTCGCCCCCTATTACATGGGACCAATAACATACTGGCGAAATGTGGGTGTATCTACTATGGGACTGAGTCCTGGGTACACCTCTGCCTACCCCTTCGGGAAAAAGGCGTGAATGTATGTTATAATATTATTATATATAAATATTATAATATTATTAAAGGTACGCATAAAAATATAACACCAACAGCTTCTATTCACACTAATGTTTTTCACACAAATAACATAACACTTAAGATTTATCACTTATTGTATCCTGAAGGAGGTTATTTCTGCTGGTTCCCACGCCTTCGTCCTCACTGGTGACAACTGGGATATTTTAATGTTGTCCTACTTGTCACCACTGGGGACAATTTTGGGAAAATCTCAGTGGTCACCAGTGGGGATGAAAGATTCGGGACCAGTGGGAATAGCTCCTCGAAGCGTAAGGCATAGGGTTATCTAGCATATCCTAGTAGGTACAGGTTGACAGCCTGGTTGGCACAGATGGTAGTAACTCTGCTTTCTGTGCCGCAGGCCCCGGGTTCGATCCCCGGCCAGGTCAAACATTTGTGTGCATGAACATGTCTGTTTGATCTGTGTCTGGGTGTTATAAGCCTATATAAGTATGTATATCAGTCATCTGGTTACCATAGTACAGGCTTCTAGCCTAGTTTGGGACCAGATGATCGTGTGTGGAAGTTGTCCCATATTATTATTATTATGTCGCTCGAAAACACGGGATATACCCGGTCTTTTGATAGGCGTGCACGGAGACCATTTTTTTTTCCAAAGTCCAACGTGCAGAGGGCCCTTTGAGCTTTTAATCTAAATGTTATGTATAGCACCTATCGGGGTCCATCTCTGAAATCATCTACAGTTTTTTTTAAGATGAGCTCAAAGACAGCCTCCGTTAGGTACAAGGACTATTGTGAATGGATGGAAACTACTTGATTTGTCTATAGGTGTGATTTCTAGATGGATGGTAACCGGGCTATTGCTTGAGACTCCGGCACCTGCCACTTCTGGCTCATGGTGAAATATGACGGCAGGCGATGACTCGCCGCTCACTAAACGGACCCCCCATAAAGGCCGCCCACCACATGGGAATAAGGGCGACGAGAGGGGCAACGTTGGTGTGAACGGCTAAGGGTAGGAGAGGTGTCCCTGGACTTTAAACGGCGATCACTTGCGTTACCCTAAGGTCGCATCACGCTCGCCCACTCGCCACTTATGCTTCAAATCCTCCCTCGAGCACGAGGCTCTCGCGACTCCACTCTGGCCGGCCAATGAAGGCAAGACAGAGGTGGGGGACTGTTCCTCGTCAGCGTTCACTCCGGCCGCATGAAGAACATAACCCTCCCCCGGGAGCACTCAGGTACGTGGGGTCGCTACTCCCCAACAGCTCGCCATAAGCCGCCCTGCGTATTATTATTAGGTACACGCACATTTACTCAAGGCTGCTATTGCGAAATTCCTAATGGAAGAATCCAGTAACACTTTATACAACTGTCAACTGTCGCTTGCGACCATTACAACCAACGAGGTTGTCTAGAAGATATAATATGTTTAATTATCCACTGCAGCAACTTCAGAGATTCCTCTTATCAATCTAGTCAACCTGTTTGTTTACAACTTACTTCACAATATTAGGGTAACTGTCCAAGCTGATGCCGGCAGCATCGATTGTGGATACAGTGGCCACTAGACTCAGGTCGGCTATAGTGAGGTGGTCGCCCGCTGCGAACCTCTGTCCTTCGAGGAATGTGTTCAGGAAACCGAGAGCTACCTCCAACTTCTTGTACTGGGCTTCATCTGGCTTGCTGTTGTGTAATAGTATGGGGTACTGGGAATGATTTTATTATGAAAAAAAAAAAAACATTAACAGTACAATGTCTTATTAGTTGCTAGGTGTTTTTGAGATTATCGTTTGAAAATGCTTAACGTCTTTTGAAACGAACGGTATTTCGAGAGTCAGATATAGATATTCTATGTTTTTATTGAGATTCCATGATACGGAACCAAATACTAATTGCCACCATTAACGCTCAGAACATTATCTTTCAGATAATCGTGCAGGGAAAGAAAATAAGTACATAATTCAATGTTTAGTGCACTCTTTGTTAACTACATTTTCTTTTATACTTAATTTACTCTCCATTTGTTTATAGTAATAATTTTCCTCTATTTTTTTGACGTGACAACGTCTTATAATTCGATAGAGCCGGCTGCACGCACGAAAAAACATGACTCATGCGGCGTTACCTCGCTCTGAGGCGCTCGCTGTAAGGCTTGAAGTGCAAGCGAGAGCGCGGAACGAGCGACATCCGTCTCTCTCCTACTTGAGTGAGCGATGCGTCTGCGTGGACAGCTGCTATACTATAGTACCTACATTTACATGTTTTGATCGAGTATCAAGTGCAGTGAAAAGTGAAACAAATGAAATTAAAATTTTCTTTAGAAAAATGCTACCATTCCATCAGTATTTTCTTAAGACGTTGTCACGTTCAACTATCGTCAGTAAACCGACTTTACAGACAACCAATGTTTTTGTTATATTCTCTATCCTTTTTGTTCATAACAGTATAATCTCGAGACTTGTTTGTGTTTGTAAGCTTGAGTCCATTTATATATCTATATTGTACACATGTTTTGAGTTGCAATCCAGGTCAGATCAATATCATTTTGTGATCCTGTTGGATCACTTGCGTATGTAATCCTCCAAGATTGTAATTTGTTTGTGTATTTAATAAATAAATAAATAAAAAAAATAAAATAAACATACCTACTAGATGTGACTCATTTTTCAATTTTATAGGTTTGCTCCATTATAAAATATCTTAAACTTATAATTCCCCTTATACCATTTAGGCTAAGGTAAGGCATATTCAGACCTAAACGTTATTCGCTACCGCTCTGGGTAGCGAGAAATACCGCGCGGGTTTCGAATGGTACTTCTATACATTTCCGCGGCTAGAGCGAAATTGGATGTAAGGACCGCTACCCAAACCGGTAGCGAATAACGCTCAGGTATGAATAAGCCTTTACTATCTTGATTGGTTTCTCTCTAACCAGCAATAAGTTTTTGAGGGATAAGCGTGGAGGCGTGCTCGTCGCATCCCTTGCCGGCTCGGAGAGCACATGTATCATCTAGTACATGTGCTCCCCGAGCTGCAACTCCACTCAAGCTAAACTGGTGGTAGGATTCCTCATGAGTCCGCCTGGCTTACTACCACCCTCCTGGTCGAGTCTGTCGCAAAGTATTGGCTGTTCGGAGTCAATATGTTCCGACATTATGACAGGAGTGCCAGACCTTCCACAGCACGTTCTGACCCCCCATCCTTAGAACCCGTAGGTTTGTTAAAGTGGTCCCGATGGAAAGCTGTGACAGATGAGCACGGGGGTCAGGGAGACCCGGTGAAACGGTTGTCCGCTGGCCGCCCGCTAGACAGTACAGGGACCCGAACCCGGGAATTTCTTTAAACTCCGCCCCGGGAGGCTGTCCTATCATCTGGCGCATAATCCTGGCGAGTCACTGTCGTGCCGGAGTAGGAGACCGGTGTGGATCCCGACAGTGCCTCCCAGGGGGGACCGGGGGCCCTTCCGTTCCCCGTGCTCATCATTTACTAAAGCTATCTTGGTGTGACTGACTGCACACTTACCTGCAACTTCTTTTCTCTTGTGATGGGGTGTCATTACGTGCTGTTCTTCTTCCTCCACTTTATTTTTTTTCCTATGGCCAGAACAAACCAAAAGAGTGTATCAACAGCGGCTACAAAATCCACGTTTCAAGTGGATTTCTGCAATATAAGGGGTCTACATGCCAATCTCAATGAGGTTCACTTCCACCTTGAATCTGCCAAGCCCGCCCTGCTCTTTTTAACGGAGACACAAATATCAGACCCGGCAGATACGTCCTACCTATTATACCCGGGATACAATCTAGAGCATACTTTTATGCGTCGTGCCGGGGTTTGTGTGTATGTCCGGGATGATATTTGTTTTCGCCGTATCTCTGGTCTTGAAGACCGTGACCTGTCCACTCTGTGGCTGCGTATAGACCACGGAGGTAAAACCAGAATATACGCATGCCTCTACAGGTCACACAGCGGGGACGCGGAGACAACGCGACTATTCGAGCACATCGCAGATGGGGCTGACAGAGTATTCCAGCAACACACTTCTGCTGAGTTGGTGGTACTTGGAGATTGTAACGCTCACCACGCTGAGTGGCTCGGTTCCAGGTCGACCAACCATGCAGGTCGTGTTGCCTACGAACTTGCCTCAGCTCACGGCTTAACTCAACTGGTGACTGGACCAACCAGAATCCCGGATGTTGAGTGCCATGATCCTTCCTTGTTGGACCTCTTTTTAACCTCGCACCCAGACCAGTACCAGGTATCGGTCGAAGCGCCTCTTGGCCGCTCAGACCATTGCCTAGTACGCACAAAGACGCCAAACCTCGATCGCAACCGATTTGTTCCAGCCGGCAAGCGTAATGTTTGGCACTACAGGTCTGCTGATTGGGATGGATTGCGTGAATTCTTCGCATCCTATCCCTGGAAACAGCTTTGTTTTTCTACGGATGACATTGACACCTGTGCAGACTCTGTCACCGAAGTAGTGCAGCAAGGCATGGAATGCTTTATTCCAAGCTCTGTTGTGCGCGTCGGAGGCCGCAGTCGTCCATGGTTTGATAAATCTTGTGCGGAAGCGTCACGCTCAAAACAAACCGCCCACAAATCATGGACCGAAGCACAGGCATGTCACGATCCTGATACTGTCATCCTAAAAAAAAAGCTGAATAGTGCGTCGAGGTCCAGCAAAAAGGTCATTGCCAAAGCCAGAGCAGCCCACATCAGCAAAATTGGCGACCAACTAGCCAGTTTTCCTTCTGGAAGTAGAGCTTTTTGGTCTCTTGCCAAGGCTGCTGAAGGCAACTTCTGTCAGTCATCTCTCCCTGCCTTACGCAAGCCGGATAACTCCTTGGCCCACAGCGCTAAAGAAAAAGCCGACCTCCTCGGTTCTCTCTTTGCCTCTAACTCGACACTCAACGATGGGGGTGCCACGCCGCCAATAATCCTGCGGTGTGAGAGTTCCATGCCAGATGTACGCTTCACTCAGAAAGCGGTACGGAAGGAACTCTTGTCCCTTGATGTGCGAAAATCGAGTGGGCCGGACGGTATTCCGGCTATCGTTTTAAAAGTCTGTGCTCCTGAGTTGGCTCCAGTCTTGACACGCCTATTCCTGCTCTCTTATACTACAAGATGCGTACCATCTTCATGGAAAGTCGCCCTGGTCCATCCAATCCCTAAAAAAGGCGATCGGTCCGATCCAGCTAACTACAGACCCATTGCCATTACCTCTCTCCTCTGTAAGGTGATGGAGCGCGTGGTCAACCACCAGCTCCTAGGATACCTGGAGGAGCACCAGCTCATTAGTGACCGCCAGTACGGTTTCCGACACGGCCGATCAGCTGGTGATCTTCTAGTGTACCTCACTCACCGCTGGGCTGAAGCCGTGGAGAGTAGAGGGGAGGCACTTGCGGTTAGTCTGGATATTGCCAAGGCCTTTGATCGGGTGTGGCATAGGGCGTTACTTTCCAAGCTTCCATCTTACGGCCTACCTGAAGGGTTGTGCGAATGGGTCACCAGCTTCTTGTCTGACCGGAGCATCAAGGTCGTTGTCGACGGTTCTTGCTCCGACAGTAAGCGTATCAATGCTGGTGTCCCACAAGGTTCTGTGTTATCGCCGACGCTATTCATTCTGCATATTAATGATATGCTACATACCAGTGGCATGCACTGCTATGCGGATGATAGCACAGGCGATGCACAATATACTGGTCGTACCAACGCCCCTCGCGCCGAAGTGGAAGAGTGCAGGAGCAAACTTGTGTCTGAAGTTGAGGCCTCTCTCCAGCAGGTCTCGGATTGGGGTGTAGTAAACTTAGTCCAATTCAACCCAACGAAGACACAAGTTTGTGCGTTTACCGCAAAAAAAGCCCCATTTCTTGTAGCCCCTCGGTTCCAGAACACTCCTCTCAAGGTTTCGGAGAGCATCGGAATTTTAGGCGTCGATATTTCTGTAAATGTACAGTTCCGTGGTCATATTGCAAGCAAGGCCAAGCTAGCATCTAAAAAACTTGGTGTGCTGAATAAGGCGAAGCGGTACTTTACGGCGAGCCAGCGACTGTTGCTTTACAAAGCGCAAGTTCGCCCTCACGTTGAGTACTGCTCCCATCTTTGGAACGGAGCACCCAAGTACCAGCTTGACCCGCTAGATGCTTTACAGCGTAGAGCTGTCAGAATAGTCGACGACCCCAAGCTTACCGAACACCTAGAACCACTCAATATGCGTAGAGACATCGGGTCTCTTAGTGTTTTTTACCGCATTTACAACGGGGAGTGTTCTGAAGAACTTTTCAATCTAATACCGGCGTCACGGTTCTATCACCGTACTAGCCGCCATCGCTTGAGAGCTCATCCGCACATAATCGATACGTGGACGTCGCACACTGCGCGATTTTCTCGTTCTTTTCTTCCGCATACGTGCAAACTGTGGAATGATCTCCCTGCTGCAGTCTTTCCGTTGAGCTACAACATGGGGCTCTTCAAAAGGAGAGTTAATAAAGTCTTGAAGGGTCGGCAACATACTGGCAATACCCTTGGTGTTGCAGGTATCCATAGGCGGCGGTGACCGCTTAACATCAGGCGGCCCGTCTGCTTGTTTGCCACCTATGGCATAAAAAAAAAAAAAAAAAAAAAAGTATCTTTCAGTGACGATAAGTCCAGTACTTAAAACAACAACTGAAAATTCAAGAATCCTTACATAGAAAGCAGAAAATCTATTATACAGCGTGCCCAAGTCGAAGTCAAGTCTCAAGTCGACCAGCGCTCTGGCGCTCGGGTCCTCAGGGTAGAGAGGGTTGCCGGGAGAGTACTTGTTCACCAAGTATCTTGATATGGTGCGAGACTCCCACAGAGTTATATTGCCATCTATGATCGTTGGTACGGTGTGCTGAGGATTTATCTGAAAACAAAAACATTTTTATATGGATGGAAGGATGTTTGTTGCTCTTTCACGCCAAAATTACTGAACTGATTGAGCTGAAATTCGGTATGTAGATAGCTTAGACCCTTTTTTTTTTTTTTTTTTTTTTGTTGCCCGGGGAAAAATGCTTGACGCATACCACCCGCACCCGGGGGAGCGCAGGATGGTTATGTGGGACTCCCCGCCGGCACAGCACCGTAAGGTCGGTAAGTTGCTGTGCTGGCGGGTATACCCACTAAAAAACCCCGGGGTGTTCCTTCACGCCGCCATGTGTCGGGGCTGCGGGCACGCCGAAGCACTCATCCGCGGCCCCGACGGCGTTTGGTCCTCCATGGAGGACCCCGCCACGGTGGGGTGAGGGTAATCCTTCACCCCAACCCTCCCAAGGGGCGCGCGGAAACACGCGCGCGCCTCCTCGCGGGCCCTTTAGGTGGGGCCCGGGCAACGAATGCGGGGGTATCCGTTGCCCGGGCCCCACATCTTGGGCTTGGAAGGGCGTTCCGTGCCGTCTCGAACGCCTACCGAACGTGCGAGAGGACAGGGAAGGCCCATCCCAGCCCACCACCACGCGCAAATAGCGCAAGAGGCTCTCTGGTTGCCCCGGTGCAGGAGTAGATCTGCACAGGGGAAAGCAGAGAGCCCTCCTCACTCTAAGGGCTTGGAAGGGTGTTCCGTGCCTTCTCGAACGCCTACCGAACGTGCGAGAGGACACGGAAGATCCATTCCCGCCCACCACCACCGCAGGGCTCAAGTGAGCCCCGCCTGCGCCATCCACTGTGCCCTATGCTGACTTCATAGGGACACGCGGAGGCGCAACCCACACCGCGGCAAGCCGACGGCTTTCCACCCCAATTCGGTCGCAGAGGATAGGGAGAGCGGCGCATCGTAATACCGACACTCCTCTTCCCCTGCGACCCCACCGCCATCGCCATCTACCGGTGGCGACCCCGTTTGGGCTGCGGAAGGCAGGAAGAGCGGCGCACCGCAATACCGGCACTTATCTCCCGCCGCGGCCCAACCATTCAGCCGCGATGCGCTACGTGACGCACCGCGGTCCGCCTCAGTTGCGTTGCGTCCTATGGGACGCACCGCAACCTACTCGGCCGCTCACACCTGCCTGGAGGAAAGTGAAGCGGCCGACCACCTCGGGCTCCTCTTCGCTTCACCGTGGGATCCGTACCACGGCTACTGACCCCCACCGCCGCGAGAAGGCGGGAACCCATCGGGGGGAGATAGCTTAGACCCTGGAATAACAAATACTTCTTATCCCGACATTCCTATGGGAACGATGACCGAAGCGGCCATGCGATATGTGGGTGAAACCGCGGGGCACAGCCTAGTTCTTACATAAATTTGTCACCAGTGATGACTGTTGTTCAGTTGTCATTGATCATGATATATCTAACAAAGCATATATAAAAAGTACTCTGTGGACAAAGCGTCTTAGGACATAATATTATAATCCCGCAGTGATCACCAGTGAGAGAGAGCTAGGAAGGAGGTGGGGAGAGACTAGTGGGTAATGACTTACTGTAATAGGGTGTTCGGGGTAATGTATTCGACAAGGTTTTGGAACGTGTTTGTGTTGTTATAATGTAACTACCCATATGCTCCCATCATCGTTAAAGGGGTCGTTAAAGAAGTACCTATCTAACTAAAGATAAAAAGGCATTTTTCACACGGTCTGCAATAGTAGCTCATTCATTTCTACCTACTAATGTAAATATGTGTGAATGAACAATGACCTCCGGCCGCCGGCCTCCTCTAGTCATGCCACTTCGTGTCTTAAACAGTAGGTAGGTATCTAGGTACGTAGGTATATACGTTAATAATACGTACGTAATACGTTAGATTAGTACATTATCATTACATAAAATATTATGTACTTATTATGTAAATATCTAGGTATTTACAAGGTAGCCAGGTAATTAATAACTCTATATCAAATGATACAAATTAACTAAATGACGTTTTTATCTAGTGCCTACCTACCTACTTTACTACTTAGTTACGTATCTAGTTAATCGTAAGTCGTAGATCTACTTTTAAGATAGGTAGGTATGGAGTTGTAACAATCATGATAATGTGGTAGGCCTCGATTCCAGGGGCCCGCCTGGGGAAGTACCTTTGCCAGTTATTCACCACCAAGCAGTGATGTGCGAACATTACTGTGTTCTGATCTGAAGGGCAATGATATCAGTTATTAGCGAAATTACTGTGCATGACGACTAATCTCTCAGGGTGACAAACGCAGTGCCCGCGCACAATTTAGAATTTTAAAACACTCATGGGTGGCACTGTGTCTGATATGGGCAATAATGATGCTTACCATCAGGCACCTGATTTGTTCGTCTTGTCACTCACTATCATAAAAAAAAAACTTTATCGTATTATGCATAGGTATGGGCCAGCGGGGACATACCTCACAAGGCAGGTAGGTAGTAAGTAAGTACCAACTTGTAAAAAGTCAGGCGTGAGTTGTTCTCCAGCCCTCAAATCGAGGTAGTTCAGATCGAGCTGCAAGTTCAATGCAGCTGCCACCAGCAACACCGCGCGACACGGCGGCGAGGTGACACTCAAGAACAACGATATACTCATTGTTTTATCTGGAAATCAATGGCAGTTGCATTATAACTATATTTCCCTCAGCAGTCGATATAATGAGTACAGTCCATCAAACCTACGAAGATAGACAGATAGATAGATAAACAATCATATTGTATACACACAGGACACAACATACAGGCTCCTACCCTCAGATCATACAAACAAGGGAGATTTGGCGAGGGGGCGTGGCCCTTGGGAATGCATCAGGCACAAAACGGGCTTGATACCAAAATTGCGCCTCAGTAGTCGAATGTTGTGTCGCGCGGCATCATCTCCAACGAATTTAACAAAATACGAGTTGTTCAGTAGTTGTATGTAATAATACCAGCAGCAAAGTGAATAACGTGAAGAATGGCATCTCTTTTCACACGTAAGTACTAACACAATATTGTATTTTCAATAAATTTTAGCAAAAATAAATAAATTTAAGATAAAGTACCAAGTTCATTATATTATCTCATATCTCTCACTAGTAGGTTAAGTCTTGTACTTGTACTAAGCAAGCAATGGTGTCTCATTGCTTGCTTAGTACAAGTCGATAAAAAATCAGTCGGTTGTAACGGCGCAATGGATATAATATATTTTACAGTCACTCTCTCTAACAAAATAATTTCGTAGTGCGGCCGCTGCACTGGCTTCCGTAAAATAGAGATGAGATGTGATTTCTTTTAGTTGTCGATTATTTTACTGTACTGGGTGATTTTACTTTTGTTACTAATATTTAGTATTTTTTTAAACAATTTTTACAATTTGTATTTCATGTTTGTTTGATATTAATAGTTCATGAAACGTTTAAAAATAGGAAAGTTATATAAGGTTGTCTCCTAAAGTGTGATTATTTTGTAATTATGTTTGTTAATAAACTAGCTGTGCCCCGCGATTTCTCTCGCGGTGGTCTCAAAAACGGGTAATGTGTTTTTTGTATGTATCGAGTCTGATAACTTTTGTAATAAAATATATATTTTATTAATTCTTGACATGAATTAGCATGGACATGAATAAATATAATATATTTCCTATTTGTTGTATGATAATTATTGGTAATAGGATTATGGAAATGATATGTGATTTTTAATTTTTTGTGTAGTTGTTTAATTATATACCATGACATTTGCACGCCTTCTAGGCAAAACATGCGGATGAATACTGACAGCGGTGGATGATCATTTCAATGTAACCATGTTTTTACAAATAAATAAATTTTGATTGATTGATACCTTACTAAACTAAATAACACCTAGGTACGGAGTGGCGTAGCGTGGACTTATATAGACGTGGGCAAAGTTGCATCGGCGAGGCCCCTTTGCTTTCGTTCCAAGACCTACCCAATGCTTTGACACTACATAGATAGATTAACTCTATAATATTACACTACAAACATGATACCTTAAATTTAAAATACAATTATAAAAAATAATGTAACAATTGGCGGTCTTATCGCTAAGTCGATTTCTTCCAGACAACCTACTTATGATAGTGGAAAAATAAAAATGCGCGTGGGAGAACATTGAAAAGCAACATTGAACATTGAATATAGATTTGAAAAAAAGGTTTTATTTTTCATGTTTAGCAAAGTGCCGAGTATGGAAAATATTTTTTAAGCCTTTATTTTATTTTTAAAATAAACGGGGATTTTAGGTTTGGTGGCGAAACGGGGATTTTAGGTGGTTTGGCGTTAAAATGCGATATTTTAATTTTCAAGAGGCCTCGCGAGGCCCCTTTACGTGCGAGGCCGTAGGCGAGGGCCCACTTCGCCCACGCTTAGCTTCGTTAGGTAGCTACCTATTAAATCTAAGAAGATAAGAAAAAAGCTTTTATAAACTCACAAAAATATCACAGCTAAAACGACGGCGTCCAATGCTCCTACCGAATTTGTACTAAAGGCCAAATAAAGTACTCTGTGAGACTGTGAGGCGACCGTTTTTTTTTTTTTTTTTTTTTTTTTTAAATGACCTATGCTGTTGGCCTCAGATGGCCTCTACAGCTTTACCGGGCAGTGGTGAGCGCAGGAGGCGCTCGACCCAAAGTTTAAGGGCGACTAGCACAAGGGCACCTAGACGGTACGAACCTCGGCTTGGGCCGTCGCCAGAATACGTGGGGTCAGACTTGCCCTGGCACCCCAGAAGGGGAGTGTCCTAGGGCCCTATCAATGGTTTGATCTGCTTGATTATTTGGAGAGAAACTAACCGATCTGAAGGATCTGAGAGATCTTCGACCTCGCCGGCGAGGTCGGTGTTGTGATTGTGTGAGTTGGTGGATCTGGTATCCGACACCAGTACCGAAAACGGAGCGTCTGTTGCGTATATTGGTAGGCTTGGGCGAACCTAGCGCCGCCGATGTGACGGCGGCGATAGAGTCGTCCGGGTCGTCCAGGACGTTACGAGGGCGTCTACGGAGGGGAGGAGTTCCAGCTTGAACTATCGAGTAGTTCGAGGCTTGGACTACGAGGGGGTTGGGGTGGTGGGGAGCCGCGTCAAAGTAGCGGCGGGAGCAATCCTTCATGAATTGAAGGATGGAGGGAAGTTCCAGGTCGCAGTGCAAGTCGGCGTTTCGCTGGTACCAGCTAGCGCCGACCGCCTTGCGAATGAAACGGTTTTGGATGACTTGAAGCTGGTTCAAGATGACGGGGGACGTGTGAGCGAACGCAACTGAGGCGTAAGTCATGACGGGGCGTATGCAAGTTTTGTAAAGTGTCACCTTATTTCTAAGGGACATCTTACTGCGCTGGCATAGGAGGGGGGTGAGACGGCCTAAGAAGTAAGCCGCTCGGTTTCGGACGATCTGGACGTGTTTTGCGAAGGTGAGTCGACGATCAAGGGTCACGCCAAGATACTTTGCATGGGAGGCTCAGGGGACAGGCTGGTTGTGAAGCTTAAGAGATAGCTTCTTCGGGTTAGGTTTAGTGGGATGAAAGTACATTGCTGTACTTTTATCCGGGTTAACCGTGATGGCCCACTTCTTAAACCAATCGCCATAAGAGCGAAGGGCTTTTTGAAGTCGGCCGATCAAGTGGGCGCTGTTCCACCCTCTGGTATAGAGAGCGGTATCGTCAGCGAAGAGAGCTATCTCTACGAGTGGAGATCGAGGGATGTCGCTGGTATATAGCGAGTAGAGAAGAGGAGAGAGCGCAGAGCCCTGAGGGACTCCAGCTCCAATGGGGTGGGGAGAAGAGCGGTCTCCCTCGACACGATAGCGAAAGTTTCGAGCCCTGAGAAAATCTTGTATGATGAGTACAAGACGGTCCGGCACACCGAACTGATATAACTTGTATATCAGGCCGTTGTGCCACACCTTATCGAATGCTTTCGCCACGTCCAAAAAGACCGCTATAGTCCCTTGAGGGTGAGGGCGGAAGTGGGTCGGTTTCATGTTAAAACCTTCTAAGATGTACTCCGTGATGCGGTGTACTTGTTGAACACATGAGTGTTTGGCTCGAAAGCCAAACTGCTCGTTAGGAAGGAGGTTAAGGGACCTAGTGACTGACCAGAGACGCTTCACGAGGAGGCGTTCATAGATCTTCCCCAGCGAGCCGAGGAGACTAATAGGGCGGTAGCTAGAAGGCTCTGATGCCTTTTTGCCTGGCTTGTGAATGCCGATGACGTCGGCAGTCTTCCAAGCGTCGGGGAAAATACAATGGCTCATAGCAGCATTGAAGATGCTGACTAAGAGGTAGACTAAGGGGGTCGAAAAGTGCTTGATCACTTTATTAGTGATGCCATCCGCACCAGGAGCTTTCCTGGCGTGGAGATCCTTGATTATCGACTCAACCTCGCAAGCCTTTATAGGCTCAATGGGGTCGGAGGGGGGTAGGGAGGATTTAAGTTCGACTGCGCTGTTCACCGCAGCGAGGTGAACAGGGTCAACTTGATCGAGACTGGGGCTGCATTGCGCCTCGAGGCTATCGGCCAGACATTCGGCCTTTTCATCGTCATCGAACGCGGGAGGGAGATTGAGTCGGGTCAAGGGAGGCATTGCGACTACAGTGTCATTTTTCAGGGCTCGCGCCAACCGCCAGTAAGCCTGGTGAGTAGGCTCGAGCCCCGAAAGTAGATCTTCCCACCTCTGATTGCGGAGTTCACTCATACGGGTACGAACTGCTCGTTCGTAGTACCGCAGATTGACTCTGTTCACTTCAGTGGGACTGTAGTCGTATGCTCTAATGGCTGCGTTCTTTGCTCTCAGTAGTTCCCTCGCATCCTCAGGCAGGGCCCAGCGTCGGTCATCCTCGGCTGGTACCTGCTTGGAGGAGTCACCGATGGCGGTGTGGAGGTGACTAGTGAGAGCATCGATCGAGCGGGAGACATCGTCGGGGGTAACTATGTCGTCGGGGATTCGGTCCAGAGCGGGTGAATGGATGGCCTTTAGGGTTTCTCCTAAATGCTTCCAATTCACTACCGTTTTGGTTCGAGTCAGTCTGTCGGAAGGGTCGGGGCCTAGTCTCATCAAGACGGGTCGGTGGTCAGAGTCGAGCTCGTGTAGTACTTCCAAAGAGCGCAACTGGAGTGTTACGTTCTTTAGGAGCGCTAAATCGAGCACTTCGGGGTTATGGGCGGGGTTTGGAGGGTAGCGGGTTGGGGAGCTGGGAGCAATGACCTCAAAGTTGAGGTCCTCCGAAAGAGAGTACAAATCGTGACCGTTCACGTTTGATCTATTGCAGCCCCAGAGGGTTTGTTTGCAATTGAAGTCGCCGGCCAAAATGACGGCGCCTCCAAGGGAGAGGAGGGACTCAAAATCACTCCTGTGAACTTTCTTGTTACCGGAGAGGTAGCAAGAGGCAATAGTAATGGGCTGATGGCCGGACATCGCGATACGGCAACAAGACGCTTCGAGATCGGTAAGAAGAGGAGTGGTTATAGGAATACAGTGAAGAGACCTTTTGTAATAGATAAGAGTGCCGCCTTTTACAGCGTCAGTTCTATCATTACGAACCAGCAAGTAGTTTGCGATCTTAGGATCCCTCTTGCTTGGTTTTAGAAAGGTCTCACTCACAAGAAGGATGTCTACTTGGTGGGACGCGAGGAATTCTCGGATAAGAGCCCGTTGGTCCTTATCCGATCCGGAGCCTAACCCGTTGGCGTTGTAAAATGCCAACGAAAGGGAGTGGGGCTTAACTCTCTTAGGTGTACTATCCATAATGGAAGTACTTAAGAGAGGGGGGCGAAGGTGGACTTGATCGTGCGGATCAAGTCCCTGTGTTCAGCCATGACCTGAACTATGTGGACGGGGTCGTTTGGGGCCATCGACAGTTTGCGGCTGAGTTCGCAAACAGCGTCGATATCGACACTCATAATGAGCGACATAAGCGAGGAAATATCCGGATTACCTCGGGGAGGGGCCTGTGGGGAGGCCAAGAAGGGCTTGGGAGGGCGAATTTCTGCTCGGGCGGGAGCCGTTGCAGGGGGTGAAGACTTGGTTGGCAGGGGGGCTGAGCGCTCCTTACTAAACCAAGCGTTGGTTTTGGGTAGGGGTGCGGGCACGAATTGTGGTGCCGGGTTCGAGGGCGCTGAGGTCAGCTTAGAGCTGATCCCTTGATTGCGCGGAATGAGGGGAGGAATAGGGCGGCGAGACTGAGTTTGTCTCTGTGGCCCTCTGGTTCTAGGGGCCTTGGGACAGCCGCGATAGTTCGCAGTGTGTCCCTGGTTCCCACATAGAACACAGGAAGGCGGGTCAGGGCTATCCCGAGTGCGGGAGCACTCGGTCGTGCTATGATCGCCTAGGCACTTAACGCACCTAGCGCGGGCGAAGCAGAAACGGGCGGAGTGCCCGTAGTATTGACATCTGTGGCACTGGGCGGGGGTACCGTTTCGGTGGGGAGTCTCAACAGAGAGCCCCGAGAGGTTGCAGACCATCTTCAGGTTGAAGATGGCCTTCCCCTCTGGGGTCTTGTCAAGGACCACCAAGATAAGGTCAAAAGGGGTTTTATCCCTTCCGCTATAGAGGCGGTGGACTTCTTTGATGGGATAGCCCTGTTCTTTAAGATCGTCAGTGATTAAGTTACTGGCGAGCTCTTTCGGAACACCCCGGATAACTACACGGAGGTGTTTTTCCTCTTCCAGCGCATAGGTGTGGTAGCCTATGTGCTGCTCTCGGAGAATATGGGTGATTTGGCGGTGGGCATCGGACGTTCTCACCTGGACTTTGATGCCCAGTTGAGTGGACCTAGCCGAAACGATTTCGACCTCTTGGTCGGTGAAAATGTGCCTGACTTCTTCCCACCTTACCTTGTCGTGGACAAGGAAGGGAGGAGGGAGCTTGGCTGGTCGGGATTGAGGCGGTGCGGGAGACTTAGCGTCCGGAGTGGACGAAGAAGAGGATGGCAGAGTGCCTGAGGCCGGGCATATGGCTTTCGCCGGAGGAGGGGGAGAGGCGGTGGCGGCTGCGCGCTTTTTGCCCTTCTTGGTGACTTCAATGAAGCCCTCAAGAGACGGGGGGATTTGGGATGGAAATGGATCACAATCCATTTCCGAGTCAGGGGAGAGCGGAGAGTCCGCAAAGTGGATAATGGGGGCAGGGCGCGCCGCAGTGGCGCGGGTATGGTCGTAAGAGGGCGAGCGGTTTCGCGAAAGTGAGCGGTCGCGAGAGGGCGAGCGGTCGCGGGTGGGGGAGCAGTCGCGGGAGGGGGAGCGATCGCGAGAGGGGGAGCGGCCGCGGGGAGGAGAGTGGTTGCGGAAGCAGTCGCGGGAAGGAACGCGGTTACGGGAAGGGACGTGTTCGGGACTAGCAGGGGAAAACCGCGGAGTTAGCCGATCGGCGGCCGACTTTGCTTTGCTTGAAGGCGCAGCAATACGGGAGGACATGAGGGGTACGATATTAGCGGAGTTGTACTCCGCTAATATTGTCCCGTGATGTTTTTGAAGCCATGAACGTAAGTCCATGGCTTCAGAGTAATAAACTTTAAGGGCCTACGGGCGCTGGGGGAGGAGGTCCCCAGCGAGGTTAAATAGGGTTGATCTCCTTGCCGGGTATAGACAGGGAGGTGTGTGCCTAGGTGTATCCTAGTGAGTGTCTAACTCGTCAACCTTAGCCAAAGTTGGGAGCTAGTTCCGGCTACTCGGCAGTCTTAGCAAAAACTGGTAGCCGGGTGTGTGCCTACGTACTTGGGGTTGTCGAGAGGAAATGTTCCTCCCGAGAGTGGACCCAAGCCCTGCCGGATTTTCGCGTTTTCTCTGAAGGAGAAACCGCGGGCGCTCCGGGTCCAAGCCCAATCGGCTTCGTTGGCACCGTTAGGTATCCACCGATTGACCACTGAAGGTGGGTTTTGTTCTAAAAAGAAACAAAGGGTCGCTTTATAAAAGAAAGCGTTCGCTTTGAAAAAAGCGGTTTTTTCCTTGAATGGCGATAAGGCGCAGTGCACGTGGGCAGCGCAGGTGGCCGCTTCCGAGAAAGCGCACGTGGGTAGCGCAGGTGGCCGATTCCTGGAAACGCTCGCGGCTCGGTCGGCCAGCGGGCGCAGGTAGGGACGTCCGAGCGGCGCGGGGGCCAAGACCGGAATGAGGCGACCGTCCAAACTTAGAACAATATATACGCCTCGAAAGTCTATTACCAAATTTAAAACCATCTCCAAACTATCGATTTAGCAACAGTGGCGGTTATTTTAAAATTTGTCGGGTTATATGTATCTAAAATGCTTACTAGAGCAAAGAGACTGCCTGTTGACTCAGACGACGTCTAAAATATGAATAAAAAATTGTCTATATTTTTTTTAAGTTAGTTTGTATAATTTAAAGGTAAGTTTTTCTTGATTAATAATAAATATCTTTTAAATCCATGCCATGGAAAATCAACGTTAACTAATTTTACTATAATCGCCATAGTTCGTTAAAGCATCGAATACTACGGCAACATTGCATTACCGATACAGTCTACATTGCTTTTTTGTAGTTAATAAGATGGCAATTGAATATTACTGATTATGTCACTAACAAAAAACCGACGAATAAAATGGTATTGTTGCTTTACCGATCAAAATTGCAAATTCAAATCCGGTAAAGTAGAGTTTGCCTCATAACTTCAATTAGGTAAACAGAGTATTTTTTTGGAAAACATATAATTATTGGAATAAAATATGGCTATTTTTTTGTATATAAACGATCCTGTTACGTCAGCCAACAAAGAAATTATTGCCAAAATTCGGTTTTTTAATTCTCCTGAACAATTTGGTTTTTTCGATAACCATATTATTCGGTGGGGGCGGCGATATCTGTATTATAGTTCTAAGGTTTACTGTTTAAGGCACAAATAAAATTTTTAATTTCAATATTGGTTTATATTTATTTATTCCATTTATTACCTATTACCACAGAATACGTTAGTATTACCCCCTTTTTTCTCAATCTATACTAATAATATTATAAAGAGAGAAACTTTGTTTTTTTGTTTTTTTGTTTTTTTGTTTGTAACGAATAGGCTCCGAAACTACTGGACCGATTTTAAAAATTCTTTGACTTAAGGATAGCTTAATTCAGTGTGAGTGACATAGGCTATATGAGATTTTGAAAAAAATAGGGATCCGTAAGAAAACTGCAATATTGTGAACCAAGGTGTCACATAATATAATTACCATATTCATAAATTTGCGTGCGCTGTGAAAACCATTGATGGTAGAATAATATAATGTATTAGGGGTTTGTAGTACTTATCAATATCTACAAAATAGTCCACGAAAATTTTATCCATCTATTTTGGTTTAGTCACAATAATCGAAACAGACATTATATGCATGCGCTGTGAAAAGTATTGGTGGTAGAATAAAGTAATGTACTAGGGGTTTGTAGTAATTATCAATGCCTACAAAACGGTATACATAGTTTATATCCATCTTTTTTGGTTTAGTCATAATAATCGAAGCAGTGATTATTTTTCATGCGGTGTGAAAACTATTGGTGGTAGAGTAAAGTAATGTACTAGGGGTTTGTAGCACTTATCAATACCTACAAAACAATATACATAGATGATATTCATCTTTTTTGGTTTAGTCACAATAATCGAAGCAGTGATTATTTTTGATGCGGTGTGAAAACTATTGGTGGTAGATTAAAGTAATGTACTAGGGGTTTGTAGTACTTATCAATATCTTCAAAATAGCCCACGATAAATTTATACATGTGTTAAGGTTTGGTCATTGTAACAGAAATAGTCATTAATTTGCGTGCGCTGCGTAAACCATTAGGGTTATATGTATTAAAATACAATGTTTCACGAATTTACTCCTGTTAAACGTTCAGTATACCTACTTCTGCTACCGTGCGAAGCCGGGGCGGGCCGCTAGTATAATAATAAAATTAAAAAACAATTTCTTCAAAAACTACTTACCTAGAGCTTATTTAATCATTATTATTATCATCAAAATCATATTATTATTATTTAATCATTATTATTATCAATTTATATTTTATATATTGTATAGTATAGTTTTATATAGTATGTTTATATAATATATAAGTAGCTATTTTATCTGTGTATATACCTATATAAAGCACACCGCCGTCGTTAAATGTTTTCTGTTCTTTTCCATCCCCAGGTTGTCTGTAAGAAATTGGTATACGCGATAAGACCGCCTGTTGTTTACCATGTCTTTTATTTGTATTGTGTCTTTTTGTAAAACTATTTTTTTTTTGGTATGCAATAAAATATTATTCTAGTCTATTCTATTCTAAAAATCAGCCGGAAGCTGCTGCTCGTTGGACGCAAATATCATCAGGCACTAATCGTTGGTCACGAGTATAGCCACAGAATAATAAATAGTACTTTATAGCGTCAGACAATGTTGCATGCCCGTACTCGCCCGCTTTAATATAATCCAAGGTCACCTGTATACCCGTCGCCTCTGGAAAGTGTTATCCTCAGAATAAAAACTCATTATTTTTCAAGTTTACCTTTTTAGCAAACTGTGGTAGTATAAAGTTAACAAGTAAAACGCAAAATAGTTATAAGTACATTATTTAATTTCCTGAAAGAGTAAAAATCGATGTAGTTTTGTCACTTGACTCTGGTGTAGGTATATACGAGTATATATAACATTAAGTTTGATCATGTTGAGCTTAAATAAAAAACAAAAAAACAAGCTTTTGTGAATTGTGTTTACAGTTCAGTGTTAGCTTTCTTGAGCTGGTCGATCATTTTCTTAAAAGCATCTAAACCCTCTTGATTGGCTTTTTCATATCCTGGCGTTGTTTTTCTCACCAGTTCAAACCACCTGGAAATAGAATAAGAAGTAAGATTATTGCTGTTATGTTGCTATGGGGTCCACTATTGTCTCATTCCAGCCTATGGGGACGTGCATATGAAGGAATCTATCATTTATTATAAAAATAGAAAACCTGTACTACC
The DNA here is from genome assembly GCA_947063395.1 of Hemistola chrysoprasaria. NCBI lineage: Eukaryota > Metazoa > Arthropoda > Insecta > Lepidoptera > Geometridae > Hemistola > Hemistola chrysoprasaria. Next base: position 1,332,533 of record OX346719.1, read on the forward strand.
TGTATGGTATGGATGATATAATATAATACTAGTATAAAATAATATACAAGTGCAAAATATTATAATATTATTGAAGGAACGCATAAAAATATAACACCAGCAGCTCCTACTCACACTAATGTTTTTCAGACAAATAACATAAAACTTAAAACTTATCACTTATTGTATCCTGTAGGTGGTTATTTCTGCTGGTTCCCACTCCTTCGTCCCCACTGGTAACAACTGGGTTTTTTTAAATATTGTCCTACTTGTCACCACTGGGGACAATTCTGGGGAAATTCCAGTTGTCACCAGTGGGGAAGAAGGATTGGGGACCAGTAGGAATAGCCCCTCGAAGCGTACATTTACAGAACAGCACAAACTCCAGGCTACTATTGCGAAATTCCTTTTGGAAAAATCTAGTAACTTTATACGACTGCCAACTGGAAAATCGAACCGTACCTTTGCTCATGCAAGAAGTACCGCTTACGACCATTACAACCAACGAGCTTGTCTAGAAGAAAAATGTTTAATTATCCACTGCAGCAACTTCAGGGATTCCTCTTATCAAACTAGTCAACCAGTTTGTTTAAAACTTACTTCACAATATTAGGGTAACTGTCCAAGCTGATCCCAGCAGCATCGATCGTGGATACAGTGGCCACTAGACTCAGGTCGGCTATGGTGAGCTGGTCGCCCGCTGAGAACTGCTGTCCTTCGAGGAATGTGTTCAGGAAACCGAGAGCTTCCTCCAACTTCTTGTACTGGGCTTCATCTGGCTTGCTGTTGCCGAATAGTGTGGGGTACTGGGAAAAATAACATTAACAGTACAATGTCTTATTAGTTGCTAGGTATTTTTCGGATTATCGTTTGAAAATGCTTAACGTCTTTTGCAACGAACGGTATTTCGAGAGTCAGATATAGATACGTTTTTATTGAGATTCTATGATACGGAACCAAATACTAATTGCCACCAGTAACGCTCAGAACATTATCTTTCAGATAATCGTGCAGGGAAAGAAAATAAGTATCTACTAGATAAGTACCTACTAGATGTGACTCATTTTTCAATTTTATAAGTTTGCTCCGTTATAAAATATCTTAAACTTGTAATTCCCCTTATACCATTTAGGCTAAGGTAAGGCATATTCAGACCTAAACGTTATTCGCTACCGCTCTGGGTAGCGAGAAATACCGCGCGGGTTTCGATTGGTACTTCTATACATTTCCGCGGCTAGAGCGAAATTGGATGTAAGTACCCAGAGCGATAGCGAATAATGCTTAGGTATGAATATAAGCCTTTACTATCTTGATTGGTTTCTCTCTAACCAGCAAAGTATCTTTCAGTGACGAAGTCCTGTACTTAAAATAACCACTGAAAATTCAAGAATCCTTACATAGAAAGTAGCAAATCTATTATACAGCGTGCCCAAGTCGAAGTCAAGTCTCAAGTCGACCAGCGCTCTGGCGCTCGGGTCCTCAGGGTAGAGGGAGTTGCCGGGAGAGTACTTGTTTACCAAGTATCGTGATATGGTGCGAGACTCCCACAGAGATATATCGCCATCTACGATCGTTGGTACGGTGTGCTGAGGATTTATCTGAAAACAAAAACATTTTGATATGTATGGAAGGATGTTTGTTGCTCTTTCACGCCAAAACTACTGAACTGATTGAGCTGAAATTCGGTATGTAGATAGCAAAGACCCTGGAATAACACATAGGGTACTTTTCCCCTATAATATTTCCATGGCAACGATGACCATGCGGGTGAAACCGCGGGGCACAGCCTAGTTCTTATATAAATTTGTCACCAGTGGTGACTGTTGTTCCGTTGTCGTTGATCATGATATATCTGGCAAAGCATATATAAAAAGTACTCTGTGGACAAAGCGTCTTAGGACATAATATTATAATCCCAGTGATCACCAGTGAGAGCTAGGAAGGAGGTGGGGAGAGACTAGTGGGTAATGACTTATTGTAATGGGGTGTTCGGGGCAATGTATTTCGACAAGGATTTGGAACGTATGTGTGCTATTATAATGTACCTACCCATATGCTCCCATCACCGTTAAAGGGGTCTTTAAAGAAGTAACTAAAGATAAAAAGGCATTTTTTACACGGTCTGCAATAGTAGCTCATTAATTTCTACCTACTAGGTAATGTAAAAATGTGTGAATGAACAATGACCTCCGGCCTCCTCTAGTCATGCCACTTCGTGTCTTAAACAGTAGGTATCCAGGTACGTAGGTATACATACCTAAACCACATTACATTACATTACATTATCATACATACATTATCATTATATATCATTATATCATTATATATCATCATACATTATATATTATAACTTATATTACATTATCATTACCTACATAAAATAATAATTATTATGTAATTACAGTATTTATATGCGTCTATATCAAATAATCAATAATCTAAATGACGTTTTTATCTAGACCCTACCTACTTTACTACTTAGTAACGTATCTAGAATCTAGGTAATCATAAGTCGTATAAATTTACTTTTAAGATAGGTAGGTATGGATTTGTAACAATCATGATAATGTGGTAGGCCTCTATTATTGCAGGGGCCCGCCTGGGGAAGTAGGTACCACACCTTTGCCAGTTATTAATCCGCCAAGCAGTAATGTGCAAACATTACTGTGTTCCGGTCAGGGTCCGTATAAGCAGAGAGGAAACAGTCGGATTCAGCCAAAATGCTGTACAAACTAATTAAAAATTGTATACAACCTAGGTAAGCTTCAGTTATGTAGGACAAATTCTAAAATAATTATAATAAGACCAGCAGGGCGGCATAGTCGCAATGTGACAAAGCCCTTTTTAATGATTAAAATATATATATATATCTCAGGGTGACAAACGCAGTGCAGTGCCGCACAGAATTTAGAATTTTAAAAGACTACGTTAACGTAACGTTACCCTATGATAAATATGGGATAGCGGTGACATAGCCAACAAGTCACAAGGCGGTTAGGTAGTAATTAAGTACCTACCTGTAAGAAGTCAGGCGTGAGATGTTCTCCAGCCCTCAAGTCGACCGGGTTCAGATCGAGCTGCAAGTTCAATGCAGCTGCCACCAGCAACACCGCGCGACACGGCGCCGAGCCGACAGTCAAGAACAACGATATACTCATTGTTTTATCTGGAAATCAATGGCAGTTGCATAATAACTATATTTCCGTCAGCAGTCGATATAATGACTACAGTCCATCTAATACTTGGGAATAACATAAACAACCCAACGACTTTGGGTTCGCTAGGGTTATATGTACCGGAGTATTACAGTCGTAGCAGACGCCGTCAGCACCAGCTGTTCTATTGTTCTATGACTCGGACTTGTCATGCTCGTAATGCTCCTACGCAGCGAGCATTGGAGCTCTTCAATTCATTTGCGCAAGAGTTTCAACATAATCTAGACCTACTTACGGATCCTGTGAGTGTAATTGTTAGCCATTTAAGAATATATTTAAGGTAGCTGTTAGCTTCTTGTAGTTCTTCTTGTATGAATAAAATACTCTTTATTATCACCAAAATAACATAAAACATATTTAAACTAAAATAATATAAAACTAATTCTTGGTTGACAATGGGCGGCCTTATCGCTTTAAGCGATCTCTTCCAGGCAACCAGTCTGGACGGATAGGGGAAAGATAGGATGAGTAGGGGATGGGAAAGGGTATACATTTTATTTCTCTTAAAACAAGATCTTATTATACTATAATATATATATATTCATGTATATATATATACTTATACCTAAAATATAAATAACATAATATATATTGCATAAGATATAATATATAAAAAAAAAAAAAAAAAAAAAACTATAATGCATACACACCGTAAGTATTAAGTATATGACCACAACAATAATAAATAATATAACAAACATTACTTAAATAATAAAATAATAATATAATATAATATACAGATAATAAAACATATAGAAATATAACATACATACATAATTTATCTATAATATAATAAATAAATATAAGTTATAATGTTTAGGGATATCAGAACACTAAGTTTGCGACAAATAGTGGTCTTTTAGCATACATTTAAACTAGTGTCCGACCGAAACACGATTTTCAGCCGAAACCGAAACCGAAAACGAACCTTCGGTGTCTATTTCAGTTTCGGCCGAAACCGAAACCGAAACCGAAACTTTTTCAGACACGTTAAAAATCTACTGTTTACTGAAATTTGGCTTATTTTATACACTTGTGCAGACATTTAATACGTGTTGAATGAAATACAAAACAATAATGTATGTAAAAGTATGTGAAAGATAATTACTTATATTCTTTGATTACTTCCTTACTTATAACTGCTATAAAATAAACAAAATACTCAAAAACACGTTAACACTTCGTAGAATAAAAATTTGCTAATAATCAACATTTCGATTTAAAAAAAAAAACCTTACATACATTAACATTACCCACAATTAAATACTTGATGAAATGGCAATGTTCGTTGTGTAATTTAATATTTCCAGAAAAATTATGGGATGTTCATTGATTGTGTTCTTTTCCCAATTTTTTTTAGAAAACTTTAGGTTTTTGTAGTTGTAGGCCTCTTTAGAGGGCCGCCTGGGGAAGTACCACACCTTTGCCAGTTATTCATCCGCCAAGAAGTAATGTGCAAACATTACTGTGTTCCGGTCTGAAGGGCAAAGTTACCAGCGAAATACTGGGCATGACGAGTTTCAACTACTAATAACTCAGGGTGACAGATGCAGTGCAGTGCCGCGCAGAATTTTGAATTATAAAACACTGAGTGGCACTGTTTCTGATATGGGCAATCATGATGCTTACCATCAGGCACCTGATTTGCTCGTCTTGTCACTAAAAAAATATATTCATTTTAACTTAGATATGTATGTCACGTTCCAATTGATCCGCACATAATGCTACCAAAATATAACAAGTATCTGAGGGTCACACACAATTACATCATATAGAACTAATACATGGAGAATTAAAATATCATCAACAACAACTAAATTACCTAAACAAATGTATATTGTAAGTAATAAATGTATGTGTGAATAAACATACTTTTACATACTTCTCATAATTTAAAAATACGTGTTAATAACTCAACGGAAAGGACTTCAATGTCTAATAAAGATCAATAAAATATGTTAGACAAAAACAAAAACAAACACGCACCTAATCACTGTGCGCAAAAATAATACAATATAAACTAAACTTATGACGAAAACACGACGGACCGGCCGGCGATCTAATACCTGACGATGGCGGGTGACAAGCGAGATACGAACTCTCCCGAAGTCAACCGAGCGACGCGCGATAGTTCACGAACGTAGAGTTTCGTAGAGTTTCGGTGTGGCCGAAGGTTCGGCCACTTTTTGGCCGAAACCGAAACTCGGGCCGAAACTAAATTTTTGGGCCGAAACTGGCCGAAACCGAAACCGAAACCGAACCTTCGGTCGGTCACTATTTAAAACCTTCAAGAGTTTTAGCACATCTTATGGCAACAGGAAGAGCATTCCAAAGATGGACTGCATAATTTGTGAAGGATTTGTAAGTACATTGAGAAGGTTGCACGGTCGGGGTCGTAGATTTGAGAAGAAAGTTATTGGAAGAACGTAGAGAATGAGAATGAGACTGAAAGACGAATTCATAGCGTTCTTTGAGATAGAGAGGCGTAGATGGATTAAAGAGAATACTATAAAGAAGTGAAAGAATGTGAGTATCCCGGCGAAGACGGATGGGTAACCATTTTAGCTTATTGCGGAACTCTGAAACGTGATCATATTTTCTCACTCCAGAAATGAACTGAATACAGAAATTTTGTAGTCTTTCCAACTTGTTAAGCTGCTCTTGGGTTAAATCCAGATAGCTAGCGTCCGCGTAGTCTAGAATAGGAAGAAGAAGAGATTGTGCTAGAGCAGTTTTGGTGGAAATAGGCAAGAGATTACGCAGCCTTCGCAAAGAACCAGCAGAGACATAGATTTTGCGGCTGACCTCTGCTATTTGAGCATCCCACGATAGATGAATATCGAAAATGACTCCTAGGTTCTTTGCCGTCCTGTTAATAGGAATGACCGTGCCGTCGAAAATAAGTTGTGGTAGGCGGAACCAGTCAATCCTCGAGATCATCCTAGAACTACCAATGACAATCATCTGGGTTTTGAGAGGATTCACGTTGAGCCCATATGATTTACTCCAATAAAGGATACGCTGTAGATCATCATTGGTAGTCCTTAAGGCTCTCTCGATGTCATCGACTGGAGCCTGAGTGTATATTTGCAGGTCGTCGGCGTAGAGGTGGCGTAGGACGAATATAGTTGATTTGAAATTGAGTTTATAAAGATTGCAAAAAGAAGAGGAGAAAGAACGCCGCCCTGCGGGACTCCCGCAGTCGTATTACACCAAGATGAATATTTATCATCAATACGTACACGCTGCCGGCGCCCAAACAGGTAACTGCGAAACCAATCAATAACCGGAGGAGATATGTTAAGAGAGCGAAGAAGACAAATAAATAAATCAAACCCATGAAGATAGACTGATAGTCAGATAGATAAACAATCATAATGTATGTACACACAGGACACAACATACAGGAATAAATCTACTACCTATCCCTATCTCACTAATCCTACTCGTACTTCCTATCCTACTTAATATTATAGATGTGAAAGTTTGTGAGGATAGATGGATGGATGTTTGTTAATCTTTCACGCCAACACTATTGAAACGATTGGGCTGAAATTTGGTATGTAGGTAGCTTAGACCGTGTAATAACAAATAGGGTTTTTTTTCCCCGATACTTCCACAGGAACGATATCTACGCGGGTGAAACCGCGGGGCACAGCTAGTACTTATTTAATCCTCCTCCACGGTAGCGCAAATGGTAGAGTACTGCCTACCGCGGATTGGCGCGGGTTCAAATCCCGCTCGTGAGTGAATTTTTTCTTTCAATATGTAGGTACAATTATTAATAACTAAATTTAATTTCATCTCATATGCTTCAAACTAGGTAAATAAGAACTGCCAAGCGGTAGGTACTTAGTTTTGATGTTCAGTGGCTGGCCAATACCACGATAAAGAATGCTAGTAAGTACTTACCTAAAGTACCTAATGAATAGGTAGGTTTATAAAGGTAAGGCCATTGATTTAAAGAAAAGAGGATATGAGGTACTGGCTTCTCGAAAAAGAGAAAACTCAATTTAGGTTCCATTACGTCCTAATACGTCAGTGAAGTGGAGTCGTACTAGCGATAATATTGTTGTCTCGGTCGCACTTCGGTCTTAGGTACGTCTTTCTATCTTTGTTGTTCATTATTTGTCACTATGCAAACTTCACACTGAGCAAATTGCACGTGCCAGTTGTTGAGTATAAGCTAGTACTAATTATAGTGATCTGTGGTATAAGCGCTGGGAGAACGTACCATATATCCCTATTTCTTCATATCAATGGTACTGAGGCGATAAATGGCAAAGTTAAGCAACTACCAAAATCTATAAATACCTTACTTATCTAAATTACACCTAGTTACCTATTAAACCTAAGATAAGTAATAAACTTATATAAGTAAACTCACAAAAATATCACAGCTAAAACGACGTGCGTCCAATGCTCCTACCGAATTTGTACTAAAGGCAAAATCCAAATATCACAACAAAATAATTATCTCCCAAACTAAACTTATCTCAGGCGCCCGACATGGATACCACGTAACTTTCATTATATCCGAGTATATTGCAGTAGGCGGTTAATATACTTACCTTTATTTTCTGTGATCTCATCGAGAATAGAGTCTAAATCTTTATAAAAAATAATTCGATGGTCGAGATTTAAACAAATACATAAACATAAACATACATTGACAGCCTCGTTGGCTCAGATGGTAGTAACTCTGCCTTCTGTGCCGCAGGCCCCGGGTTCGATCCCCGGCCAGGTCAAACATTTGTGTGCATGAACATGTCTGTTTGATCTGTGTCTGGGTGTTATAACCTTATATAAGTATGTATATCAGTCATCTGGTTACCATAGTACAGGTTTCTAGCCTAGTTTGGGACCAGATGACCGTGTGTGGAAGTTATCCCATATTATTATTAGTACCTGGATGACCGAGCTTTGCTCGTTATATTTTTTTTTTTAAATAAAATGACATTTTCTAAAAATGATTCCTAGCTAGATCGATTTATCGCCCCCGAAACCTCCTATAGACTAACATACAACATAACATACATTTACGCCTTTTTCCCGAAGGGGTAGGCAGAGGTGTACCCAGGACTCAGTCCCATAGTAGATACACCCACATTTCGCCAGTATGTTATTGGTCCCATGTAATAGGGGGCGAGCCTATTGCCATCTACCGGGCACAGTTCCAGACTCCAGGCAGTTATTGATATAATTCCTAATGGAAAAATCCAATATTTAACACTATGCCTGACCTGGGGATCGAACCCGGGACCTCTTGATTGGCAGTCGAGCATGCGCCCTCTACGCCACCGAGGCAGTTAAACGAATAATGAAATAATATAATAATTAATTGGCAGATTCGGCTTGAAGGACCACAATCATGATTTCGAACTTAGCAGACTGTGATATCGATTTAGTATCACGATGACCAAGCAATAAACTTAGAAAGGGCTCATTAGAAAGGAATTCATGATGTTAGTCATTGATTTAAAGAAAAGGGGAGATAGGGTACGTTCTTCCAGCGTTTACTCAACAACTGGCATTTGAAATTTGCTCAGTGTGCAGTTTGCACAGTGCAATATAATGAACAACAAAGATAGAAAGACGTACCTAAGGCCGAAGTGCGACCGAGACAACATTAGGCACTAGTTCTACAACCCCACTTTACTGACGTACGTGGACCTAATTTGAGCTTTCCATTTTCGTGAAGAAAGTACCTCATTTCCCCTTTTCTTTAAATCAATGATGATTAGTGTCATTTATCAAATCGATCAAGTAGTCGTGATTTTACTTTACGCGCGCACAACTGACTACCAGCTATGACCAAGCCAAGCATACCAATACAATCCCTGCTGAGTACAGCCACCTTCGTCGAGCACACCAGCCAGTCATAGGCTTGTCTATGAGATACATCTACATTTTATCAACGCCGTGGAGATTCAAATAGAGCGTTAGGAAATGACACATTCTTCGACAAGCCGGCAAAGGAAGCGGATCGTCAATAAATTCCTACTGAAAAGCGCAAAGCACATAGGCTAAACATTAATGACGTAAATTGCAGAGATATATATTTCCAAGAAATAAATGCATTGGTACAAATATATAAGCTACATAACTGTTTCAATATGATTTGAAACTATCATGGTTGTTACATTATAATTACATATAACGGGATATTTGGAGTTTTGGGGGGAAGCCGAAGAGTACAGTTTGACTCCCGTATCTTTATCAATTATCGGTGCATTTTCGAGTGTTTAACGTGTAATAATGGTGGAATATTACGTGTTGAGTGTTTTCAAAGATACAAAAGTGTCTTGGCAAGTGATGCGAGAGCTGAAATGTGATTTTTCGTGTTCCCACCAAAAAGTCCGGCAGCTTCTTGTAAAGACCACAGTTTGTGCAGGCTATGAATATTTTATACAAAACTTGTCACTGGCAATACATTCATGTGCGTCCAAAAAAAAAAGGAAAAAGACGTGATACTTATCATCGTTCATGGTTTTACTATTCCTTACTACTCTACGGAAATGTAAGTAGGCATGTCCAAATGTTAAGAATTAGGACCTCTATTATATTGATAGGTAGCTGGTCGATGTCTGAACAGTAATGAAAATGCCATCAATTTACATTATATTTTATTTATTATCTTTGTCTTTAATAAAGTAATTACAGATAGGCACTAAAAAAATAACCATGCATATGTTAAGACCATATTTATTACAATAACATATTTCTTAGATACAACGAACGAACACCGACTTTCAGTTTAATTATGGGCCTAGTTAATTTAGGCCCTAGGACCTTTAACACAGTTTATGTTCAAGCCTAAAATATGACTTATGGCCTATTTACACGAGGTCATTTCGCAGGCCACTAAAACGAGTATAAATGCCCAATTACATTTTCTTAGTGTCTTATGAAAGCGCGATTTGTACTGATAAACCTGTCTGGAATACATCGTGTAAACTAGCCATTAATTTCTGAATGACTAGTCACTTTAGAAATGTGACCAATTCTCGTACACAATCTGTTCGATAAATCTATATAACATGACGCAATAAAAACAATAAAAGCTCATTAAATGTACATGTGTGTTCATGTCCACTGAAGGCACATAATATCAGTAAATAAACAGAAGGTTTCCATTTAAAAAAGCTATCGTACTTATTAAAATCCTAATAGCCTAGTACAAAATGATTCTGAAGCTAATATGTGCTTGAAATTATGTCACAATGTATCGCAGTATTATTGCTATGGATAACCCCGACGTCCCTACGGGGACAAAGTTGCGTCGTCCCCATTTGGGTGCCAGCGGGAAGAACCCAAAATTAACGCCATATAATTTCATTTGTTTAACTAAAATGGACCACCAGTTTAACTCTCTATATACTTTATTCACTAAATAAATAGATACAATAATATGAATTATCTACTAATTCCAAAATAAAAAATGTTAACACCTATACGAGTTGTGTTATCAGGTAATACACATTGTGTAAACACAATTAAGGTGCTTCCACTAAAACAAAAGCAGTATTACTTGTGTTTGTATATTTAGTTGTCTTTTCACAGTATGATAGATGTTTGAGGAATTATTTTCTTTCGAACACTAAATATATCAATAATTACACAAAGCTATCTACAATTTGTCAACGGTCTTTGTGAATGTGAAAAATAGCGCTAGTTTGTATGCGCTTGGGCGTTTAGATAGTTATTCATCATGAAGCCGCTTTAGTCCCATTTTAAGTCACATTAATAACACCGTAGACAGTTAACATGAGCCACACTTAACCGCTTTTGAATTTATGTTGCCAGAAACATATTATTATATTGCCAGTAAGAAAAATACTGGTTTTACTTGTTGCATCCTGCGGTTTCACTCACTAAAAAAATTTAATACGCTATGTGTTATAACAGAATCTTAGCTTACCCAGAAACAAGCAGCTCTATTGACTTTGCCAAGGTGTCAACATTCAGACAAAATTTGTGTACATGTTGATAACTTTACAATTTAGCTGATATTTCGTGATAAGATTGGATACATAGTTTTTTTTAACACAGGTTAAATTTAATGAGTAAAAGAATAGAGTGCAACTAATCACAGATTATAAAATCAATGGTATAATGATAGTGCCAATGTTTGCATTGGCACTTTTTTTTAAATTTTCGTTATGAATTATTGAATACCAGCTGTTACAAAAAGATATAGTAATACTTTTGGAGGTGCATCATTCAAGCAGACCCACTTGCATAACAAAGATCTACAAGAAAAAATCCATCTACTTACCGCACAAAATGTCTTAGCAGATCATTAAGTCGATGTTTTGTATTCCCCTGTTTCCTCCGAAAACAGTAAACCTATTCGATATATTTATATCCTGATATTTTAAAGATGAAGTAAAGTATGTCCCTATCATAATTTTATTTTTGTTTATAAACTATACATTTCTTTGTAGTGAACATCCAATCACGCGAGTAAAACTGAGATTTTTAAAAGTTCAATATGAAAAAAAACCAAGGGTTTATAAGAAAAATTAAAATGGAAGTGACATAGGTTACTCCACTATAAAAATATGAGGATATAAATTTATAGAATGGGTTTATTAGATTCGGGGGAAACAGGGGAATACAAAACATCGATTTGGTAAATTTTTCATAGGATTGCGTCAGATTCCTAGAAGGCCGCGTACGCTCTTAACATATCAAAGTATTAACTACAGCTATTTGTAGAGCCTGGTATAAGATGTGGCTATAATATGTTATCGAAGCGTATTCTGGCAACACAGTCGGAACACGATAATCGGAAATGATCATGCTTGCAGTTACATCTCCAGCCGTTTGTTTCACATACTTCACCTCCCTCGTTACTGGACTTGACCTGGAAACATAAATTAATATAATTATATAAAGTCAATCACCCTACCTATATATTGTATTTAATATATAAGTACATAATATGTAGACTATTATTAATTTTTTATTTATTTATTACACACCATGGACACTGCTCCATGCCATTTTTTATGTTAACAAAATTATTATTATATTTTAACTATTTGTAACAGTGAGTGCAACAGGATTGCCACACCAACCTGAGAAAATATAATATATTATATAAATACTATATATATATAAATAAATAAATAAAATATACTACTATATAAATAAAGTAACGCTTTTACAATACTTTAAGTACATATTAAATAATTTTATATGAAGAAGCAATTATTATTAAATATTTAATGATTGGTTTTTTTTATAATTATTAGCTGTTTGTTTTATGTTCTATTGAATTAAGTGGTTTTAGTTGTTTTTAACTTTTCATGTCTTGCACTGCACACAATTTCTGTAACATTTTCTTTAGTTTTAGGATAACTGGTAGAAAATGCTACACTAGCATTAAGTCAGTCCTAGCGTTGTGTTGAATCCTCCTAATAATATGGGACAACTTCCACACACGGTCATTTGGTCCCAAACTAGGCTAGAAGCCTGTACTATGGTAACCAGATGACTGATATACATACTTATATAAGCTTATAACACCCAGACACAGATCAAACAGATATGTTCATGCACACAAATGTTTGACCTGGCCGGGGATCGAACCCGGGCCCTGTGGCACAGAAAGCAGAGTTACTACCATCTGTGCCAACGAGGGTGTATAAATTAGAATAATATAAATGTGAGTTTGTGAGGATGGATGGATGTTTGCTACCCTTTCACGCCAAATTCGGTATATAGATAGATTACGTCACTTGGCTCAGTATGGGTACGACATCGCTTCAAGATTGATCGCATATATATTATTATAAGCCAGAAAGTGCCCATAAGATCTGTGAAGTGTTTTTGATGGTGTTATTGTTTGACTATCCGCCGTTAGAACCTATCGAATTATTAGCGGGATCCAGCACCTGACTGGTGTTCGAGAAAATCTGGAGACGAAGCACGTGAGTCCTTTCTATTCCTTCCTTACCATGTTGTTTTGCCAATCGTAGTAGTTTCCCAAAGATTTTACATAATACAAGACTAGCAAATCAGGTGCCTCATGGTAAGCATCATGATTGCCTATATCAGACACGGCGCCACCTAGTGTTTTAAAGTTAAAAATTCTGCGCGGCACTGCACTGCGCCTGTCACCCTGAGATATGAGTTGTAGAATCTCGTCATGCCCAGTAATTTCGCTGGTAGCATCGCCCTTCAGACCGGAACACAGTAATGTTTGCACATTACTGCTTGGCGGATGAATAACTGGCAATGGTGTGGTACTTCCCCTGGCGGGCCCTTGCAAGAGAGACCTACCGCTACAAAACTAGCGCAATGACATACAGTTACTGGCAACACTGGCGGCGCACGGAGTCGTGCGCGGGTCGGGAGTCGGCGGGCTCGGCGTCCGCGCGGATCACGTCGCCCTCGGGCGGGTCGCGCATCTGCTTCTGAGACACGATCCTGTAGATCTCTGCAACAACCACCACACATCATATAGGTATAACAATAACGTACTTTTTACAACAACGTGTACAGGTGTACACCTACTCATAGTCAGTGACGGATTTACACATTTGCCGCCAGTAGGCTATTAATATTTTTCGCCCCTCACCGTTTGCGCTACTGAAAATTTTATAGGATATCCGCAGGTCTGCAAGGGCCGAAAATAGGCGATGTGCGGCCTCATATCTACGATTTTAAAGTTGATTAGTCCCCTTAGTTTCTCCAGCGTTTAAGATAGCGAGCAACTTGCTGCGAGAGCGGCGAAAAAATGTTGAATATTGACAATAAATGCGCGAGTGGAAAAATATTATAATATTAGCTGTGCCCCGCGGTTTCATACCCGCGTATACATCGTTCCCGTGGGAATATCGGATAACAAAGCACCTAATGTGTTTTTCCCGGGTTTAAGCTACCTACATACCAAATTTCAGCCCAAATGGTTTTTGGACCCCTGAGAATGTGAATTTTTAATCTTTTCTTAGCACACACGTCCAACCAACGAAAAATACCTACATTCCTAGTTTCAGGTCTCTAGGATCAGTGGTTTGGGCTCTGCGTTGCATGTCAGCCAGTGAGTCATTTAGGATTTTATATAGTGATCACAAGGTGTGCCTACTCATAGTTTTATTTATTTCCCAACTTATAGCAGGCCTGGGACCCTCCGCTGAAGCTACAAGTAGCCGGGGCGGTCTTGACGGTACAATTTCTATGGGCTAGACTCTGAAGTTACATTTCTCCTCGCTGTGAACATTTAGTCGACTTTGTAGACTATTATAAAAAGTTTTTGAGAAGTTCTGACAGTTGAAATTAAGATAGATAGATAGATAAACACTTGTACACCATACTAAAGCTTAATTATGTGTTTAAGCTTTATTATGTGGGCATAGAGTGGTTTTTTTTTTAAATATTGGCTCTTAAGTGATGTTTCTGTACGTTAGTACTATTATTTATTCTGAGATATCACGAACGATATGTGAAATGTCCAATGACTAACCATAATGACTCACGTCTGTTGATTCAATTGCTCACATACATTCTGTAATAACAGTATTCAGTATGTCATTGTATTGTTTAATCAGATTTCAAAATTACGAGTATATTGACAAACTAAATTATACATACGAGTTTTAAATGGTACCTTTACCTATCATCATCTACACTTCAAGACTACTTAACCAAAAGACGACACTTTAGGGAGTGTATGCTTTCCCATACTCGACTGCCTCGGTGGCGTAGAGGGCGCATGCTCGACTGCCAATCAAGAGGTCCCGGGTTCAATCCCCAGGTCAGGCAGTGTTAAATATTGGATTTTTCCATTAGGAATTATCTCAATAACTGCCTGGAGTCTGGAACTGTGCCCAGTAGATGGCAATAGGTTCGCCCCCTATTACATGGGACCAATAACATACTGGCGAAATGTGGGTGTATCTACTGTGGGACTGAGTCCTGGGTACACCTCTGCCTACCCCTTCGGGAAAAAGGCGTGAATGTATGTTATGTTATGCTTTCCCAAAGTTATTCAGTGTCACTGCATAACAGTCGGCGCCGCCTCTATTCGTTTCTCATTCGATTATTCTGCTCATGAGGTCATATAAAACTATGACATGTTTCAATTCTGAACGGTCCAATAAAATTTGCCGTGTCTGTGTATCTGTGTGTCTATCTGTGGCATCGTAGCTTTTGAACGAGGACTGGTATTGATGGGGTGTTTTTGTTTGAAAGCTGACCTGATCGAGCGTGTTCTTTAGCTATTATTTCTCATGAAAGTAGGTTCAGCCGTTTGAAGATTATCAGCACTTTAGCGACTGAAGGGTTTTAAGCGACTCCTAGCAGTTAGATCGACTCGAAATTTAGTATCCTGCCACTTCATCAATATTGCAACCACTTGGTAACCTTGACCAGATGCTGCAGCATCAGATGATGGCTCATTTACATCGTCGCAATGAGTATGTTACAGATAGATCCTACCCTACTTCGTGAGCATTATCCGTCTTGAACGCGTTCACAAGCGAGCTCCAACATGTCGATATTTTCGATGATAGTATGCGGCCTATATCAGTTAATATTTGAGTTTATTTAGGTTTTGTTATTAAGATAGTTAGCGCTTTGGTATGTATACTGTAAGCTTTCTATCATTATTCATTATTTTATTAAATAAAAAAAATAGATGGTGACCATGGTTTGATGATGGCGCAGGAATAATAGGAGGATTTTTGCTTAAATTGATAACTTAATGTTTTTGTTTTTGTATTAATATCCTACTAATATTATAAAACTCAAATCTCAGTACAATCTAAAAAAGTTACGTTTGAACAAAACGCTAGCGAGTTCTAACTCGACTCCAGCGCCATCTAGCGCGGTTTTGGTTAGATGATTGGATGTTTGTTACTCTTTCACGCCAAAACTACTGAACCCATTCGGCTGAAATTTGGTATGGGTACTTTCTTTTCAATATTCCCACGGGAACGAATACTACGCGGGTGAAACCGCGGGGCACAGCCAGTTATTCATAAACGCGGGGTCTTTGAGGTTGAGTTTTTTTTTGTTTGTGCCTACAGCAAAAATCATAAGAAGTATGTCGTAATTCTCTGATGAAATACGAAAATACAGTATTAAAATGCTCATTCCGAAGCCAATTGTCCATTCAGGGCACGTATTTCAAGCGGATCTAACTTTAAATTAAGCCATATGACCGTTATTGACCTCCAAATGTTATAAATAGACGCATCCATTGATCGTTACATAAGGAATCAGGATATTACACACGCTTATTATTATAACACTGCAATTTTTTATATTATTTGGTCTCACTTTAAACATAACATACAATCATGGAATGGGTATGCAGAGGTGTACCCAGGACTCAGTCCCATTGTAGGTACACCCACATTTCGCCAGTATGTTATTGGTCCCATTTAATAAGGGGCGAGCCTATTGCCATCTACCGGGCACAGTATCTCCTAAACTACTGCGTGGATATTGAAAAATGCGACTTACGAGATAAAAACTTAAACAGCATCTATTTTCTCAGCTTTGGAAAGTTAACATAGTTAGAAATCTTTTAATGTGCACGCCCCTACACCTAAATGCAGGATTGGCATGTAGGGTAAAAAGAGTCGAGTAGCATGCACATTTATATTAAAAGATATCTACATAATATTTAGTTATTAGAAACATTCTAACTGAAATAACAAAGATATGGAAAAATGAGAAGACAAGTTCGTCATTCTAATGGGAGGACATTGACATTAGGTACCCTATAGGAAACTGTCTATAATTAATACGATAACCCGCGTGACCGGGTGTCGCATTCGGCTCGCGATTACTGTTAACATCTGTTTTATATTTGGTATCTCTTTTGTTATCATATCTACAAATATAACCAAATTATTGGTCTATGAAATCTCATAAATGCGTAATTTTCTTTTTAAATTACACACGGTCTATTGGTCGCAAACTAAAATATACAGAATCATTTTAGTGGGTTTATCAGCCCCCTGGGACTTTTTCCTAGTCCACTCCGTTTTCCCTAATCCACTGTATTACCAGGGCATGTAAGAACACAATGAGCCTATATAAGTCCCACCGAGACGGCAGAGGCCGGTAGACGCGACGAGGCTGAAATGGCCGCGGCAGCAGTCTGCCGTCACTCCATACAATCGGCCGCGCGCAATAGTACTACTACTGTTACGTAAACATAACGTGTGTACGCGTTATTGCCTAGTCTCTTCTTCTAGACCAGTTTACTTTCTACATTCACCAATGAAACTCTTGTATTTGGAGTGAAATGGAATTTGCTATTATAGCACTTATTTCTAGTGTTGAGGCTGGGATAAGATTCAAACCAGGATCTCCAGATTTGAAGCCAGATATTCCCACTGGACATGCAATACAGACAGTACCCTTAGTATTCAATTTCAATATATTTTTACCAGTAAGAATATTCTGGAATGCAGGTTCCACATTGGTAGAGTCGAGCGCCGATGTTTCTATAAAACTAAGTCCGTTCTTTTCCGCAAACGCCTTCGCTTCTTCCGTTGGTATGGATCTGGAAATTAACAACATTCATTATTGACTGTGTTTCAGTCACTGAAATATTGCAGATTTAGGAATATGTGTTTAACTGTACTTTAAAGGGGTCTCTCATCCAAAATTTGGAGAAATAGAGACTAATCTTTCACTCAATTGTTTTGGGTCGACTCTTAATCTGGCCGTTATTAGCGCAAAAATATATTTGGTTTATTAAAACCGTATGGTGTCTTTTTAATTTACAAAAAATAACCTCGAAAAGTTATTTTAACATTTTTTTAATGTGAAAAACCATACAATTTATTTTTACTTAGTATGATTAGCATCAAAAGTACCTAGATGACCACATTCAGATTTTCAAAATATACACCATAATATTATACCTATGTATATGGTGTTGTAGTGTATGTATTGAATGAACATCAAAGTACAAAATTACTCAAAAACTAGCTTCATTGTCAATTTAGGTATAATATGGTGTACAGCAATTTTGAAAATCTGAATGTGGTCATTGACTTTTGATGCTGACCGTATATTAGTTAATATTATGTTAAACATGTACCTGAGATGCCTAAGATCACTCTTGTTGCCGACCAGCATGATCAGTATATTCTGGTCGGCGTGGTCCCTCAGCTCGCGGAGCCATCGCTCCACATTCTCATAGGACAGATGTTTAGCGATGTCATAGACGAGCAGCGCGCCCACCGCCCCGCGGTAATACGCCGATGTGATGGCCCGGTACCGCTCCTGGCCCGCCGTGTCCCATATCTGAGCCTTTATGGTTTTACCGTCCACCTATTATGGGATTACAACAATTAATTAATTAATTGCACGGCACAGGCTATCCAACCACAAGACGCCGTTTCAATGGATTTTAATGTAATGAAAACAAAATCGATTAGGTACTATTCAGCAGGAAGAGCAGAGTAGCAGATCAAACAGACACGATCAGAGAGGACAAACATATTCCTAGGCACAACAAATATGCTGAGCACTAACCTGCTCAGGAATTCAATCCGTTAATGGTGTATAAACTATTTTATTAAGTACATATTATATATAATTACTTAATAAAAGAATATTTTATGAAAAAGACGGGACTTAATCGCGCTAAAAAACATTTATTATTTACCTCGACGTTTCGACTGAGTTGCATCAACCGTGGTATCGAGAAGACGAGTCTTTTCGTGACGTCGAGGTAAATAATAAATGTTTTTAGCGCGATTAAGTCCAGTCTTTTTCCTAATATGTGTTTTAATTGCGAAAGTTTAAAAATTGCTATTAATAAAAGAAGTTGTACAACATTCAAGATTCAAATAAATAAACAGATTGTTAAAAGTACTACTACAAGGAAGTACAGCTACACAATAGTGTAATATTCTACACACTAGTAAGTAAACATTTAATTGATGAATGAATGAAGCCCTCATAACATAATCTAAATCAATTAAAATTCACCTCCAATTGACCCAAATTTCAAAAGACAAAACTTGCTGCATATTTTGCCACAATGTACAATTAATTACTTGAAATGTGTAAATATTCTATAATAATAAAATTAATCACTACCTTTGTGTGTGTTGAATGTGAATTTTCAAAAATCCTTTCTTAGCACACGTCCAGATAACGAAAACAACTTACATTCCAAGTTTCACATCTCTAGGATCAGTGGTTTGGGCTCTGTGTTGCATGTCAGTCAGTGAGTCATTTAGGATTTTATAATATATAGTCATAATCCATAATTCCTAATCTGGCATTGAAATAGGGTCAGAAATTGGCAATAGGGTGATGGAACTCCAGTGGAGTTGGGCAGGACATGAGTGGTGGCCTTGATTGGGATGGAGAAATCCAGGTTTTCCTGTAGCACAATGGACTGACAACATCAAAAGTGTGGCAGGAAGCAGCTGCATTTGAATGACAAGAGATAGAAGAGAGTGACAGAAACAAAGGGAGGCCTATGCCCAGCATTGACAGAGCTGTAGTGCCCTAACTGCCAAACACCATAGATCTGTCAAAATACTGGACCAAAACATTATAAACCACTAGCCATTTTGACTCGAAAAGAAAAAGAGAGATGTAGAAGGCCGATAATGATAATATAAATACATAGAGAAACTCGTCAAAAACAAATCATATTGAAGAGCTAAGTTGAATATAGAGAAATAAATTTCTTTTATTATTTATTCATGATGACATCACTATTTTTATCCCAAATATTAATATAATATAACAAGTTATTTAAATAGTAGCTACATACTCGTAGGTGCAATGAGTCACATAATGTAATCTGTATCAGTAATTTCACATTTCATTAGCGAGACAGCCTTGTAAATATATTTATTGATTGCAGTATTGATATTTTAGACTGGGCCTTGATCTATTATAATAAGAAAGGTCACTGGAAGCAGTTGGAGAAGAAAAACAGTTGATTTTAATTGAGTGACCTGTCAAAAAAGAGACCTATCTATTAATATATGTATGTCAAGCAGTCAATATTTAAAGTAATGATATTTTATAGTCTATTGCTTGATTATGAGATGAAAAATTTCACCCACAAGCAGAGATTTTTCCTTCCATATTCATGTTTCAAGTTATGTCGTTTATTGTGCATTATTCTTTTTGATGTATCTTTCCAAATGAACAGTACATTAATTAGTTGCTAGCTTCATTGTCATGTGAGTGAAAGTATCTTTTTAGGTATTTTTCGAATAACTATATTAAGTTTAAAGTTTGAATGGACATAGGCATAATAAGGTACTAAGAGATTAATAAAAACAGTAGAATTTGGGTATAACCACAGAAAAAATCTACCTAAACTACTACTAGAAGTGACACTTCTTAAATTCATGTATTTTATGAAGGGCAATGTTACCAGCGAAATTACTGGGCATGATGAGATTCAACAACTCATATCTCAAGGTGACAGGCGCAGTGTAGTGCCGAGCAGAATTTTGAGTTTTAAAACACTGGGTGGCACTGTGTCTGATATGGGCAATCATGATGCTTACCATCAGGACCTGATTAGCTCGTCTTGTCACTCACAATCATTAAAAAAAAAAAATAAAAATAATTGTGACGCTGGCTGCCATGCAATAAAGTGTAATTTAGCTCAGACAATGATAATAACCTACAGTTGTATTAACCTAAGAATTGCCTCTCTTTCTGTCTCATAACTCTCTAGCTTATCTGTCTTTCTAGCCCATTGAATTGTACCACCTTGTCTCAACCCATGTACCTATAAATATATATACAGGAATGTGGAGTGTCCCAGGCCTAATATAACTGCCCTCACCTTAGGGTTCAACAAATTTAAGTTGTCCTATCCAAAAGACACACAAAACTATAGTCCATCAAATCAAAGATGTACCGTTTGACAATGCTTATTCTGCCTTGTATGAAGGATTTGAATATAAATTTAGTAACTAAGAAAAACAACTTGTTATAAAAATCATAATTCCATGGTTTTATGGTGAAGGTTATTAAAATTATGTTATTGATTGTGTTATTGAAAGTATGAAACATCAAAACTACTCCTTTGATTGAATGTACTTAGGATAGCAGATCATTAAATTATAACAAAATTCTACTGTAAAAATGCAAAAAAAATCTTAAAATAAACAATGTTAATCTTCATTTGATAATAAATCATCTATAAGAGCTGGCTTTATGTGAAAATACGACCTATTGTGAACTCGGCCTTATATGCTTTCACTGTCTCTTTTCTTCTATGATTTGGTTACCTACTAATAGATTTTCTATTCTATTGTATTGGTAATCCGATTACAATAACCAATTGTTCCAAAGTTTAATATACATTAAATGTAATCAGGGTTCAATTCCTAGGCAGGTGAAACATTTGTACTTATGCTCTGTTCAGATATAGCTCGATTAATGACAGCTGTAATAAATCTATTTTTTGGCCATATTTCTACAAATTAAGTTCTAAGACGGTTCTTAATTTATCAATTGAATATTAAATTACCCAGTAAAATACCATTTATGTACCAAATTTATGGAAATATGATCAAAAAATTGATTTTTGTTCAGCTGTTATTGATCGAGCTTAGACAAAGTATAAGTACATGAGCATGTCTGTTTGATCTGTGTCTAGATTACACAGTCTTCTAGTTAACATTACACAGGATTCTAGCCGCTAGCCTAATAATTTGGAACCAGAAGAGTGTGAAAAATATTTTATTATGATTACATACAAACAACAAAGGTCACTCACCTCTATACTCCTAGTAGCAAATTCCACTCCTATTGTAGATTTAGACTCTAAATTGAATTCATTTCTAGTGAAACGTGACAGGAGACTGCTTTTACCCACACCTGAGTCTCCTATGAGTACCACTAAAACAAATAACTTGCGTAAATTCTCACTGTTGTTCACAGAATACACAAGTATTGAAAGTATAATTATCAATTTAAACTGAGTTATGAAGAATTCGAAATTAGATTCTTATTGATACAACCAAAGATGACTCACGAATCTCTATTTTTTACGTAAAAATCGATCAGTGACTCAATCAGCTGATATTATAACAACTGGTTTTATGTATATTGAGAACAGTCGGAGCTTACTGGTAGGGAATTTACGATTAGGAAACGCTAAATTGAGTTAGAGAACGTAAGAAGGTAAGAACCAAAAGCGGAAAATAGCATCATAAAAATTTTTCGACGTCACTCCCGAGATGAGACAATGGATTCAAAGTTATTGTGAAAGATCAACGTATTAAACGTACCCAAAACTAAACATAGAAAGCCAACGTATTTATAAACAACTTACCTTTGAACAAGTAATCGTATTCGTCCTCTCTTGTACCCATTTTGATAATATTAGCAAGAGAGCTTTTACGAAACTGACGTAAAAATCGGTCAACTTTAAATGTCAAGTCACCAGTCACCACAAATAAATAACTGCGGACACAAATTCAACACACCCTAAAAATAACGCACAGTTATTGTAGTATCACTATTACGTTAAGATTATACGGATTTTTCCGGGTTCGATGAAATAATAACGAAAAATTATCATAGAGACAAAATGGCGGAATAATTTACGCACAGAATACAATTTACGCCCCTCTAGGTGCGTTCAAAAATTCAAAACAGAGTAATCACTTTGAGAAAATAGCAAAAAAAATTAATATTTTTTATTCAATACTTTTTTTGAACTTATTTATAATATCTACTGTTTTAGGCACTTAGAAAAAAAAGTAGTTTTGGTTTTCAGCAAACATGACGTTTATTTTTCTCCTAAGAAAAATTTGGTAGTGTTCAAGTTCAAATTTTAAAATTTACCTTCGGAGCGAAACTTCCGGTGTACACAGTTTTGATGACATTGACAGTGCCATTTAACATCCGTTAGTATGTCATTACACTTTATAAAATAGAGCTTGATACGTGATAGCTGAACAAAAAACAATTCTGACCAAAGAATTGTTTTTTATTATTTTCCTAAATATGGTACACATAAATGGTATCATATCAGGTAATTTTTAATTTAAATGAATTATTCAAATAAATACCGTCGCAAAAATGTTTGTTTAGCTGTCACGATACAAGATATACTTTTTAACAAGCTTATTTCCCCGCGCCCCTGCTCATAGATAATACATGTAGGGATATTCCGATATTAGTAAATACGAGTAGGTACTCGATACTTTTGATTCGATACCAAATATTTATAGCATCGAATCAATCTTGCGATACATACTCGGTATCGAAACAAAAGTACTTGGTATCAAATCGAATCAGCATCAAAATTTAAAAAAAAATATTCTGAACGCGTCCGACAGAATGAGAGAACAAAAGCCCTCTTGCTCATCGCGAGACGGCGTGGGTGGGGATGGGTGACGCGTCGTGTCTCTCGCTTGCGCGCGCCAGCCAGACGACTCACTCAGGCTCACTCGACTCACTCACCAGTTTATATGTATTATCTATGCACTCAGGCGAGCGTTGCAACATCAGTTCCTAGCGAGTGCCTTTTTTCCAAAGCCGGTGCAACAATGTCTCAAACAAGGAACAGATTGTCTCCAAAATACCTCGAACAGTTACTGTTTTTGGGCAGTCTTGATGTTAACGAGTTTTTTTATTTAAAGTAGGTACTTAACGTGACGCAAAACGTTTATAATAAAATATATTTTTTTCCTTCTTAATTTTGTTTTAATTATTGTCCTTCAACGTTAAAATTGTTACGTTAGTTTCCTTCAAATAATAAAGTAATAAAAAAAGTGCTAAAAGTATCGATATCAGTAAGTATCGATACTTTAGGAGTATTTATTCAAGTAGTATCGAAACATTATTTGAGTTCTATCGAAATGAGTAGGTATCGATACTTTGATGGTATCGGAACATCCCTAAATACATGTAGCCACTGCTTTTTTTTTTGCATGTTAGCAACACACGGCTTGTGTATTTTGCCACTAGTATGGAGTAAAAAGGGGGAAAGTCTTGTGGAATTTATGAGGAACCAACTCAGAGTAAAGAAGGAATTCAACGTCATTGGGCGTTTTTGGCTACTTTTCTTTTTCTGTTACCTACTTGCGGATAAAACGTGATAGGTATTTGCCGAAACTATCCTCTCCCTATAATGCCTAAACGAATGAAAGCCCTCTAACTCCTAATACAAAAGCTCATAAGACTGGAGATTAAATGCCCCTCTTAATAAAGTTGAATAATAATAAAACTAAGAAGCTATCTGGATAAGACGTAATTACTGCCTTTTTCAGATAAGGCAGCCAACAGTCCCTCTTTCTGCTGGACCGTCCGTGCCAGATGTAATCACGCTTTGCAATAAATTATTAAACTGGTCCTGTAAAACGCTGGATGCGTGATGCGACCCGCATTACTATTTTTAATTTCTACTACTACCGTTCTACCACAGAATAGGTAACACACGATAACTAATTTATAACTTTTAAGTTAGACCTTTACTTGTTTTCAGACAGCTTTTATTTGATCTTCTGTTTAGATTGTCTACAGCATTATTCTGTTAATGCATAAAATAGACCCGTTTTTCCCCCGAAGGGTAAAAAACGGATATTTAGGTTTCAGCCGAAGCTTGAACCACACTTGAGATTACACTCTGAAATTCGCTGTTTATTCAAATAATTCTCCTATCAAAACATAGATGGCGTTACTTGCCCTACCAGTGTGAAGTTGTTTCTTGACGTTGCAGCGCGTGCGGCATCCATTTTGTGCTATCAGTACCAACTCATAGCCAGCAAGGCTATTAAGCTGTGGTTCAAGCTTCGGCTGAAACCTAAATATCCGTTTTTTACCCTTCGGGGGAAAAACGGGTCTATTTAGGTGTTCGAGCCTCTGCTTGAACCACACTTGAGATGTGTTTAAATTCTGCTGGCGCTGCATGTGCGTACTGTGAATTTTGGTAATAGAAATTTGGTAAACTAGGTATGACCCCATGATGTGTAATAATATATAATATAAATATACCCAACGTAACTGAAACAGATAAGTGATTGGTATGAAATGTATGTATTCTCAATTGAACTAATTATACATTGATTTTGTTAATGAAGTAACAAGAACTTCTTAAATATAGCCACTTTTCTGTCACTGTCCAACATTATGGTTTACCTACTTAACATAATAAAATACCTTTATAAAATAAATAATCAGACAATTTGTTATTCCAATGGTGTAAATGATTCGCAAATGGGATTTCCCTTAGAAACTCTAGGATTTGGTAGTTCTTTGAAATAATGGCGGAAAAAGGTGTGTTTTGATTTCCAGTTGCTCCGCTTTAATATTTCGTCAATGTCATAGTGATTTCTTATAAAGTTTGTCGATGCAACTGCAGCCCGAAAACTACCAGCCGAGGCAGAGATACCTGCTTCACGAAATAAGGTTCTAATCCAACCTGCTATTACAGATCGAGATGCAGGTTTTACCATTCCTCTGGTCGACACAAAAAGGTATTTAACTGTTCCTCTCCTAGCTTTGGATAGCGAAATCAACTGTCTTATCCAAAACACCGGATTTCTCTTTTGGTTTTCAATTAATGGAAGTGATTTAAAACACCATCCCGATTGCCTATGAGTGACGGAATCAGTTTTAGACCCAAACTTTGGCCATAGGGTTATTTGAGTTCCATTATCCTCATATGACCCGTCCTCTAAACTTAAAAGCGTGAGGTCATGGACTCGTCTTCCTGACGCAAGCAGCAAAAGAACGCAGGTATGCCTTGAAACTTCAAACAAGCTATTCATATTAATGTTATAATTATCTAGAAAAGAAATTAAATCTTCTATTGACCACGATATAAATTTCTTTTTGGGCGGATTTTTTAGCATGATTCCCTTGAGGGTGTGTCGAACTAAAGGGTGTGACCCCAATTCTTCTGACCTTGCCGGATTAGCAAGGGTTGTAATTACTGATTTATGAAGGGCAATAGTTTTGGGAGCTAACCCCACGACATTGTAGAGGTGACAAAGATATTTTGCAATATCTGCAGGATTTGGGTTATCTGACGCTAGCTTATTGACTAATGTATATTGCCGCCAACGGTTCCAGGCGGGTCTATACGTTTTCATTGTTGAGATCCTCCAAGAAGACTCTAAAATATGTTTTTCAGCTTCATTCCAACCCGTTAACTGACTTGTCCAGCCCGTACCTTCCATACCACTAAATTGAGCAAATCGACTCCTGGCGGAGCTTGGTTTGTTTGCAGGTCGATGAGGTTGTTCTTCAAATCCGGGATGGACAGAGGGGAGCAGACCGCTCGACTCTTTATTTCCCTGTCCCAAAATGCTTTCTCCCATCTTGGCGTCACCAGTAGATAATGACCTGTGGATGCTTTCAGGTGTCGTAGTACCCGAGGTATGAGTGCCGGAGGGGGAAAGATCCAGCCCAGTTTGTAGTCCCATATCCTGCTGAAGGCATCCGTAAATTGGCTGTTCATGTCTTTCGCGTCCTCGCTCACATAGAATGGTAGAACTGCTGACCTCGCTGACGCGAATAAGTCTAGTTGAGGCGTTCCCAGTCGTCGAAAAATCCATGAAACTATCCTTTGTTTGAGGTGCCATTCTGGCATTGCCTTGGCTCTGGATAGGCGATCGGCAAGTCCGTTGCAAGTTCCTGGAATATAGCGAGCAATCAGGTGGCATCCTATCATCTGACATAGCTTTAGTATTAGTGTGGCGGTTCTCAGGAGTCGCACAGATTTTGTACCCCCTTGTTTGGTTATGTATGCCACACTCGTTCGATTGTCGGTTTGCCACATAAGTGACTTCTTTTTCAGGAACGACTTCAATCGTTTCAAAACCTCGTACAGCGTCCACAGTTCCTTCTGGTTGCTGTGCCAAGCTCTTTGTTCGGTTGTCCATGTACCCCAGAGTTTTTGTTCGTTCACTATGGCACCCCAACCATGATCTGAAGCATCCGTTGTTATAAAGACTGCTGGGTCCGGATTGTGGATTGGCGTTTTCCCGCTGTTGTTCTTGCGCCACCAGTCGAGTTCTTGGAGCGCCCTCTGTGATATTGGCTTCTTCGTGTGTCGCCTCTCCCTTGAGAGCTGATTGGATTCTCTTTGGAGTACTCGACAATGCAATCTGCCGAGCGGTACCACAAATGACGCGAAATTCAATTTGCCCAATATGATCTTGGCATCCCGCCAACTCCATCGTTGCACTTTCAGTAAATATTCTATGTCTGAAGTAAGATTTTTCACTTTCTCCTTGCCTAAACGCTTCTCGTTGTGCACTGTATCCCAGACGACCCCTAAATATTCCAGTTCCGTGGTTGGTATTTCGGATGATTTCTGTAGGTTTATCTGCCAACCTTGACTCTTCAGAAATTCTTTGACATATTGAGCCTGCTGCTTCAAAGTCTCTGGATTTTCGTGAACAAGCAAGAAATCGTCCAGATAGACTACAATTTTGATTCCCTGCGAGCGTAACAGATGTGCTACCCAGTTTGTTATTTTCGCAAAGGCCGCTGGCGCACTTGCAAGGCCAAAGGGCAGGCATGTCATCTCGTAAATCTGACCCTGATAAGCCAGCATGAGGAATCTGCGATGACTGTTTTTCACTGGGACGTGAAAATAAGCCTGGGAGAGGTCTATTTTCATCATATGATCTTTTTTGTCTATTAATGATGGCATTTTCATGTGATTCAAGAGGCGGAACTTCGGTGTCTGGACGTATGTATTCAATCTCTTTAGGTTGAATATCGGTCGATTTGAGCCATCTGGTTTTGTTCGCAAGAACATTTTGGACAAGAATCCCCTCTTCAGATAGCTGGGCTGAATTGCTTTGCATGAGATCATTTTCTTTATTTCTATTGTCATTTCTGGGCTTTCTTCCGTCATAAAGTTGCCAAGGTGTTCGTTGGACAATTTTCTTGTAGGGGGTTTTTTCAAAAAGGGAATGCTGTAGCCTATAATAGTCTTTTGTATAGAGTTTGGAGCATTGCTCCATATGTTTGAGTATCGTCTCAAACAACCTGCTTCGAATGCGTCACTTTCTGTTGTTGTTGCCCCACTTTTTATTAGGTTGAGGGGGCCCTTTGGTGTTCGTCTTGGATACGGTTTTATTTTGGTCATATCTATATTGGTTTTGACGATTGTAATTTGGCTGCCAATTGTCTTCGACCTTTCTCCTCTTGTAGTTGTGGTGGTCTGGCCTGGTATTTTCTCTTTTAAGTCGCTCGGATCTTTGCTTTGTTTTGTTATGAAATGGTTTCTTCTTGGCGGGAAAAAATTTGTATACTCCGCCTTGTTCCTTAATCGCCTTCCGAAAGGGTTGTCTCCGAGAAGAGGTGTGTCTCTGACGGTGGAATAGCAGAAAGTATGTCTTGAAGAGCCTTATTCGACGGCCTAAACATTTTGCGTCGTTCTTGAATAATTTCTGCCCTTCGACCACAAACATATTGAAGCAAGTCATTTGAGGTCTTTTTGAACTTTGAGTCTGCTGCCAAAAACTTCTTTCCAACTTGATTTTTAACGTCTTGTGGAAGCCCGTCGAGAAGATCTTGGAAAATCTTTCGCTGTTGTAGCAATCCGTGGGTGATAGCGCCAAGGGTTAAGTCAGTTCTTTCTAAAATTTCCGTAGACTTCCATGAGTTAGTGACCCCTGCCAAAATGCTATTGCTTTTAAGCGCACAGAAGGCCGGTGTAGCTTGAAATAGTTTTTGAGTATCCGCATATCTGATAGAGGACCACCCGTCTTGATTGAATCGCTGACATTCAATCCCTTGGCTCAGGAAAACAGGGCTTGTTTTGGTTAACTTGGGCTCAGCTTCCGTCGTGTGCGGCTCGAAATCAAAGCTAGTGATAAGATCCTGCTCCTTTTTATTATTCAAGATCGCTAATTCCCTTTGGCTTCTGCATATTTGTTCTTTGAGTTCTGCCTCTCGTGTGCTTGCACTGACTGGACTCAACGGACCTGAGTCCGGTTGTTCGACTACAGGCTCCTCGTCAGATTGTGTACTGTCCGGTGATGATTCAAATGATTTATTAAGGTCATGTGAACTCTGAGTAGGACCGGAGTCCTGCCTGGCAATCAATTGTTTAATGTTCTGATTTTGTTCAAGTGATACCGACAGCAGTTTGTTGAACATTTCTGTTTGTTTTTCGAACAATTTCGTCAGAAAGTTTTGCTCTTGGTTTCTGTTTTCGCTCTGATAATGCGAAGGTTGCTCCCCTCTGGCTGCGTCATCCGGAACGTAGGTGCTACTATTTCGCGAAATAGAAGAACGTTCCATCACCGCTGTGTCTTTAGCCAGAGGTTCTTCTAAGAGCGTTGATGCTGCCTGTCTGTTTAGGAGTTTTGGCTTGATTAGCCTTACTGTGTCAATGAATTTTTGGTAGTTTTTTGAATGAATCTTCTCCATTATACCGTGCGGCGCATATATCAGTGCTCGACCGAAGGCCCACTGGATCAATTTGCCTCTGATACTTCTAAATCTTCTTTCCGAAAGAGAGTTTGCTTTTGGGTCAAAAGCGTGTGCTATGTCGATCGTAGGTACCGCAAATCTGAGTTTTGCGTCAGTTTTTGGGTCGAGTTTCGCACCGAACAGGTCTTCGAATGAAAAATTTTGAACTTCCCATGAACGCCAATCAGTCGGATAGTGCGTATCTAGTGACAGTATAATGTAGCGGAGAGCTTCTTTGTCCTTTTCCCCCACTTCTACTTCTGCCAGTTCGCCTAGCGTTACTATCGCCATTATCTGCAATCCAAGCATAACTTCCTTAAGAATGGTTACTTGCGTTGACGCAATAACAAAAGTAAACGTCATCTTATCAACAGTTTTATGCGACGTCGCATTAGTGATGCTACACGTCGAATTATATATTGACGTGACGTTGTCTTATCAACAGTTTGGTGCGACGTCGCATCCGTGATGCTACACGTCGAATTATATATCGACGTGACGTTTCAGTCAGGCGACGTGTCGACTTATGATGCGACATGTGGATTTGAGTCGCGGACTAGCCGTCGAATCAATCCCAGATGGTATTTCAGTTCTAACTGATGCCGACCTAGGTCAGGCGCGTCGCTGAGCACAAGGGCGTCGAGCGGGAACCATCATATTAAATGTAATATACTTACTTGTTAAATGTATCTTCGTCTATGTGTTAACTGCGCGAATTTCAAAAGCGTACTGATAGCACAAAATGGATGCCGCACGCGCTGCAACGTCAAGAAACAACTTCACACTGGTAGGGCAAGTAACGCCATCTATGTTTTGATAGGAGAATTAGTTGAATAAACAGCGAATTTCAGAGTGTAATCTCAAGTGTGGTTCAAGCAGAGGCTCGAACACCTAAATAAAAGAATAATAACATTTTTATAACATAGTTTATTATTAACTTTACACTACACACTAATAAAATAAACAACTATAGGTTTAATCGGTCGTTTTATTTTGTCGAGTCTGAACATAGGCTCTGCGAACGTAGCACATGTAAACTCGTGAACAAAACTGTTATTATTATGATTGAACTGAACTGAACATAAAATATACAATATACATTTGTTCGTATATTTGTTTATCTGTGAATAACAGTTTTCTTCACGTGTAATGCGCAAACGTTTGCAGAGCATGTTCAGATTCGCCGAGATAAAACGACATTACTGTAATTTTACAACGCGACAAAGATTTTTTGGCGTGTGGCTAAACATTCCTTTCTTTAGTTGACCTTTTTGTAACATCAGCTACAAAATAATAACATTGCACAAACTTAGTTTCATTTTAACCAACGTCGACACCAAGCCAATAACATCGCTTCATTTGCCAACAGCACAGACACCGCAATCCAATATGCATGTTACTCGTACTCTAATAAAATCCCAAAAGAGATAACTGGTCTCTCAGAGGGTCAATTCAAAACCTGTATAAAATCTACTTTACTAAAGAAGGCTTATTATAATGTACAGATGTACATAGTAGACAAAGATGCTGGGAAACTTCTTCATAGCCACCACCCGGCACCTTCCAAGCAAACGAATGTAACCAAACCAAACCATGAGTTAATTTTGTTTTATGCATAATTCAATTTGAAAGTTGCCGCATTTTCAAAGCTGTTGTTTTTAGGTATATTGCGGTATCTGGGCGTAGCGCGCGGAGACATCAATATTCTAAGGTGGGTGTCTAGAGACCACAAGATCCTTGCAACACTGTAGAGGATAATTAAATCTTATCTTAGTAATATTACAAATGCGAATGTTTGTGACGATGGATGACACATAGGGTATGTATTATCCCGATATTTCGAGGGGATCAATGACTCCGCGGGTTGAATGATAAACTAAGCCGAAGCTGCGATGGCTTCCCCTTCATCGTCACTATCTTCTTGCACTTGTTTAGATAACTCGCGGTCGACGTACACAAACGGATCTATCTTCATTTTCTCTAAAGATGGCGGACTTACTAAGTAGCATCTGGAACAATCAAACAATTATTAATCTACTGAAAAAGATATTAAATTTTTATTTATATTATAAAATCCTAAATGACTCCCTGACTGACATGCAACGCCGAGCCCAAACCACTGATCCTAGAGACTTGAGAATTCGAATGTAGATTATTTTTGTGATGGGACGCGTATTAAGAAAGGATTTTTGTAAAATTCACTTTCGGGGCCAAAAAGGGTGTCACGAGTACGCGAAGCTTGACAGAAATTAGTAGAATCGGAATCACGGTCCTATACTAATATAAAATGTTAGTATTTAATATTTTACAAACTCAAACTCAAAAAGATTTATTCAAATAAGTCATAATCTGAAACTATCTGTTGAAGAAATTAAGCCCTACAAGTTTCTTGTGCGTTCTTTTTGTAGAGGTATCTTTCCGAACGCATGGTAGACTCAGTACTGTTTATCTTCATTGAAGTGCAAAAGTGTCACATTTATGACCTATTTGAATAAATCTGTTTGAGTTTGAGTCTGACACTTTTGCAGGTCAATAACTGATATAGACTGATATAGATATAGCAATCTAATGGCTTGATATACAATCTGAAATGAGAAGAAAAGTTTCGTCGATGACTAGTACCTACACGGTAGCTCAAGTGGTAGAGTGCCCACCACGCGGAATGGAGCGGAGGGTGCGTGGTTTGAATCCCGCCCGTGGGTGAAATTTTTCTTCTCATTTCAGATTGTCTAATGTAAGTGTTGATTCAATTGTTCTCATTGTTGAAATATACTAAAGCTAGTACATGATTTAAGTGTACCTACCTTGTTATGAATAGGCCGTCTCTTCTAGGTCGCGCAGATTGGAGATCTTTTATCAAAGCTTCGATGTTTTGGGCCACTTGACTCGGTTCCATGTTTAACTGAAAGATAGATATATATCTTGAATTATATACCTAATTACTTTAATCGAACTTGGACTCTTTAAGACTGCCTCGGTGGCGTAGAGGGCGCATGCTCGACTGCCAATCAAGAGGTCCCGGGTTCGATCCCCAGGTCAGGCAGTGTTAAATATTGGATTTTTCCATTAGGAATTATCTCAATAACTGCCTGGAGTCTGGAACTGTACCCGGTAGATGGCAATAGGCTCGCCCCCTATTACATGGGACCAATAACATACTGGCGAATTGTGGGTGTATCTATGCAACGGGAAAGTTTGTTCGCATATCACATTTGCACAAAAATCAAATACTAGACATGCCTCGCGGTTATGCACAGTCAAAAATTAGGTATTTGACATCATGGCTCAATAAATAAATAGTCCGCCATTTTGAATTAAGAATGACGTCACTGAGCTATGTATGCATTGTCACTCAAACTAAATGTGCATGCAAAATTTTATCTCGTAGAGGATTACTGCCTTAAAATTTAATCGTGGGATTTAATACATACATACATACATACAATATATTATAGCAGTTAAGTATGAAAAGTGTTCTTTTCCATTAGAAATTAGGAATATTTTTTTTTTATCATAGTGTGACAAAACGAGCAAATCAGGTGCCTGATGGTAAGCATCATGATTGCCCATATCAGACACAGTGCCACCCAGTGTTTTAAAATTCTAAATTCTGCGCGGCACTGCACTGCGCCTGTCACCCTGAGATATGAGTTGTTGAATCTCATCATGCAAATCTCAATAACAATGCATGCATTATCTCAATAACTGCCTAGTCTGGAACTGTGCCAGGTAGATGGCAATAGGCTCGCCCCCTATTACATGGGACCAATAACATACTGGCGAAATGTGGGTATATCTACTACGGGACTGACTTCTGGATACACCTCTGCCTACCCCTTCGGAAAAAAGGCGTGATTGTATGTGTGTAAGGAATGAGTATGGTGAGGTGAAACAGTTTTTGATAAAATATCTGTGAGCTACTGCGCACCATATGACTACCAGAGGAGAATCCTTGAGATGACATTTCCATACTGAAAGTTATAAGGGTGAACAAAATAGATCAGCGATTGGCAAATTTGTATGGAAGGTAGAATTTTACATTACAAATTTCGCATTCTTTGATCCCACTCAAATATTACTTCCCCCTTTTTGTAACGTGTTGTAATTTCAATGTAAAAATGTAAAGAGGTCTCACCCGTCCAACGGCAACCTCCACGGAGCCGAAGTTCTCCTGCTTTTCATCTTTAACGACTCTGTACTGCGTCCCGCCGGCGAACTTACGGACCAACATTTGCAGCTCCGTGTCTAATGTGCCCGCCTACACACATCATATATTATTATATCTCTAACGATTCTGTACTGCGTCTCAATAAATTTCGAAAATAGCTTTTAAAAACTGTAAATGTCAATGTTTAAAGACTGTTAACATCAAATAAAATTATAAGTAGTAGCGTACCTTGATGGTAGGAAACTTCTTCTTCATGAGGCCACGGATTGGTACCAAGTCGGTGATGATGTTGGGATGAGCTATTACATAGTCATACTCAAAGATTTTCACTTGACCTTCCTGAAAATTAAGAAACATGACATCCCTGTAAGTCCCAGCTGTTTCAGAAATAGATAATAATACTACGTATAGAATGAACACTGTCATCCGCCCACCAATCGGGCCTTCCTCACCCCACGAGCGAGATTGAGCTCTCCGCGAGCCCCGCTTCTATGGGAAATCACCTAACGCACACTCTTGCACGTGTACAAAACTCCATGTCTGCAGTGTCTGTGTAGAAGGTAGTTATAGCACGGTTTTTGTATGGGATTGATTTATGTATGTAACATACCTGTATTTTCTTAATAAGCTCAGTGCCACCAACAGTAGTCGCGCCGGCGTCTTGCACTTGTTTCACCAGCTCTGGCCCCTTACAGAATGCTAGCACTGTTCTCTGTTCGTCGCGGGGGAACGCATGTGGCAGGATCGAGAGGCGGGTGAAACTGTCTATGTAGCGATTCTGGAATTAGCACAAATCATGTAATCATAAAACCTTAAATTATATGTGGGCCATCATCATCATCATCCAACCGTTAGAAGTCCACTGCTGAACATAAGCCTCCCCCATAAGGGGGGTTGTTGCCAATACTCGCCACGCTTGGCAGGCGGGTTGGCGAGCGCAGTTTGATGGTTTTACGCAGAGGACGCTGGTGCCCGTCCTTTGGATCCTATAGCCCTTAGCCGGCTCTTACGGCAACCACGGGTAGAGGGTGAGGTACTATTCTAAAGCCGGTAGCCCCACGGCATGTGGGCCATGTCAACCTTGTATTATAATTTTTTATTTGATTGGCCTCAGGTTTTCAAATGTGCATTTAGTATTGCCATTAATTATAATGGAAAAAGCAATCAATGTTCTACTAAAATTAGAATACGCTTTGCTATGTAAAAAATTCTCAGCACTAACTCACTTTATTCAAATGAAACTATAAATTAAACGGGGATAATAAGATGTTTGGAAACATAACTGTGAATAACATTCTCTACCCGGCAATATAGGATAGACAGTGTATGATTTTCTGGTCCCAGCTTCCTTGATTCCAAGAACATTTCCTTCATATCAAGCTTCTATCAGATACAGATAGTTCCATTTGGATAAAATTTTGCTATATAGACTATATTAAAAGATTTTGCTATATAGACATTCTTTTAAAAAAAAGTCCCATGCTAACCCCACCCGAATGTTACCATCTTAGCAGCGGCCATGTTGAACTCGACATGAGCGAACACATAAGCGTCAGGTTGATTGTACATGGAAGGATGATGAGTCTCCTGATGAGCCTTCACTGCATCTTCTGCCGTGTACACGATCCAACGGTAATACTTGAGGGGGTACACATCGTCCTTGCTTATAGGCTTGTAGAGGTCATCCATGTGCTTGTTTGTTAATACTTTTGTTTGTCTGGAAATACATTATTTTAATCTTTACCTTTGCATCAAACGCATATAATACGGGATAACAAAATTCGACTTAATCACGCTAAAACAATTATATATTTATTGACCACCACGTTTAAGCTAAGTTGCTCTAGACATGGTCATCTGAAGACTGCAGAAAGTGAGTTAAGTCCTGTTTTTACAGTTAAATAAAACAGCACATCTACTTTCATCCCAAGGACCACTAAGGAGTGGAATTCTCTATTGGACCACATCTTCCCTCCTGAATATGATCTCGGGGTCTTCTAGAGAACAGTGAATAACTATCTTCTAGGAAAGTGCATTCCATCTTAGGCATCATCTTCACTTCCCGTCAGGTGAGATTGGGGTCAAACGCTGACTTTTTATTATAATTAAAATATAAATACAAATGTGGCATAATATGCTTTTTTATGTATAGTCTTCAATGTGATTTGGATCACCAAATTCCATATTTGTGCTAAATTGGAGAATGTGACACGTAGATATATATCATTGTGTAGACAAACAGACATGGCCATGCCATATGCAAAATAGTTGGAACTTGACTGGAGATTACACTTTTACCATGTAAATACATAGCTTTAATTTACAACACTGTATTTTCTATTCAGTAGCGGGATGTTACAGATACTGAGTAATTTCCATATTTTACTTATTTTTTCCTCGCTGGTTGTGTGGAATGAATCCAACCTTAGTGATTTCAACCTTAACCTTCTTGGCACGAGCCTTAGCTCTCGTGCCTTTACGCGCTGCATTACATACTGCTGCCGTATGTATCGCTCTCTAAAACAATGATAACCAAAGTTACGTAGGGCCTGCAATCTGTTAAGGTAGTTACAAAACAATAAAATTATTGAAGAAAATAAGGCAAAAGTGTAGTAAAAGCATTGATTTGAAATATAGAATATATAAATACGGAATTACTTACCAAATTCGTTGAATTACTTGTGTAAAATGATAGGGAAGAGCTAATAATGGACCCTGAAAAATATGTTTAAATTCCATTTTACTTATGTGATAAATGGATAGAGAAGGTTTATAGGTATCATTACAACACTTACGGAATAAAGTTCCAGCCATGTTTATTTATTAAATAATGATATTTTCTTTGATAAAAATGTTTTTGTTATTTTTGCCATAAATTATAGGTTATCCACAGACAATCACAGAGTACTTTAACCACAGATCACTATAATTAGTACTACCGTAGTACTAATTATAGTGATCTGTACGTAGTACTACTACGTACAGATGCGACAGTGGAACGGCGCCGGAAAGTTTTGCAATATGTGCGTTTGTCGCTGTTGTCGCACATCTACTTCTTTTTTTTTTTTTCTAACTCCATAGAGTTCTTAATCTCCTTCGGTGGAGTTTTGCACATTTTATGAATGGCATTGACATTTTATAATTCATTGCAATGTGACAACTAGTGATGTGAAAATATTACACTAGGTATCGACTAAATTAGTGATGTCCCTTTTATCGATACATAATTAGTGACGTCACTCTTTTGGTCCTGTATTACTTGAAAACTTAATTTTAAAGTAAAAAATAAAACAAACATACATAGATCGAACGGATAAGTATGGAGTTCCGGCTACAGTTAAACAGTTAACAGTAACTGAATTAGAGGTCCTAAAAGTTGTAGCCGTCATGACTTGCTGACCATCTGTATTTCCCTATGACTGAAATAAAATTAGCTTTTTTACTATTTAAAAGAGTTTAATCACTTATAATCCAAATAAATCTTACTATAATAAATAATATTATAAACATAACATACATTCACGCCTTTTTTTCCTGAAGGGGTAGGCAGAGGTGTACCCAGGACTCAGTCCCATAGTAGATAAATAAATTATAATAATATTATGTATAATATTATAAACTTTGTTTTTTTTGTTTGTAACGAATAGGCTCCGAAACTTCTGGACGATTTAAAAAAAACTCACTTATAAACAGCTCAATTCGGTGTGAGTGATATAGGCTATATGAGATTTTGAAAAAAATAGGGATCCTTAAGGTAACTGCAATATGGTGAACCAAGGTGTCACATTATTACCAAATATATTCATTAATTTGCGTGCGCTGAATGAAATCCATTGATGGTAGGGTAAAATAATGTACTAGGGGTTTTTAGTACTTACCAATATGTACAATATAGTGAACGAACATTATATACATCTATTTTGAAGGAGTCATTATTTTTCATGCGGTGTGAAAACTATCGATGGTAGATTAAAATAATAATAAACAAAAAAATAATAGTTTGTAGAACTTATCAATTATCAATATCTACAAAATAGTGAACGAACATTGTATTCATCTATTTTGGTTTAGTCACAATAATTTTTGGCTTTTGGCTAGTATAGTTTTTGGCTTCTCCTGCGTCCTGCATCCTCAGGCCCCAGCATATATAACTGATGCATGTTATTTTTTAATAATAAACCCATATTAGCAAATAGCAATAATAAGCATGCTTAAAAATTAATGCTAAATTACATTAATTACCATCACTATCACTATAGGTCTCCCAATAATTTTTTCAAAACTGAAAAATAAAGTTACGTAAGTTATTAATGTTATAATTTTATAAAAACAACACTTTTTGGTTTGCCAAGGTATAAAAATTATGAGTTTCATATCTCATTTTTACTCAATTAGTGGTCAACCTATACCTTCTGAACTTAGGGGCATGCCATATTCTATTTCTTTAGCTGTAAACAAGCAGGGTTATGAATAGCGTGTCCTTCGTCCTTCTCAATCTAACTGGCGTATTTCTAAGTGTCTGTGACACACACTCTTTCTTATCAGCTGCTCCTTGGAAAGTCCGACGAGAAGGGGATTAGTTGGCACTAAGAACAAGAACTGCAACCACAAGCTTCTAAATTTATCGTCCTTTGGAATGTTAAATAAGCGGTGAGTAGCGCTTGTTGCATCTCAACCACTAACACAGCACTTAAGCGTCGCCATGGCAAAAGAGGCGTAAATAATCTGGCTAAACTCGAGTATTCAAACAATTAGGAAAAATTCTGATCAGGATTTTAGACAGGGGGTGTCAGCTTAGTTCCCGGCCAATGCCAACACGGCGAAGGAAATGTTAAAAAGAAACGGAGATCTACAAACGACAGAGAAAGCACTATTTACTGACCCTACTAAGGAAAATATAACATTTTAGTAGAATTCAAAGTTATGGGAATTATTTAATTAATTCGGAAGATAGAAATAAACACTACAATAAATTCATTACTTATTTCAAAAAATAAGTAATGAAATTTATTAATAATTTTATCACATATATTGTTCAAATTAGTTAAATCTAGACCTCAGATTCTTATGATTACTTGAATCAGCGTTAGAAGAATTTCTTTTTTGCCATCTGGCAACCGGATAATAGAAATGGCTGCTTTTTGTTTACGATTTTCACTTTTTCATTGATTTGCACTTTGCACATCTTTAGTGGAAATAAGTTTTGTAAAGTTTCTCGTATTTGTTAAATTGTGCTATAGAAAGTTTTGTTTTTGTGCTAACGAGATCATAGACTCTATTATTGCGATTGTGCGAAAAAGACGCCTAGGTTAGGCAAAGTGTTAAACTGTGGTGTTAAATATCGGATTTTGCCGTGAGGGATTATCTCAATAACAACCTGGAGTCTAGAACTGTGCCCGGTAAATGGCAATAGTCTCGCCTTCTATTACATAGGACCAATAACATACTGGCGAAATGTGGGAGTATACTTAGTATGAGACTGAGTTCTGGATACACCTCGGCCAACCCCTTCTAGAAAGATGTGTAATATAAGATTTACCTTATTTTCATCTGAATAAAGACTACTTCTAATAGCTGCCCTTATTTTTTTACCCTTTGCGTATGGCATATAGAATAGGCATATATAGAAGTAAATATAGAAATATAATATTGGTAGGTACCTATAGCTAACGTTTAGAAATATTAAATCTCCCGCGCTACTGAATAGTTCCAGTGCGAAGCGTTGGTAACGCTAGCGTCGCTTCGTGTACGCAAATCTGAAGTACGTAGTGGGACTTCTTCTCGTATATGTGTTCTGTGATTTTAGAACTCAACGAGAAAATCACAGGATTCTTGCAGACATGACATGACTCATGACAGTGCATTACGTGCTCAGTGACAGTGCAGTCAAGATGACGTGTTGTTTTTTTTATTATTCGTGCACAGTAGCGACAAACGGGACATTGGGAAACAAGCTGTCTCAGCCGTGACTTTAACACAGATTACGTACTATATAATAAATGCAGACAATTGACAATAATCACAGAACACATATACACAATAATACGTTCACAGACTATGTTTTTTTTAATTTTTCTATGGTTTGTAAAATATATCTTGTTCCCTGTCAGCTGAACAAAAATCAATGGGCATCCGAGGACACAGTGTTCTCACATGCCCGCAATGCAATTACAATAATTAGTAGTGTTCTCACCTCTGCCTATCCCTTCGGGAAAAAGGCGTGAATGTATGATTATGTTTGTTCTCATCGAATCATCAATCATAGTCGGAATGTGGCACAATTGACAGCTAACCTGTCGTGAAATGGGAGTCTTAAAAAATCTATTTAGTCTGTAACCTGAATGAATCACTGAATCTGTGGTTTATTCGAATTTGAACGACAAAACATTTACCTGTTTTATATACATTTTATGAGCAATTGCGTTTATGAAATCCTAAAAATAAAAGATATTTATTAACGATGAATTAAATAAAGATATCTGTAACTTGTAACTTCCACTTATAAGTGTGTTAAAATATAATGGAGACGCTACACTGCTGTTTGTTAGCGATATCGCTATGTGTTTTGCTATGGGGTGTGGCCGGCCAATACGAATGGCAAATACGCGATGCTTTCGATGAAATTCGTGGTAAAATGGACAAGATCAACGAGGAAAACTGTTTTATTAGTCATCTGGATGACTTGTATTTGCCGGAAGACTCGGTATCCCACCATCCCGACGTGAAAGAGATAAATATAAATCCTGTGTTCCCGAATCGAACAGCGTTGCTTCATTTGCACAATATGGCTATGAACCGGGCGTTTTTCTGGAGCTACATCCTACAGTCGAGGTTTATCCGTCCGGCCATCAACGATACTTACGACCCCGGTATGATGTATTATTTTCTTTCATCGGTGGCCGATGTTTCCGCTAACCCTTACATAAACGCCAGTTCAATCTATTTCTCGTCTAATATGTCTTACACGTCTTCGTACAGAGGGTTCTTCAATAAGACTATGCCTAGATTTGCACCGAGAGCGTACCGCGCGGACGATTTCAATGACCCTGTCCACTTACAAAAGATTTCAACTTTGAACACATTTCATGTGGAAGATTTAGGTGCATTTGAAGATGACAGTCTGTCCAAGGATTATACATCAGAATTCTACCGTATTAATGAATGGTATAAGAAATGGTTGCCCGACAGAGTAGAGAAGAGACATGATACGAAAACAACTTATCAAGTTGAGATCAGATATGCAAATAATACGAATGAAACTTTTACTTTCCACGGACCACCTGGCAATGATGAGGTCAGTACTACACACATAGCTTATATATTGATTTCAAAATATTTTTTTAATTTTAATTCTTGCATACTAATGAAGCTGAAAACTAAATTATCTATAATATTATGTTCGGAAAGATACCTGTACAATAGGAATTAATATGAAAATTGTTGGGTTATGTTTTTTTCAACTGCTTGTTTTATAATATAAGATTTAGTTGCATTCATTCGGAAGGTGCTGGGTGGCATTTTTAGTGGTGAATCTGATAAGGACTTATTTGAAGAAGATATTATGAGATAAAATATGAGATTATGGCTAGTATTTAGTATAAATTGTAATTTTCTGATCAATCTCAAGCGTTTGTTGGCCTCTAATCCACGGTGACATTGGTAAATTTATGCCCATAAAAGTCATTAAAAACAAGATGAAGTTAACTCATAACTCTTATATCATTTGCTGCTTGTGTTCAAAATTCAAAAGCATCCATATTAGTTAATTTCCTTCGTTAGATGGTTTATCTCCCTGCGTATTGTATGCGACATTGGCAAAGTTATGGTGTCTAAAACCATTTTCAGACACAAAATAATAATTAATATGAACATTCTCTTGTGCAGATTCCCGGGCCAGTGAACTGGACTCGTCCATATTTTGATTGTGGACGTCTCAACAAGTGGCTGGTAGCGGCCACTTCACCTGTAGCTGACATATTCCCTAGACATACACAGTTCAGACACATAGAGTATCCTACGTAAGTGTATTTTGTATCACTAATTATTATAACATATTATAATCTGTATGGTTTTCATTGATTAACAGAAAAAATTAGGAGGAATGTTGAGTTTTAATAACCTAACCTAATAATAAAAAATATTTTATAAAATGCTGGTATTCTTCTGTGGTTGGTACATTGATAAACATAGTTTTAAAATACCGTTGTCTATAGGTACACAGCAGCAGTGGTAATGGAGCTGGATTACGACCGTATAGATATAAACCAATGTCCACCGAGTCAAGGCAATGATCGACCCAATAGATTCGCCTCCACTGCTAGATGTAAAGAGACAACGGAGGTGAGATGGTATTCATTATCCTTCCTTACATAGTATAATCCCTCACTCTAGAAGCCATCTCCATAACTGCTACTGTTTTAAACTGCCGTTTTGTTGCACTAAATACACCCGTCACTTCATTATGTTGATTATGTTCACAATACTCCACATGACTACACACTTGCGGCTAGTACACCAACGTGGCTGTTCGTATTTTCCATACTTGGAGACATTTAGGTAGGCCTCTTTTGCAGGGGGCCGCCTGGGGAAGTACCACACCTTTGCCAGTTATTCATCCGCCAAGCAGTAATGTGCAAACATTACTGTGTTCCGGTATGAAGGGCAATGTTACCAGCGAAATTACTGGGCATGATGAGATTCAACAACTCATATCTCAGGGTGACAGGCGCAGTGCAGTGCCGCGCAGAATTTTGAATTTTTGAACACTGGGTAGCACTGTGTCTGATATGGGCTCGTCTTGTCACTCACTATCATAAAAAAAAAAAAAAAAAAAAACATTTCTTGATATTTCTATTAACAGTCAAAACATCAAGTATAACCGCTTTTTTATAATACCTTGTTAATTGGTCTGCAGTGTGAGCCCCTCCACGGCTGGGGTTTCCGTCGCGGTGGTTACCAATGTAGATGTGCGGCCGGACACCGGCTGCCAAGCATTGTGCGTAGACCCTACCTCGGAGAAATCATAGAACGAGCCACTTCTGACCAATACTATAACAATTTCGACTGTAAGAAGATTGGATGTGAGTATAATATGTACCTATATAAGGTTTCCATTACATGATAGGTTTTGCTGTCAGTTTTGCCACAGTTGCGGCTATGATTGATGTCAATCTGACTGGATTGTATCAATCATGATTGATAGGTTAAAA
The DNA here is from genome assembly GCA_947063395.1 of Hemistola chrysoprasaria. Lineage (NCBI taxonomy): Eukaryota > Metazoa > Arthropoda > Insecta > Lepidoptera > Geometridae > Hemistola > Hemistola chrysoprasaria. The sequence goes on from OX346719.1 coordinate 1,375,510, forward strand.
TGATGCCTAACCTATCGTATAATGGCCGTCTTGGTCTTGCTTCCTTCTCAACATCATCATCATCTCAGCCTCTGGTATTCCACTGCTGGACATAGGCCAGGGAAGGCCTATGTATATATTATGTAAGGGGGGATTTTGCCAATACTCGCCATGCGGTGACAGGCGGGTTGGCGAACACAGTTCAATAGTTTTGTTCAATTGTGTTAAGAGTACCTATATAATAAATAAAAGCTTTTAAAAATAGCACATAATGGTTCTACTTGAAGAGTGTAATTGTGTTAGAGTACCTATTTAATAATTCCAATTTCCAGGGGTACAAAAGTTGCCGATACAATGGGAGAAAGCTCACCCATTCCTGCGAGCTATATACAGAGACAGATACTATGAGTATGTGAACGCTACGAGCGGCCCGGACTCCTTGCATACTGAGAGGATCAATGTTTACGAAGCTCTCAACTTTATTAGAGGGGTCCAACCTCATAACTGCTCTTTGTGAGTGTCTTTAATACTTCCTACTAACATTACAAAGGTGAAAGTTTGTATGGGCTGGCTGTTTGTTTGCACTGGGCTCTCGGAGGGTAAACTCAACACCTGTATAAAATGAATTTGTTAGGAAAGGCTTATTAACCAAAACATAGAGGACAAAGATGCCTGGAAACTTCAGTATAGCCACTAACTGACACCTAACAAGCCAATAAATGTAACCAAACCAAATTAAATGATTTACTTATTTACATTTGTGTTTCGTACAAAAATTTGATGGTGGCTTTTGTTGTGACTAGAGTTAGTCTAATCACTATAATAACTCTACTTGCTTTCCTTCCCGCAGGATTGTAATCCTTTAATACACTTAGGGTTCCTAAGAAAAACACGGTCTACAAAACCTTCATAACATTATACCAAATGTTGCATAAAAATCAATGACAATGCATACTATTTTCTCAGATACAACCCATCAGATTTATATTTGAACGGCGACATAGCTTACGGCGCGGAAGAACAGCTGGAGAATCAAGCCAAGATGGCGCTGAGGCTCGCCAACTTTATTAGCGCCTTCCTACAGGTAATACAACTATGTTAAACTGTGGCTCATCCGCCTTTTATAGAGCTGTTTTTAGGGTTCCATACCTCAAAAGGAAAAAAAGGAACCCTGTCTGTCTGTCCGTCCGTCTGACAAGACACTTTAACGGGAACGCGTGGAGGTTTCAAGTTGAAGTTTATATCAACTACTCAGATCTGCGGTCCCTTGTGGTTGTAAAAAAATCATACTTTTATGTTTACACAATCAAAAGTTATGGCCATTTTACTGCATATTTCCATACTTTGCGCAAGGAACTAATAGATGGCGCTGTATGTTCTTAGTAGGCGGATTGTTTTCAGGATTGGAAGCGTTTTGTTCAGGTCTCTAGGTATGGAAACCTACACTATAAATACATATGTATGCCTTAACAATTTATTTTTATTGTGGCGGTTGGGATTCCATACAAAGGGAAAATATACAAATATGTAAAAAAAGAGCAATAATTTTCCACTGAATTGTTTGTAGTTGGTGTGTTGGTCTGTTTTAAACCAATTACCAATATTATTTATTATGTAGGTGGCTCCTTTTACGACGTATAACTAGACTATCCTGAATGAAAATGCAATAAATTAAAGTGGGTCCCATACATACAAGAAAAATTTTTTCCTTTAGCTGAAGTATTTAAGAAAAATTGTTTTTATTGTTAACTAAAGCCCAGCGAACCTAAAAATACCGTTCGACTTTTCTTAATTTGCCTTGTATGAGGGAAGTTTATTTAAATTTAATGATTAAGAATCAAGAGTTTCAACAACTAATATCTCGGGGTGACAGGCGCAGTGCCGTGCCGCGCAGAATTTTGAATTTTAAAACACTGGGTGGCACTGTGTCTGATATGGGCAATCATGATGCTTACCATCAGGCACCTGATTTGCTCGTCTTGTCACTCACTATCATAAAAAAAAAGATAAAATTCATAATTTCCTGGTTTTACGGCGAAGGTTATTGAAATTGTATCGAGTTATTTCGACTTCAAAAGATGAAACATCAAATGGTACTTCTTAGATTTGCTGGGCATATGTATTAAATGGATACAGAACCCTTCGTGTGTGAGTGTACTACACTTGACAGATTTGTTTTACTATCTAGGTATCAGATCCTCAAGAAGTGTTCAGCGGTAACAGAGTTGCGGACAAACCTCTAACTGAAGATCAAATGTTTGGTGAAACTCTTGCCGTGGTCCTCGGTGACTCCAAGATTTGGTCGGCAGGTACAAATATTCATTATACCTTATAAATTGTAGCTTTTTACTGAAAATCTAGAGATATGTCAAAGAGCTATGGAGAGAAGTAGTAGTAGTAGAGTGCTTATGGTCAAAAGGATGGACAAGATTGCTAACATCGATTTGAGAAAGAAAACTAAGTTGGCTAAGTCTAACTAAGATTGCTAAGTACTCATCAGAATAGACTATATTAGGTGGAGGTGGAGAAGTAATATACAAAAATGGAGCAGATCGTCTGTCCACCTTGTGGGTGGACGTCCTACGCTGCGCTTGCCGGTCCGTGGTCTCCATTTGAGAACTTTACAGCCACATCGCCCATGAGTTCTACCTGCTATGTGTCGCTTATTGCCACTTCAACTTTCCTCTGAGCTATGTCGGTTGTCCTCATTTCTGATTCGATCTCGCAGAGAAATCCCGAGAATAGCTCTCTCCATAGCTCGTTGCGCTACTTTGAGCTTTTGATTTAAGAAAATATGACCAAAAAAACAATTTTTGAGAAACTGAACGGACGGAAAATCTAAACTGAACAAAAATACACAGTGCTAGCGCTGTTTTCTTTGTGCCATCTAGATGGCGCTGGAGTCGTGTTAGAACTCGCTAGCGTTTTATTTACCTGTTTATAAACGTAACTTTTTTTTACATTGTTCTGAGATTTGAGCTTTTTTTTGATAACTAGCGACCCGCCCCGGCTTCGCACGGGTAGCAGAAGTAGGTATAGTGGACGTTTAACAGGAGTAAATTCGTGATACAATGTATTTTAATAGATATAACCCTAATGGTTTACGCAGCGCACGCAAATTAATGACTATTTCTGTTACAATGACTAAACCTTAACACATGTTATAATTTATCGTGGGCTATTTTGAAGATATTGATGAGTACTACAAACCCCTAGTACATTACTTTATTCTACCACCAATACTTTTCACACCGCATGAAAAATAATCACTGCTTCGATTATTGTGACTAAACCAGAAAAGATGGATATAATCTATGTATACTGTTTTGTAGGTTTTGATAATTAATACAATCCCCTAGTACATTACTTTAATCTACCACCGATAGTTTTCACACCGCATGAAAAATAATCACTGCTTCGATTATTGTGACTAAACCAAAAAAGATGGATATAATCTATGTATACTGTTTTGTAGGTATTGATAAGTACTACAAACCCCTAGTACATGACTTTACTCTACCACCAATAGTTTTCACACCGCATGAATAATATTCACTGTTTCGATTATTGTGACTAAACCAAAATAGATGGATATAATCTATTTATACTGTTTTGTAGGTATTAATAAGTACTACAAACCCCTAGTACATTATTTTACTCTACCACCAATAGTTTTCACACCGCATGAAAAATAATCACTGCTTCAATTATTGTGACTAAACCAAAATAAATGGATATAATCTATGTATACTGTTTTGTAGGTATTGATAAGTACTACAAACCCCTAGTACATTACTTTACTCTACCACCAAAAGTTTTCACACCGCATGAAAAATAATCCCTTTTTTGATTATTGTGACTAAACCAAAAAAGATGGATATAATGTATGTATAATATTTTGTAGGTATTGATAAGTACTACAAACCTCTAGTACATTACAGTACGACAAAAAGCTACCTATTCTTACCATTTTTCTTGATATGAGTAAGGCTTTTGACTTTGTCTGCCACAAAACCTTACTGCACAAGCTTGATAAATATGGTATTAGGGGAAAGGCACATGACTGGCTTGAAAGTTATTTATGTAATAGATACCAATGTGTGGAAACAAGTAGGATAATTGGTTCTACAAAACAAGGCTTTCACTCGCAATACCTCATTAATAAATTCGGGGTGCCTCAAGGCAGCGTCTTGGGCCCGTTACTGTTCCTCCTCTATATAAATGACTTGCCAGACGCTACAAGACACCAATGTTTGCTATTTGCGGATGATACTACCATAATAGTACAAGCTCAAAATGAACTAGGGCTCGAAAAGGATGCTAACGAAGCATTACATGAAGTTATTAACTGGCTAACCAATAATAATCTTTCAATAAACCTAACGAAGACGCAGCATATAGAATTTCAAACTTATAAGAGCACACCAAGTAATGTAACTATCTCATATAAAAATGAAGTCTTAAAACGTGTCGATGAGACATTATTTTTAGGCATAACAATCGACAAATTCTGTAATTGGAAATCCCATATAAATAAATTATGTTCAAAACTAGATAGATTCGTGTATGTACTATATAGACTCAGACAGGTAGCAACAAAGGAAGCTTCTCTGTCAGCCTATCATGGATATGTGTCCTCAAGTCTTCGGTACGGAATCATACTATGGGGAGCGTCAGTCGACGCTGATAGAGCGTTTGTTTTACAAAAAAAATGCATACGCTCCATGTGTGGTGCGGGATACTTAGATAGTTGCAGAGACCTCTTTAAAACTCTGAAAATACTACCATTGCCTTCTCTCTACATTTATGAAATTTGTATGTTTGTAAAAAAGAACCCTTCCTTGTTCATAAAGAATTGTGATGTAAGTAAGAGAAGCTGTCGTAATACTAACAAATTGTACGTCCCTTCACAAAGATTAAAACTAAACAGCCAGAATGTATACTGTATGACAATAAGAATATATAATAAGATTCCTAACAATATTATAGAAAATGACCTCATGTTTAAAAGAAAATTGTTTGAAATGTTAATGACTAAATGTTATTATTCTGTTAAGGATTTTTTAAATGACAATGAACTTAAATAATTTCAGTTTTTTTCAATGATAAATAACTAAATGCCATTTAATTTATACAAATAATTATACTTAACAAAAAAATGACATTTTAAACATAATATACTTATTTTATAATTTAATAATTTGTACGCCTTTATTGGCAGAATCTTGCTGGAAATTATAGACTTTAAGATCTCATGTAACCAAAATTCTGACAAATAAATATTCATTCATTCATTCATTCATTACTTTACTCTACCACCAATAGTTTTCACACCGCATGAAAAATAATCATTTTTTCGATTATTGTGACTAAACCAAAAAAGATGGATATAATCTATGTATACTGTTTTGTAGGTATTGATAAGTACTACAAACCCCTAGTACATTACTTTACTCTACCACGAATAGTTTTCACACCGCATGAAAAATAATCACTTTTTCGTTTATTGTGACTAAACTAAAAAAGATGGATATAATCTATGTATACTGTTTTGTAGGTATTGATAAGTACTACAAACCTCTAGTACATTACTTTACTCTACCACCAATAGTTTTCACACCGCATGAAAAATAATCATTTTTTCGATTATTGTGACTAAACCAAAAAAGATGGATATAATCTATGTATACTGTTTTGTAGGTATTGATAAGTACTACAAACCTCTAGTACATTACTTTACTCTACCACCAATAATTTTCACACCGCATGAAAAATAATCATTTTTTCGATTATTGTGACTAAACCAAAAAAGATGGATATAATCTATGTATACTGTTTTGTAGGTATTGATAAGTACTACAAACCCCTAGTACATTACTTTACTCTACCACGAATAGTTTTCACACCGCATGAAAAATAATCACTTTTTCGTTTATTGTGACTAAACTAAAAAAGATGGATATAATCTATGTATACTGTTTTGTAGGTATTGATAAGTACTACAAACCTCTAGTACATTACTTTACTCTACCACCAATAGTTTTCACACCGCATGAAAATTAATCATTTTTTCGATTATTGTGACTAAACCAAAAAAGATGGATATAATCTATGTATACTGTTTTGTAGGTATTGATAAGTACTACAAACCCCTAGTACATTACTTTACTCTACCACCAATAGTTTTCACACCGCATGAAAAATAATCACTTATTCGATTATTGTGACTAAACCAAAAAAGATGGATATAATCTATGTATACTGTTTTGTAGGTATTGATAAGTACTACAAACCCCTAGTACATTACTTTATTCTACCACCAATACTTTTCACAGCGCATGTATATAATGTCTGTTTCGATTATTGTGACCAAACCAAAATAGATGGATAAAATTTCCGTGCACTATTTTGTAGATATTGATAAGTACTACAAACCCCTAGTACATTATATTATTCTACCATCAATGCATTTCACAGCGCACGCAAATTTATGAATATGGTAATTATATTATGTAACACCTTGGTTCACAATATTGCAGTTTTCTTACGGATCCCTATTTTTTTTCAAAATCTCATATAGCCTATGGCACTCACACTGAATTAAGCTATCCATAAGTGAAAGAATTTTTAAAATCGGTCCAGTAGTTTCGGAGCCTATTCGTTACAAACAAAAAAACAAAAAAACAAAGTTTCTCTCTTTATAATATTAGTATAGAAGATAGATGAATGACAAGACGAACAAATCAGGTGCCTCATGGTAAGCATCATGATTGCCCATATCAGACACAGTGCCACCCAATGTTTTAAAATTCAAAATTCTGCGCGGCACTGCACTGTGCCTGTCACCCTGAGATGTGAGTTGTTGAACCTCGTCATTCCCAGTAATTTCGCTGGTAACATTGCCCTTCAGACCGGAACACAGTAATGTTTGCACATTACTGCTTGGCGGATGAATAACTGGCAAAGGTGTGGTACTTCCCCAGGCGGGCCCCTGCTAAAGAGGCCTACCACTACAAGCTTTCTAATATCAGTAGGATTCAATAATTGTTTGTTGTCACAGGAACGTTTTGGGACAGAAATAAGTTCACGAACCGGACCTTCTTCGCACCATTTGCTTACAAGAAAGAATTGAACACGAGGAAATTCAAGCTTGAAGATTTGGCGCGGTTGAACAAAACTGGTGAGCAAAATTACATCAGCGCATGTAAACTCTTGAAGAAAAATGATATTGCCAGATAAACAAATAAACTGTGTATTGTAAACATGAACCTAGAAAAAAAGGCGACCGGAGCATTGATTTAAAGAAAAAGGGAGATAGGGTACGTTCTCTCAGCGCTTACTCAACAACTGGCATGTGCAATTTGAAAGAACAAAGATATAAAGACGTACCTAAGACCGAAGTGCAAACGAGACAACAATTAACTTTACTGACGTACGTGGAACTAATGGGACCTAATTTAAGCTTTCTTTTTTCGAGTAGCCAGTACCTCATCTCCCTTTTCTTTAAATCAATGGAACAGAGTCTTATAAAACAAAAAGTGAAGATCCATAGTAAGCCAGCTCGCTTAAACAAACATGACTGCACTGAAGAATATTTTGAACTGCTATTGGTATTTTGGGTTTACAGATGAAGTATACACAAATAAACCGTGGTTTCAATTCTTAAAGCAGCGTTGGTCGACCAACTTCGATAGTTTGGAACAATTCTTCCTCAAGATGAAGCTGCGAGATGACGACGGCAAATACCTCAAACGATATGAAAGATATCCTACGTTTTATAGGTAACATTGGACTTTCCACTATTTTTAACCTTCGACTAAAGTGAGGGGTGTTATAAGTTGGATGTGTCTGTGTGCATGTCTGTTGCATTGTAGCTTCTAAATCGTGATCAAAGTCTCATGGTCAAATTGGTTCAGCCATTTGGAGATTATCAGTTCTTTTTTCGCTGCTGAAGAAGGGAATATGAGCAACTTCTAGTGGTCCGATCGATTCGTAAAGTAGTTGTTAGTTTCTGGGATACGTCAAAATTACATTATAATTTAAATTTTGTTAAAATAGGCCCTATAAAAAGATTTTTAATTGTGCATAAATCATAATTGTTAGTATCGTCATTTATTATAATAAATTAAGCAAATTTTCTACTAAAATTGGACTCACCTCACTTTATTCAAATCAATTTATAACATAACATACATTCACGCCTTTTTCCCGAAGGGGTAGGCAGAGGTGTACCCAGGACTCAGTCCCATAGTAGATACACCCACATTTCGCCAGTATGTTATTGGTCCCATGTAATAGGGGGCGAGCCTATTGCCATATACCGGGCACAGTTCCAGACTCCAGGCAGCTATTGAGATAATTCCTAATGGAAAAATCCAATATTTAACTCTATGCCTGACGTGGGGATCGAACCCGGGACCTCTTGATTGGCAGTCGAGCATGCGCCCACTACGCCACCGAGGCAGTCAAATCAATTTATAAATTAATTTTATTTAATAAATAAGATCAATTTATAAGTTTATTTTATTCAACAAATAAAATCAATTTATAAATTGATTTGAATAAAGTGAGGTGAGTCCAATTTTAGTAGAGACTTGAAACTTGGAATGTAGGTTCTCTTCGTTGTCTGGACGTGTGCTAAGAAAGGATTTTTGAAAATTTCACATTCTAAGGAGTTCAAAAAGGGCGTCAAAGTTTATAAAACTTCCACATTTCATAATTACGAGCGGGCAAAGCCGCTTTTCTTACACTAATTCGAATGGGTTAATTATATTTGGAGGAAACAGGGGAATACAAAACATCGATTTAATTAATTTTCATAGGATTGTGTCAAATGTAGTTTTGGCCTCTTTAGCCTAGAAGTACCACACCTTTGCCAGTTATTCATCCACCAAGCAGTAATGTGCAAACATTACTGTGTTCCGGTCTGAAGGACAATTTTATCAGCAAAATTACTGGGCATGTCGAGGTTCAATAACTAATATCTCAGGGTGACAAGCGCAGTACAGTGCTGCGCAGAATTTTTAATTTTAAAACTTAGGGTGGCACTGTGTCTGATATGGGCAATCATGATGCTTACCATCAGGCACCTGATTTGCTCGTCTTGTCACTCATTATAAAAAAAATCTCATAGCTTTTAACACATTTATTTCCTAGGGCGGCAAACTTGAAACACGGTTATTGGACCCGTCCATACTTCGATTGCGAAGGACATCTCAAGCAATGGGTGATCACATACGCCGCGCCTTTCTTCGGCTGGGACAGCGTTAAATTTAAACTGGAGTTTAAGTAAGTATTTATATCATTCTGAGTACCACTACAGAAACATAAAATCGCGCCTTTTTCTGAAGGGCAGACAGAGGTGTATCGAGGGCCCTATTTCATAAAAAAATGTAAATACAATATGACAAAACGCAATTGTAAACTTATGACAAAACTCTACAATTACAGCCTTTAGAATTTTTGCTACAATTTGACAATTATGTAGAATTGTAGATGATCTGCAGAATTTTTTCCTACTTTGTAAATTACAATAAATTGTAACTTTAAAAAATGTATGAAACAGAAATTAATGACAATTCTACAAGGTAAATTTGCTACCACGCTTTTTCAACACTAAATTTTTTTATGAAACAAAGAAAGTCCTGCAGTCCTATAATTTTGTAGATTCAATTTTTTTATGAAATAGGGCTCGGAACTCAATCCCATAGTACACCCACATTTCGCCAGTATGTTATTGGTCCCATGTAATAGGGGGCGAGCCTATTGCTGTCTACCGGATACAGTTCCGTACTACAGGCAGTTATTGAGATAATTCCTAATGGAAAAATCCAATATTGAACACTGCCTGACCTAGAATCGAACCCGGGACCTCATGATCGGCAGTCGAGCTTGCGCCCACTGCGCCACCGAGGCAGTCTAACGAGGGAAGACGTACGCCGGTAGAGAATTCCACTCCTGAGCGCTCTCTTAGTTTTTAACACACTCGGACACTCGACTCAATCCCATACAAAAGCCGCGCTATAACTACCTACTACACACACACTGCACACATGGAGTTTTGTACAGGTGCAAGAGTGTGCGTGAGGTGATTTCCCATAGAAGCGGGGCTCGCGGAGAGCTCAAGCTCGCTCGTGGGGTGAGGAAGGCCCGATTGGTGGGCGGATGACAGTGTCCATTCTATACGTAGTATTATTATCTGTTCTGTAGTTGTTATTTGTTGTTTAATATTATTTTACAGAGGAGTGGTGGCGGTGACAATGTCCCTGATGTCTCTAGATATAAACCAGTGTCCAGACAAGTTATTCATTCCTAACGCTTTCAAGAACACCGACAAATGTGACCGTTTGTCTTCCTATGTGAGTATATCTACTACTTCTTGATTACCATCGCTTTTGGAAGTCTACTGCTGGACATAGGCCTCCCCCATTGGATTGGAGGGGGATGGACCCATTGGAGGGGGGGGGGGTATCCAATACTGTATCCAATACAGTAGTGTAACACATACAGTGTTCAGCTTTTTAAGAAAATTCCCCAAAATAGTTTTTAGTTAGTTTATTTATAATTTGACATGCATGTATTATTATCTACTTAATTGTTTTTTCTTTTAATTTTTATTATTATCAATTTTATAATCTTAATATAATTTATTAATATATTTTGTACGCCAAAAGGCATAAACATGTTGAGACAATTTTAGAACGTTATGCAATTTCAACAGCAAGACATTTCAACTGTTATGTTTAACACATGTTTAGACAAAATAAATATCTTTGAATCTTTGAATCTTTAATAATAAAGCAAAAATATGATTTTAATTTTAATTAAAATCTCCCATAACTTCAGTACTGGTACACAATCATATTCACTCTAACTTTTATTTAACGTAATTTACACGTTTTCGGAATTAAAAATATAATTTGAATTTCCTTAAGTATAGGACTGTCATTCTAATAATTACCAACTAATTTTGTACCAACAGTTAATACCTTTCCTTGTCCTTGAATTATAGGCTCACAGACATAATTTTTTTTTTTTTTGGTAATGAGTAACAAGACGAGCAAATCAGGTGCCTGATAGTAAGCATCATGATTGCTCATTGCTCATATCAGACACAGTGCCACCCAGTGTTTTAAAATTCAAAATTCTGCGCGGCACTGCACTGCGCCTGTCACCCTGAGTTATTAGTTGTTGAAATTCGTCATGGCCCAGTAATTTCGCTGGTAATATTGCCCTTCAGACCGGAACACAGTAATGTTTGCACATTACTGCTTGGCGGATGAATAACTGGCAAAGGTGTGGTACTTCCCCGGGCGGGCCCCTGCAAGAGAGGCCTACCGCTACAAAAACTTCTTTTGGAAGTCTACTGCTGGACATAGGCCATTTTGGTCCCAATACAGTATATAAGCCGATTCAATACAGAAACGAATAAAAAACGGCGGTGCTAATCGTGTTCAAAAAGCTGTTATAAGCCGGTTCAATAAGGAACGAATTTAAAATGGTATCTAAAATGATGTCCTCTCGCTTGCACACTAGTTAGGTTCAATAAGGAACGAATTTAAAATGGTATCTAAAATGATGTCCTCTCGCTTGCACACTAGTTAGGTTCAATAAGGAACGAATTTAAAATGGTATCTAAAATGATGTCCTCTCGCTTGCACACTAGTTAGGTTCAATAAGGAACGAATTTAAAATGGTATCTAAAATGATGTCCTCTCGCTTGCACACTAGTTAGGTTCAATAAGGAACGAATTTAAAATGGTATCTAAAATGATGTCCTCTCGCTTGCACACTAGTGCTTTAACTAGTGTGTATTGAACCGGCTTATAACAGCTTTTTGAAAAAAAAATAAACCCCCGAAACAGTTTTATTTAATCCTATCCTACTTATATTATAAATGCGAAAGTTTGTGAGGATGGATGGATGTATGTTTGTTACTCTTTCACGACAAAATTACTGAACCGATTGGGCTGAAATTTGTTATATAGATAGTTTAGATCCTGGAATAACATAAAAAGTACTCGAGTGTTTATTCTGATATCCCCAACGAAGAACTGTCAACCTCACGGAATAGTTCGTTCTAGTTCAGTGTACTGAGTTCATTTCTAATAGTACTTAGGGCCGGTTTTTTGATCGTTGGTTAATGTCTACAGTTAAGTTAACCATTTGTTAAACTAAATATAGTTAAATTCTAAACCAATGGTTAAATTGGAAGGAAAATGTAGTTAACTATGGATGAAAAAACTAATTTTGCCGTATTTTAACTATCAAAAAATTTAACCGTTGGTCCACTTAACAAGTGATCAGAAAACCCAGCCTTAGTACGTGAATTACACACGCCTATATTGTGTTTCATAATTCCAGTGCGTGCCAATCCTCGGGCGAGGTTTCGAAGTAGGCGGCTACAAGTGCGAATGCCTCCAAGGTTACGAATACCCCTTCGAAGACCCCATCACATATTACGACGGACAAATTGTGGAGGCCGAGTTCCAGAACATTATATTAGATAAGGAAACTCGTCTAGATATGTTTAAATGTAGATTGGCCGGGGCGGCCGCCATTCAGAGCAGTTTGATCACTGTGTTCGCTATACTGTGGTTGGTTTATAAACTTAGGTAAGGAATTCATATTGCAAGCACAGAACCTTCTCGAATACACCATATCCGTCGTCGGCCGAGTTTGCTCCAGTGACGTCAGCCCTTATTCAAGAACGATACTTATGTGAGGTACTGTGCTAAGTAAGGAATTTGGCCGCGTTCGTCGCGGTATGCAAGTTTGTCCAATTGGATTTACAGGACAGCGTTCGGGATATCATAGTGTTGTGCTTCAATACGGGTGTAAGACTATACATATACAGGTCGCGTCACGAATTATATTTAATAGCGCTGGCATTGAATGCGCACAATTTTGATCTGTTAGGTCTTTAACAGGAAAGAGGATCTCTTAGCAGTTTGACACAATCCTATGGAAAATTTACTAAATCGATGTTTTGTATTCCCCTGTTTGCTCCGAATACTAAACTTATTTGATATATTTATATCCTGATATTTTATTTTTGTTTATATATTATAAACAAAAATGAAATGATAGGGACATACTTTACTTCAACTTTAAAATATCAGGATATAAATATATCAAATAAGTTTAGTATTCGGAGCAAACAGGGGAATACAAAACATCGATTTAGTAAATTTTCCATAGGATTGTGTCAAACTGCTAAGAGATCCTCTTTCCTGTTAAAGACCTAACAGATCAAAATTGTGCGCATTCAATGCCAGCGCTATTAAATATAATTCGTGACGCGACCTGTATATGTATAGTCTTACACCCGTATTGAAGCACAACACTATGATATCCCGAACGCTTATATATTTATAAACAAAAATAAAATGAATAAAATCAATAAATAAAATACAATAAATAAAATAAAATACAATAAAATAAAATAAAATAAAATAAAATAAAATAAATAAAATCATAGGATTGTGTCAAATTCCTAGAAGGCCGCGTACGCTCTTAAACCAATTATAATACACCTGCGCAAAGTCTCCATCCAATTTTGTCGAGCGGTATTAAACCGTGACGCGACCTTTACAACGTGTTAAAAAAGATGTAGTAATACATGAAGGGGTGCTTCTACCCGTCAAACTGGACATCTTTCAAAAGAAAGCATTGCAAAGTTCGCCAAAAAAATCTTCGAATGGATCAGCTCTGATCGACAAATTTATATGGAGTCGAATTTTATTTTGTGAATTTCGCAATCCTTTCTTTTGTTTGCAAGTGGTTTGGTTGACGAGTAGATGCACCTCCTTAAGTATAACTACACCTTTTTGTAACAAGTTGTAGAATCAAACACTTGTAAAAGACATTTGGATAATAAATGTGAAGATAAACTTGAGCATATGCTTTTGTAAAATTATGTAAAGGCTCACTTTCCAAAAACATTTTCATGTAATGTAAACGTTTCTGCGAATGCTCGGCGCTGCCCTCGAAGTTTAGGCGGACCAATTATATGTGTGGAAACAATTAGTTTTGACACTCGTTATTTTTACACTCGGGAAACTCAAGTTCAAATTAAAACGCGGCCATTGCATTTCGTACAGGTTAGAGCGAGAGAAATTGACGCACCGCTCAGCCTACCCTGTACCATACCCGGGTTACCTCGGGTCAATGACCGTTTTTCTCTCTACATTTGTTATGGACTACTAGTGTATTTGTCGCGAGAAATAACGCTTCTATTGGTTGATACCAAAGCGATAGGTATGAGAAGACAGGATAGCTTTAGAAAACTTGTACTGTGCCAGCTAAATAGTTTTAAAAACTGTGATGTCCTATCAAAGGCAAGCTGTACTTTTTAACATTTCATATTAAACATCTCACCATATCTTATACAATTTCTAATGACTTATTAATTTTATAATACTTCTAAGACTTCTATCAAATGTATTTGACTAGGTATCATTACAAGATATAGAGCGATTCCTCATTAGTGCGTTGCGTTGCGCTACGACGTCGCAGCGTTGATGGTGCGTCGTTTTTCATATAGGTATTTTTTGTGATAATATGCCCCATTAATGCGTTGCGTTTTTGCACGCGACGTTTCAACGGATCGATGGACAAGAGACGAAGCGGGAGGGAGGGTGACACGTTGCGCTGTTCGTTGTCGACGCAACGCAGCTGTGGCATACGATGAGTTGATCCGTTGCGACGACGCGACGCAACGCAGCGCAACGCACTAATGGGGCATCACCCTTACTCGTACTTCTTTCGTTCCACTAATTTATAAGCAAATATTATCATGCAAAGATCTGATTTATTTTACTAAATGTATATTGTACTGTCAGTTTTTTTTTACTTTTTTTATATAATGTTTTTTACATAACTATCACACTAAAATATTTAGACTGATATTTTTTTAATCTCATTTTGCAATATTATCCAAGTAGTTTTATGTATGTTTTTATTATTAAATATATTAGTTTTGTGTAAATGAATTTACTTAGCCCGGGTTTCACCAAACTTTAGTTAAACAGAAAAGCAGAGGTTTAAACTTGAACTCCGGGCTTAGTTTAGTTATATAAGTGAAATGAATTAGGGATTTGGATCAAGGATCAATTTATGTAGATATCCAAAAAAATTACAGATTTCTATGCAAAAAATAACTACATACTTACATATTTTAATAAGTATATTAATAATTTTGAAAGCAATCCAGTAAAAAGCATTTATTATTATATAATTTATTTATTTCCAAAAAAGGCAGGTACATTATATTAATATGCACTTTATAACTAAGAAACCATTATGAATAATTAAACTAAAAAATGTATTTGTACATTATAATAATTTTATACATTTGTACTCAAATTTTATACAGCACAATTAATTTTAAATGTACTTAACCTTGATTTTACAATTTACTGTTAATTGATGAATAACTTATAAAAAAAAGCACTTAATATTTGCATTGAAAACACTTGACTCATGAAATTATCTTAAAAATAAGATTATTATAGCTCTTGTGCTTTCAACAATAAGTCTAAAATGCAGTAATATTTTTCATAAGTTATCCATCAGTTAAAATTTATCCAAAGGTGGTGAAATTACTTTTGTATATTTCTTATGACTGGAAGACAGAAACCGTCCATTTATGCCTTAGTTAGAATAAAGTTTTGTATTTTAGCTTGGGTTTTATTTTAATTATGCGTTGTGTAGTAATCTTGAGAGAGGCTGAAACAATAAGATACATACTAAATAATGTTTAACTTCAAATAATATTTATATTCATATTCCCTCGTCTCTTCCTCTTCAATTTTTCCCCTCTTGAAGACACTGACAGTGTGAGCTTAGTAAGGTCAAAAACTTGTGGCAAAACATAATGGCACAAAATAATATGAGACATTATGCTGTTTTGTCTGCATAGGGTACTGGGCAGGAAAAATGTAACGCTGAAATATTAAATATTAGTAGGCTCTTTGTTACTAGTCACCGGAGTTCGGTGTTAGTGACGAAGCGTTTGCCTTTATTGCTACCTGCCATCTGTGGTGTTTTACTACTTATGTGAATATTAAGTACCTTGTTGGTTCTACGTACTTATGGCTGATGAGCCTGCTCCTCGCATAGAACAAAGCTCCGACGAGGCCGAAGTACACAGATATGTATATGAGCATGTACAATATAACCACCATGCGGAGCAAGCCCATTCCTCGGCGCGACTGCAAGATATAACTGATCACTCATTTTGTTTACATGGCTATTTCATTGTGGTTGAAATCTGAGAAACTATATTATATTTGTTATACTAATTAATGGAATTACTCAAGTTTTTTGTGAATAGTGAAACATTTTTGTGATTTTTTTATGGAATTTGTTAAAAGAAATCAGTGGTACAGATAATACAGTTTGAAATACAATAAATTCCACAACGACAATGAGTCCTGTCTGAAAGTAGGTAATTATCTAATTTACATAATTGTTGTATGGGCTGAGTACTGTAGTACTGAGTACTGTGTTGGTTTTGAGTTTCCCGCTCAATAGGGATGCGCCGATCCGATCCGATCTTATCGAAGATGTATGGTAAATGTGTTATTTACGAAAATATGAGTTATCTTTAAATGTTTTTCATGCGATTTTTCCGATCGATCTTTTGAATATCGGATCTTTTGAGCATCGCATGCATCCGGCATGCGAAGCGATCTGCGGATCGAGGCGTTACGATCCGTATCGATCTAGAAAATCGGATCGAGCTTTAAAAAGTACGTCCCTACGCTCATAAAACTTATTTACGGTTATAATATTATGGCCAAAAACGTACACATAAACGGTCACATTTCAAGCTATATTTTAAAAGGTATAGTTTGACGTTGACTGAATCTGACGGCCGACGTTTGACTGTTTGACTTTGACGTTTGCTATCACACGATAACAGTCTTATTTTTTATCAGTGACAGTGACATTGTGACGATACGAAGGGTACTTTTGCCTGAAAAAACCATAAAATTTAATAGAAAAGTTACATTTATAAATATATTCGTTATCAAAAGCCATAAAAATAAGGTAATATTTTTACAACAAGAAATACATTTTCTTTCATACAAAAAATAGTAAAATACTGCATGAAAATATTGTATAACCTTGACACATTCAAATCGGTGAACCATAAAATTATTTTAAATTATATTCAAATGCACTCACTGCTCAAAGGCTTAATATTACTGTGGCTTAATATATATCGTGGTATTTATTAATGCAAATGTTATAGACACAGGAACATCGTTGTAATTTATTGTATTTGAATCCACCTTGGATGGATTTGTTTTCTGTTTTTATTTTTTATTCTCGACGTTTTTTCTTAATTTTCAGCAATAATGGCTGGATTTGCAAGGAATATGTTGAATCAACTAAAAAGCAAAGAATTTAGGGAATATTTAATGAGGTAAACTATTCTTTTTATGTATTAAGCATTATATATATAATAAATAATTTTTTATATAATATATAAAAATAATTTTTTGTAAGTACATTAAGTATCTATTTTTCTATTGGTATTAGTTCCAATAGAGAAAAGCATGACACCACGCCTTTCTATTGAAGGAGTAGGCAGAGGTGTACCCAGGAACAGGAACTTCACCAGTTCTGTTTGAAGTCCCACATAATAGGGGGCGAGCCTATTGCCATCTACAGGGCACAGGTTTACTCCTGGCTATTATTGAGAAAATTCCTAATGAAAAAATCCATTAGCCTCATGATCGGAAGATCTTGCACCACAGAGGCATTCTTGTATTAAATAATAAAGATTTTTTTTTCAGTCTTGCTCAAAAAGTCGATTAATAATTAACAAAGTAAATTTATTTTTAATTTTTGTCTGTTACCAACGAGATAATATTTTTTTGGTGTCACACAATATATATTAGCCAAAATGTTTTGATGAAATTAATAATTTTATTTTCTCACAATCGTAGTGAAAAGAAGTGTTTTTTAATATTTTTCAGCACCCATTTTTGGGGCCCGGTGGCAAATTGGGGCATACCATTAGCAGCTATAGCCGATACACGGAAAGACCCAAGCTTCATTAGTGGAAAAATGACTTTTGGTAAATATTAGCTCTCTTTTACAAAAACCTATTTGACTTTACAGAGAGAGAAAATAAGAGTGAAATTAATGAAGGGAATTTATTGAATTGGAAATACTTAAAGGCATTTAACACAATCATATGGGAAATTGACAATTTTTTTTTCATTAATTATTGCCCGGCATTAGGAACTTTATCCGTCGTCGGAAGGCGTGGGTTTGAGTCCTGATTGTAGATGTAATTTTTCCATTTTTATTCATGTGAAAAAGCATACAGACCAGTTTAGTCAGAAAACTATCCCAATAAATACTATTATTCTACCAGCTACGGTACCCTGCGGTTTCACCCGCATAGTCTTCGTTCCCGTGGGAATATCGGAATAAAAAGTACCCACGTGTTATTCCAGGGTCTAAACTACCTACATACCGAATTTCAGTCCAATCGGTACAGTAGTTTTGGCATGAAATAGTAACAAACATCCATCCATGCATCCATTCATAAAACTTTCGCATTTAAGTTATAAGTAGGATAGGTTAAATAGGATAGGTTATGTAATTAATTCAAGTGATACAAAATGTAGGAACCATGATAGTTATGTACCTACTGTGGGAGATCAATCTGCTTGACCTCATGAATTGATAATATTAAATATTATAAAACAAACTTAACTAATTCTAGCTGGTAATTTAACTATATTCTATGAACATTTTGTGTTTATATTGAATGACGCTTATCTATAAAATAAAACAATAAAAATTGTACAGGTAAGTATTAATTATTGAATTCTATTTCCTGATATAAAATCATTTATGATTTGATTTATCATTTATCATTCATTTATCATCAGATTTGAATAAATCTGTTTGAGTTTGAGTTTAAGGGTTCCGTACCTCAAAGTGAAAAAAGGAACCCATATAGGATCACCTTGTCTGTCTGTCCGTCTGTCAAGACACTAACAGAAACGCGTGGAGGTATCCAGTTGAAATTGATATCAACTACTCAGGTTTGCGGTCCCTTGTGGCTGCAAAAAAATCGTATTTCTAAGTTAACACAATCAAAAATTATGGCCATTTTAATGCATATTTCCATACTTTGCGCAAGGAACTAATAGATGGCGCTGTATGTTCTTAGTATCTAGGTATGGAATCCTACACTATGCATACATATTTTTGCCTTAACAATTTATTTTATGTAGACCTGACCTGTGCTAAATTAATATTTATTTAAACCAATAAGTAAAAAAAAATCAAATAACATAATACTTACTTATTTACATAATTTAAATTATTACTGTAATTAAAAGTATAACTATTATCATCTCAGCCATAGAATGTCCACTCCTGAACATAGGTCTCTCCCATAGATGTATGCAAGCCGCTTACAACCGGACTAGACGGAAATATAACTATTATCTTACTAATATTATAAATGCGCAAGTTCGTAAGGATGGATGGAGGTTTATTACTCGTTCACGCCAAAGTAATTGATAAAGCTGAAATTCAGTATGTAGATTTTTTAGTTGACCTAAGCTAACGCACGGTAGACTCATTACTGTTTATTTTCATTGAACTACAAAAGTGTCAGATTGTAACCTATTTGAATAAATCTTGTCTTTTGGCCTCAGATGGCCTCTACAGCTTTGTCGGGCATTGAACAGTCTGTAGATTAGCAACAGTAGTGGGGGTACGTCATGTCGGCCTAATGGTTGCGCTTTCCTTTTCAATTTACGGCCGCTAAAGGCATGACGATAGATGGGTGTGCTGTGCAACGAAGACAGAATAGCATTCTGTTTCTTTTTGTATCATACTTACAGAGTCGCTTATCGATAGAAACGACTTAAAGCGGCGCGTTGACGCGAAAGAAGAGTTACGGCAAGATCGTACTTACGTACTCTTACTACTGAAATTGGGCTATGTTGAAAGACCTGTGTATATAAGACCGTGGTTTAAACCCTGGAATACTTATTATCCTGATATTCCCACGGGAACTTATTATCTCGATATTCCCACGGGAACGAAGCCTACGCGGGTGAAACCGTGGGGCACACTAGTTATACACATTAGGTATAATAGAATTTAAATCTATCTTGTCTTGCAGGATTATTTATTAAATTTAACGTAGTAAATAGGTCAAATTTTTTGCAGTAGGTATAATAATTATTGTCATGTTTCAAAGATTATTTCATAAAATTAATATTACCTGAGGATTAAAGATATGTTTGTTGGGTATGATGTGTGTTTGAGTTATGATGTGTTTATTGGGGATTTTGCCTTTTTTATTTAGGTGAATTCCAAGGTACAAATGAATGCTCCTAAGAATGGGATGAAAGTGGAAGATGGAAAATCGTGACTGTGTAAACCTAATGCAAAAAAAAAATAGTCTTCGTGTTAAAATGTGAATAAATCTCTATAAAACCTAAATACAATTTAAAACCACTTGAACCATAAAACTAAACAGCCAGTGCTCTTATCACGGCTGTTCAATATAAAACTGACAGTATAATGATATTATCATAAGTGTATTCTTATCAAGTACTGAGTGTATTGCCGTCTGATTTCTGCGTTGTAATAATTTTATGGCTAATATTATATGGCATCTAAATCCCATTGTAAAAGTAATTTATGTGGTTAGTAAATTATGATATTTCAAAGTTTTCCTATCTTATCCTATCCTATCTGGGGCTCTGGGCTCGCGAATTGGGAAACTGTAATGCGAGTCTAGAGTCATGTCATAAATATAAAATAAATAAATCTACTGTACTTTTTAAACACTTATGTCTGAACATAAGTGTTTAAAAAGTACATATTTTAAACACCTTAGGTATGTGTGCCTAAAGCCGGGTCTACTGCTTAATGTTATTAACAAATTGTTGTTAGCTAGCCGTGTTATAAAACAGCCTGTCCAAAGTGACTTGATACCGAAAAATGTTTTTGTTAGCAATTATCAATTTGTAAAATAAGCTCCGTACAAAGACAAGTGTTTTCTTGTTTAAAATCCATTGATTCCAACTTACGAAATGCTACACAGTCTCAGAATAGAAAATTGCAAAATATTGTATGCTTCAAAAGGATATTATGATTTTCAAATATCCAACAGAGATGTTGACGGCACGAGCGCTAACACAAAATGAACTACGAATACCCCCGCAGGCGAAAGCGGGTGATGTTTTCCATTAGAGACGGATAACGTGTTATAACATTATTCTGTTATATATCACCGAAGCCACGCCCACTTTTCATGTTAGTAACATGATATAAGCGAACACAAAATCATGTCGCAGCGGACCCGGCTTAATATGTCATACCTATAAATTTCTTCAAAATTGTACAGATAATAATATCTCTATCCTACTTCCCACTATAATATTATAAATGCGAAAGTTTGCGAGGATCGATGGATGGGATTTATGTTTCTCTTTCACGCCAAAACTGCAGAACCGTTTGGGCTGAAATTCGGCATGTAGATAGTTTATGCCCGCGGTTTCACCCGCGTTCGATCTTTCCCGTGGGAATACCGAGATATAAATTGTGTTATTTTTGTGTCTAAATTATCTAAATGTTGAATTTCAGCCCAATCCGTTCAGCAGTTTTGGCGTGAAAGAGTAACAAATTTGACCAATTTGAATAAATCTTTTTGAGTTTGAGAATTCCTAATGGAAAAATCCATTTAACACTTTACCTGACTTGGGGATCGAACCCGGGACCACATGATCAACAGTGGAGCTTGCGTCTACTACGCCTCACAGTCTCTTTACTTATTTAATTGATTTCAGAAATTATGTTTGTTTCAGCGCTCTCTCTGTACTCGCTAATGTTCATGAGGTTCGCGTGGAAGGTACAACCGAGGAACATGCTTCTATTCGCCTGCCACTTCACCAACGAGTGCGCTCAAATCACTCAAGGGGTCAGATTCCTTAACTACCACTATATTCAAGATAAACCTGTCAAAGCAGAAGATCTTAACGCAGATAAAAAGACGCCAGAGGTCGAAGCTAAAAAGGCGCAAAGCTAACTTATATTAAAGTGCCTTAGTAGAAAAATGACTAAATTTTTTAGACCTAATGGGAACACATATTAACGTACGTATTATGCTCAGGCAAATGTGTATGTCGAGTGACGTAAGAAAAAGCCAACGTTTAAAAATTAAAAATACGTAAGCTCACTATACAGATTTCCGTTGAAAAGTGATGTAAAAAAATCTAAATGTACAAAATATTTAACAATAAACACAGATTTTAGTCGAAAAACATCTAAGAAATAATAAGTGACATAGGTACTTTTCTAATGAAAAGTCATTCATATAATATAGGGGTAAAGAGAAATCAATGAAAGACTTTTTATAGAAACTTTAAAAAATATCATATTATAAGCAAATTTTTTCAAGAGAGTTTTCTTATTTGACACAAAAAGTTACCAGAAGAAATATTAAGGCTCATCCACACTAGACCACATGTGTGTATAACGACATAATGTGTATTGTGTACATCTTTTATTGGACACATTTTCTATTGCCCGGAAATGCGATATCATTTGCGATAAGTACTTGATTTATCAGATTTGTGCACCAGGATCATGCCAGAAAATAGATTGTAATGGTCATATTGTATTGAAAAAGTTAACTTTTTTCATATCTGTTCATAGTTAAGAACAATTTTGTAAATAAATGACATTCATTATCATAACTTAAGAAAGTTAAATCATTAAGGCCAAGTGGGCCTTAATGATTTAACGTATGAAAATTAGGGTTAAATAAATAAATGTTTAATTTATTAACTCGGGAATAAATTGTTAAAATATTATGAGTTTTGCTACTAACACTTGATAAGATAAATTATTTACACCCGTGTTAGTGGTTAAATCAGTGATAATTAAGTTAACCCAAGAGGGCCTTCATAGTATAAAAACCCTGAAAACTTTGCATTAAGAAGAATTTTAAAGCTTTGCGCAAAAGTGTCATAATAATATTCTCAAATAAAATTGGTAATATGATTTATGATAGAAGATATATATTTTATTATTGTTTTCATTTTTGCCAATTTAATAATTAATGGTGATTTTGAATTATGTATGTGAAAATTAAAATGTCGGTTCTACATTTCGCCAAATATCCAGTAATGTTTTGTAATAGATTATTTAATATTAAACAGTACCCAGTAATTGTATTAAAGGTATTTACATGAAATTACTAGAGCATTTACACTATTTGAAAATGTACTAGATATAATAATTGTGCATGCTTGCCACGGTTAAATATAAATAAACACAACACAGAACACTATGTAAGAAATATTAAAACCTCGTCCACACTGGGTCACACTTTAAAGTCTTTGAAAAGTCAAACCAAAACTCGAATGTCCAAAATAATCTTGTGTCACATAATTATTTTAATAATGTATTTGTCTGATACATGTGTCATATAAGTCGTGAGACAATGTGCCCTAGTGTAAACGAGCCTTAGTCTTTAAGCATTGTAAACAATTAATGTAATTATTATAGTTCAAAGCCTGTAGGTTGTGCGTACGCTGTAGATATACTTATCAATATTTATTGTTACGTTACGATTTTACGAGCGTATATTTTTTATTATATTTATTGTGAATTTTTATTATACTATGTTGTTGATCTGTTACAAGGTTTTTATTTTTTTATCCCGTAGGTATGATGATTCAATAGAACCGTACAATTGATATTATGGATTCTTGTGAGCCTTTGTATACCTAATTGTATGCACAAATGTTGGCGTTTTCCTTATTGTGTGTGTTTTCGGTATTGTGCTGTCACGAGACGCCTTAGAAGTGAGGCGAAAGATCTATAATGGCAAGTAACATGATTAGGTGCGCCCACATTATGTGAACTGGTTGAAGGCTCTAAGTAGGTACTTATTCAATATAATTGAGTATTTGAATTTTTTTGGCTTAAATAGAAAGATCATATTTAAGATTTGTAACAAAACTATTTTTTTTTATTCGCTATAATTGCAAAGTTATATCAAATTAATAAAAACATTTTACATTACCGAATTACTGTAGTTGTAGTGACGTCACAATGTTATAAAGTGCCTTGTCAGTATGCCTGGAGTTCTGTGAGACGAATGTGTGAAAGATTTTTTTGAATGATAATATATTTATTCACTTTGTTACCTACCTATATATATAAGATATTTTACAGTGTTCTTCGAAATTGTAACTTCGGTAGTGTTATTGGGCAACCGTTCTGTCGAAGTATAAATAAATAATTAAAAAAATTTATAACATAATGACGTCACAAAATGGCGACCACTCGTAGCGCGTTCGTGATCAAGTTAGTGACTCTTGGAATTTTATCAATTTTGAATTGCTTATAATTAATTAAAAAATATATCTTTTAAGTGATTTTTGAATCGGATGATACATTATTTTCATTAAACTATTAGAATAAATAAAAAGAAATACGCCTTTTTTTTTTCAAATACTCTATTTAAATGTATCTGTATCTCATCCATCAAACCGAACAACTTGTAAAAGAGAAAAGAATTGGGAAATTCGTAAATACACTGCAGTCGACTCGACTTTCCAAACGCTAATTTGTAGGAGAACTAGATTTTTTTCATCTGTATAAATGAAGAGACTGCCTCGGTGGCGTATTGGGCGCAGCACGACTGCCTGTCATGAGGTCCCGGGTTCAATCCCCAGGTCAGGCAAAGGGTTTAATATTGGATTTTTCCTACTTTATAACTGCCTGGAGTCTAGAACTTTCCCGGGTAGATGGCAATAGGCTCGCCCTCTATTACATGGGACCAATAGCATATATTGGCGAAATGTGGGTGTAGGCTATGATGGGACTGAGTCCTGGGTACAACTCTGCCTACCCCTTCGGGTAAAAACCGTGATTGTATGTTATTTTATGTTATAAAGGAAGAGTTCGTAAACACAGGTTAGGTAATTCATTTAGAAGGGTTTTGCTCCTAATTGAAATGGGCTTGGAATCGAAGGAAGCTGGGCCCAGAAAACCTTACATTGTCTAACCTATGTCTCTGCAGTATTGCCGGTTAGAGAATGCAATTCACAATAATATTCCCAAACTTAAGTAGCCCTGTTATTATAGCTGATTAATTTATAATTTGATTTGAATTATGTAAGGCTAAGATTTTTTAATGGCGACGCGCGTTTCTCTCTTAATAAGAACATTTGCTTCATTATCAGCTGGAAGACATCCACTGCAACATAGGGAACATAGGGCTCCATAGAACATTCGCTTAAAATATTATAATCAATGGCGCTACTTTTTTGTTTTGTCTGGGCAAAGGCCTCTCCCAAGTCTTTCGAATCTCCTCGGTCCAGCGCCGCTACTTGCCAGCCCGCTTGGCGATACTAAAATAAATTATCTATAATATTCTATAATTTAATAAATTATCTATAATTATCTAAAATAAATAATATATATTTGAAAATCTTATTATTTATTAGGCCTATCCAATGACGTTGGATTGCTTCTTACTACAGACGCACAATCCCTGAACAAGCTTCACAAAAAAGCGTCCATCACTGACAATTACGCGCTATGACATCTTACTGCCATCAGAATCTACTGAATTTCTATTATTTGAATTTAAACTCTATTTAACGGATTGTTTTAAAGCCTAATTTGGATTGAACGATTTTTCACCCTATGAAGTTCAATGTTAAATTTGACACTAAGCGACGCGGGCGAACATAGAAGCATTGGAGTAGACTTATATGCACTAAAATATTTAGTGATTTAAATATATATTTATTTTTAATAAATTAATCACACTTATACTTTTTAACTTTATTAAATATATATTACAAGAATTTAAATTTAAAAGGGTCAAAAAGTTTTAAAATTAAAATGTATTTATGTTTGTAAAGATAATTAAGTTACATGATAGAATCTCGTTTTAATAGTGATTATAGGTTGGTGGGCCTGATTCTAGCACGTAGAAAGAGCCTTTGACGATATTATTCTAAATTTTTACGTGATATGATTACTTTTATACTCTTAATAAATAGTCGAAAGTCACAAAAATATTAAAATGTTATCATAAATGTAAAATTAACGAGGACTATGCAATGTAAACCAATTAGCAACAAAAAGATATAATATTATAATGCACAGTGCGTTATTGAGATAAAATAAACAAATATTCCATTCAATGTTTAAAATGTTTTCAATCCACTAGGTAATTAATGCCAAACCTTAATTACGTAAAGAAAATATATTTGTGTTCGGATAATATTATCCAAAAATATTTAAAATGTAATCGACTTCATAGTTTTTCATTCGAACAAAGCGCTGTTGTCCATTTTATTGTGTTAAAAAAATTAAAATAAAATAGAAACACGCAATGATCATACATAAATTCCTAAAATTATTGTAATTACATGCCTAAATTATGCAAAGCTATCGCTTTCACGCACGTATCTGTTGTTATTCGGTTAGCTTTTTACCTAATACTGGCATCACGCGCACGGCCTACGGTTGCCATGCAACTAAACACATAGTCTGGTAATTTTTTGATTTAGTACCAGAATTCACGGCTTGGAACAGATTTGCACGACTGGTTCTCTTTGGTATCCTTACTCTGAGGGCCTATCAAATAAAATCCAAATTATCATTTAAGGGGTTGACGTGGCCCTAAAACCAACAACTCCTTTGATATAAATATTAATTATTTATGACCCTGTGTTGTTCACACGAAAGAGGTTGACAACATTTTATTATCATCTTATGAACTGTGGGACTGTGGGAGAAAAAGAAAAAAAGCAGGTGACTAGAATTTTAAGTATGGTCACACCCCGGCCACCCTACTCAATTCCATACAAAAATCGCGATATAAAAACCTACTACACAGATGCTGCACACATGAGTTTTGTATACACAAGAGTGCGCTCGCGGGGTGAGGAAGGCCCGATTGGTGGGCGGATGACAGTTTTCATTCTATACGTAGTAATATTATCTGTTCTGTGGTAGTTATGGTAACAACTTTTTAAAATAGGTAGGTACTTACCTACTTAGTAAAAAAATTGGTAAAGTATTTACTAAAGTATGAAAAATACGAATTTCCAAAGAATCGGAATAAAAACGTGTGAAAGCTAAAAGCAGAATAGTTACTGTTATTCTGAGTATTTATTGTCGCCCTCTCACGTATAGGTAT
Source organism: Hemistola chrysoprasaria (assembly GCA_947063395.1). Classification (NCBI taxonomy): domain Eukaryota; kingdom Metazoa; phylum Arthropoda; class Insecta; order Lepidoptera; family Geometridae; genus Hemistola; species Hemistola chrysoprasaria. Next base: position 1,402,712 of record OX346719.1, read on the forward strand.
CCCTTTGAATACCGTAGCAATTATAATTTTCAGTCGCACAATATCGCGCGACCCAGATCGCGGTGCCGTATTCAAAACACTACCACAGTTAATATCTCAGTCGTATCAGTAGGTAATGTAAAAAGTTATTTCCTACCGAATCGACCTCGTTGGACCTTTACTTATATTATCATCATCATCATCATCATCTCAGCCGTTAGTAATCCACTACTGAACATAGGCCTCCTCCATCTTTATGGATTTTGCCAATACTCGACACGCTTGGCAGGCGGGTTGTCGAGCGCACTTCGACGGTTTGTTGCAGAGGACGCTGCTGCCCGTCCTCTGGATCTGTTAACCCTTAGCCGGCTCTTACGGCAACCACGGGTAGAGAGAGTGGAGCACTATTCTAAAGCCGGTAACTCCACGGCGGTTATTTAAATTATACATTGATATAAGAAAAGGGGGGATAGGGTACGTTCTCCCAGCGCTTACTCAAAAAAAGGCACGTTCATATTGCTGTGTCAAGTTTGCACAGTGACATATAATGAACAACAAAGATAGAAAGACGTACCTAAGACCGAGACGACAATTTGAGCTTGCCATTTTCGAGAAGCCAGTACCTCATCTCCCCTTTTCTTTATATATCGCGTAAGGCCCCTTTAAGTGGAACTCTGTGGTCGAGGGGCCGCTTCGCTCCCGCCTAGCGTCGACACTGCATCACATAGCCTACCGCATCAATTCTACTGTGCCACCACTTGGCAGGACAATGAAGACGGGTGGTATTGTCGAGGTTTCTAAACGCGAGCTATTGTTAGATAAACGCTCGCACGGTGGCTTAGTTCTCTATCATGTCTTGTTAGTTCACTTAATTAGAGCACCACTATTTATAACGTGCCCTTACCTCATTATTGCCTGCCTTTATTTCCATGAATTACTTATGAGCGAGTGAAATGGTTAGGTATCAAGTACCTAGTTACTTACCCATTACTATCTACGTATTAGTTATAAAGGTATCTCGAAAGACTTACATTGAAGTACAATAATAATAATTTTAGAAGTGGTAGGCCTCTTTTGCAGGGGGCCGCCTGGGGAAGTACCACACCTTTGCCAGTTATTAATCCGCCAAGCAGTAATGTGCAAACATTACTGTGTTCCGGTCTAAAGGGCAATGGTACCAGCGAAATTACTGGGCATGACGAGATTCAACAACTCATATCTCAGGGTGACAGGCGCAGTGCAGTGCCACGCAGAATTTTGAATTTAAAAACACTGGGTTGCACTGTGTCTGATATGTGCAATCATGATGCTTACCATCAGGCACCTGATTTGCTCGTCTTGTCACTCAATATCATAAAAAAAAATTTACTGTTATTAAAATTCAAATTCAAAATTCTTTATTTGTTCAAGTACTACAATTAGTTTTATAATTTTATATAAACAACCTTTTTTGGTTTGCCATGGTAGGGTAAAAGAACAAATATCAAAACTACGTTTCTAGAATTTTTCAAGTATAAATGAATGAGTTTCAAAACTAATTATACAATTAATGGTTGACCTATAGTGTTACATAAAGATGTAGTTATAATTAAGGGGATATTTCTACCCGTCAACCCAAACAGCTTGCAAAAGAAAAAATTCCTTAATTCGCAAAAAAAATTGAATTCACATACTACCGATCAACTGATGCATTTTGTGTGGAAAGTCGATTGTTTTTTAATCTATAGCAATTGTTTCTTTTGAAAGTTGTTAAGATTAGATTTATAAGATGGGTAGATTGCACCCCCAGTATTACTAAACTTATTTGGAATACGTATAATATGGGTAGCTGTAGATAGGCATATCTATTGGTGAACGAGTTTTCACAACTTCGTTGTTTCAATATAACTCATCATATTTTCAAGATTAGAATATCATGTGTTCCGGTCTGAAGGGCAATGTTACCAGCAGGTGACAGGCGCAGTGTAGTGCCGCGCAGAATTTAGAATTTTAAAACACTGGGTGGCATTGTGTCTGATATGGGCAATCATGATGCTTACCATCAGGTACCTGATGTGCTCGTCTTGTCACTAACTGTCATAAAAAAAACAAATTCGTTTAATCATCAATTTGGTAATGATTATGACACTTATTATTATGCAAGACTATGAAGATAAAGAGTAAAGACCTATCTACTATCTACCTTTGGAAAGATAGGTACCTTTACAAGAAGAACACCCAAGAAAAACAACTCGGAGTTTGTATTTGGTTTCGTTACATTCGTTTGTTTGGAAGGTGCCGTGTGGTGACTATGCAGAAGTTACCAAGCATCTTTGTCCTCTATAATATGTAGGTACTGGTTGACTTTATAATAAGCCTTCTTTAATAAAGTAGATAGATTTAATACCGATGATAGGTATTATAAGGTAAGTAAGACTGCCTCCGTAGAGGTCCCGGGTTCGATCCCCAGGTCAGGCATAGTGTTAAATATTGGATATTTCCATTAGGAATTATCTCAATAACTGCCTGGAGTGTGGAACTGTGCCCGGTAGATGGCAATAGGCTCGCCCCCTATTACATGGGACCAATAACATACCGGCGAAATGTGGGTGTATCTACTATGGGACTGAGTCCTGGGTACACCTCTGCCTACCCCTTCGAGAATTCGAGAGAATGTATGTTATGTTATGTTTTATAAGTGAAAGGTTTCAATTATCTTAGCCAACAATTTATGACAGCAACATCAACTATTTTTACCATAGAGGTTTTACATTTAACGGGTAACTTCTTTTGAATGGTTACTCTGTGGGAACAGTGAAGAGACTTGTCAATTGGCAGAGCGATGGCGGGAAAAACCAAGCATTCTGGACGATTGAACTCTGCGGATGAAAAACTAGGAGTCTAAGTAAAAAGTCGAGATTGTATCTTTGAATAAAATGTATTGCAATATTCAGACAGATCGTTGTGTTTGATTTATAATGTCCGTCGGTGCGAGCAGTAATATAAGGATCGTTTACATCTCAGAAGCCGGGATACTTAAGAAAAAAAAAAAGTGTAAGTTCACGCCTACTCCATATTATTGTGTTATATAGATCAAACTGCAAAAAAATTTATAATTCTAGCATCAAATGGTTGAATGGCAGTTTAGAATCCGTAGCCATTACTATTAACGTGCATGACAAACGTTGCGTGGCTGTCCAGAAGAGCGTTACGTATCATAAAAATTGATGTCTATCATCATTAGCAGGACGTCTACTCCTGGACATAAGCCTCCCCTGCAGATTCCCATCTGGTTTTGATTATTATACCTACGTATTTGAATTTAAAACTCTGATAATTAATTATTTAATTCTGTGTATGAGGGATATATTTCTTTCTAGTTTTAAGTTTTTTTTCTTCTTTGTTATTTTCTGTTATATTCTGGTCTGGTACCAATAAAGAGTTTTCAATCATGCATTTATAAAAAAAAGTACATCTCCTTGTTCCTGATGCTACGACCATGGTTATTAATAAAAAAATCGTTGTTTTTGGTATTACACGCACGTTTTCCTCTGAAACATCTCTATATTTTAGGTTTTCATTCGACCCTAAAATATTTCAATCAAAATCGTTTATCTTGTATGGTGTACAAAATGGTGTTACAATCAATAATGTCCAATACATTCGACCACTTATGAGAGTGGTGTGCAATAATCATCATCATCTCAGCCATAGGCCTTTCGCATATTTTCATCTAGTCCGGTTGTAAGTGGCCTGCATCCAGTATGTTCCTGCCATCCTTATCAGATCGTCTATCCACTTTGTGGGTGGACGTCCTACGCTGCGCTTGCCAGTCCCTGGTCTCCTTTCGAGAACTTAATAAATATAGAATATAATAATATATATATATAAAATATTGTTCGTTTTCTTCTGTTTGATTATGCTGACACCATTTCTAATACACAAAATTTTGAGTTTAAGGAAATGGAGCTGGGAGATAACAAAGTAGGAAACTCTTCGACGCAGCCGTTCGCACACCAGGCGCAGTGTCACTCGTGACCATGGTCGCGACAGCATTCGACGGAGTCGCAGCCACAGCCGTCGGTAGCTGGAGCGTGAAGTGGTGCTGAGGCGAGAAGCAGGAGCGGATTCGTCTGACGGAGCTCGATCTACAACGGGAACGAGACGCGGAGCAGCGCCGTCTACGGAGCGAGCGGAGCGAGTCACGCACGGGTCGAGATGCCGCAGACGCAGCAGCAGCCGCAGCCACCCCGACGTGGACAACGGAAGACATTCAGACGAAAATCGTACAAAAAGGTCACGCAGTCGTCCTTTTTCCACTAGAGATGTTAGGTACATAAATTTACAGTCTGTTAAGGACATCTTTCCATCACAACCAGGCTAGAGCACACAGTTTTCTAACAATGATGGTAAATATAATTCACCCAGAGTTTATTCCTTCAGAGAAAGTCAACATAATATGGATTTTATAGATATTTGGATTAAAAGGTAAACGAGTGTGCAAAGGTCTGGGCTGGGATGAAAGGACCATAATTTCATTTCACTATGCAGAAATTGTCAAGGTTAGATAAGTCCTGGTATGATAGCCAGAGCTCAATACTGCATACTTGGGGGGAGTGGCAGGTTAAATTATTTCATGTTTTTCCTTGTGAGCAAAATTACGGACATGTGTTTGAATACATGTTGCGGCAAAAAAAGTAGAGTTAATGACCTATCCAGAACTAATTTTACAAAAAGCTAGCCCTCCTCAATCAATGCGAAATTACCGGTAGCCGCGCAGTCGATTGAATTGTCTATGGCATTAGTAACAGGACCACAAAGTCTAGTGCTCTAGCACTGCGGTATGAAGATCCTGACGACTATTTAAGTTCTTGATTAGTAATAATAAGGAACTTTACACAACGCAGCCAAACTGCTAACTCTATGGGACTGCAAGCGTTAGGGCTATGACGGAATCCCCATTCACAGGCGGTGTGATAGTCGACACGAAGGTAGCAGGAAAACTAGGCAAACAATACGTTATTTGAGAGTTTACGAAGTGAAGAACGGTTTGCTTTTCGTTGCAATACAACCATGCTCAGTACCATACTGTCTCCAGGAAAATATCAGTGTATTTTCGCGGGCAGGCGAGAAAAGGTGGAAATCAGTTTACAGACTAGTGAGGACGGAAGAATCTGTAATGCAATTGCACAAACCGCAACTTCCCCTACTAAACAGATGGACGAAAGACTTGTACAGCTAGGCAATACAGTCTCTAATGAGGTCAAAACAAGTCTCCTTAAATTACTACGGCGCCACGAATATTGTTTTGTTCATAACTTGGTAGATCTTAGCTGTACAAATGTTAGAAGCGGGCATCATCCGAGAATCTACATCTAACTATGCTAGCCCGATAATACTCGGTGGCCGATAATACGATTATGTGTGAATTACAAGATTAAAGAAGGCAGCCGTCTAATTCGATCACAGTAAAGGACATAAATATATCCTATCCCCATAACAGAGGACGAAATAGCAAGATTGTCTAGTCAAGCATGGTTCATCACACTTGACCTCATCTCAGGTTACTACAAATTACCTATTGCGGAGAGAAGTAAGCATTTGACAGCTTTTGCCCCGCCGGACGGTCAATACGAGCATAATCGCATGCCGTTCAGCTTAGCAATACCCCTATCTTCCAGAGGATGACGAACTATGTTTTAGGACAAGCTCGGTTTAATAAAGCCACAGTCAGTATATCTGGGTGACCTACAAATTTTTGGCTAGACCTCTTCCGAATGTATGACTCTACTGGAAAAAGTTCTCAAACTAATTGTTTCAAATAGTTCTAACGTGCGCAAAACTATAGTGGTCAAAGTATAGTTTCCTACAAACTAAAATCTACTACCTGGGTTACGAAATCAGCTCAGCTGGTATGCACCTGGTGACGGTAAAAATTCAAAGCGTGATAGACTTTTCCCCTACCACTTAATGTGCACAACCAGCGTCAGTTTTTAGGACTCGTGAGATACTTCCGAAAATCCACTACATGTTACGTGGGAGTGGACGACGGAGCAGAAACACTCATTAAAGAGACCCTTAAATCGAAGCTAGTAGAGAAACCAGTACTGGCTCTATATGATCCTAAGGCTGAGACAGAACTCCACACGGATGCAAGCAGGGTTCCTACCCTTATTGCAACAGGAATCCCATTGGGGGAATACTGCTTCAGCGTCATTTAGGAAGTCAAGACCCCTTTCATCCCGTAGTCTATTATAGCCGAAGAAAGCAACTTTCATTCGCATGAATTGGAGGACACTAGCGGTCATATGCGATCTAAAGAAGTTTATCTTAGTTATCAATTTATCAGAGTTAATCTCTTAAGAAAGGCTTTCCAGGCGGACAGTGTCTGCAGTGTCCTGCGTTCCACACACATAAAAGCGCGATCTTATACCGAGGATTGCCCGTTGATCGCGTTACAGGAGTTTGACTGCTTAATTGAATATAGAGCAGGGTTAAAAATGAGCCATGTGGACGCTCTTTCAAGGAACACAATACAGGAAGTTGACACATCGGATCCTGTGAGATATCCTTCGGTGATGGTAGTATCCGACGATGATTGGCTGCTTACCCTACAGATGGGAGATCCAGAGTTATGCAGAATACGAGATATTGTCCGCAGTGAGTTAGACCCAAGGGATTGGATTACATTAAGAATAATTATGTTTTAAAGGACAATAGGTTATTTAGGTGTATCGGCGGTAATTGGTAACAAAGAGTAGCTTAGATGGATAGTTCCAAAGGGTGCAAGGTTGGAGCAAGTTGTGCAAGGTGAAGCACGATGACATAGGACACGTCGGTTCACAGAACACAAAGAACGGTCGGTTTCGAGAAAACCTTGGACCATTTGTAAGGGGTTCACACTATACTGACGGTTGTAGATTCATTCACAAAGTTCTAATCAGACCTGTCCGAAATATCTACTTATACTCAGACCGTAATAAAGGCATTAAAAGACATTTTCGACATATTTTGAGCCCCCGGCAGGTTATAAGTGAACGAGGCTCTTGCTTTACTACGTTCAGAAGGTTCTGCTTAGATCGAGAAAAAAAAAAAACGCGGTAGCCCGAGACTTAATGTGTCAAGCAAGGTAATATAACAGGTAAATACTTGACTCCCTAACAGCCCAACAGACAATGAGAAAGAATTGGATAATAATCTAGGAAGGATACAATGAGGACTGTATAACACCGTCCAAAAGACCATAGGTAAGACAATAGCCGAAGTCATGTTTGATACTGCAATGAATAGTTAATAATAGAGGTATCTGATTTACCGTATCCTTGCGCTGAAGTAAAACAAAAAAAAATGGAATGTTGAAGCGCAAAAAGAGTATTACGACCGGGGAAGACATGCTGCACATTTCTATAAGGGTGATCTTGTAAAAATAACTACAGTAGCATTTCATAATAGAGATCAGAGTACGAAACTAATTCCATTTTACAAAGAACCCTATAGAGTTATAAAAGTGTTACAAAATTGGTCCAATAGCAGGATTTGAAGGTATGAACAACAAACGCAAAACTACGGTTGCTGCAGACTGGATGCGACCGTTGATTTATTTGGTCTCGCTGAATTTAGATGATACGGATAATGAGGAGAGACCGACCGAATAAATTGAATTATATGTATATTATGATATAGAGTCGTGTATACCGTGTCATAGCGTATCTTATATAACGTATGATGCTTTTTAACTTATAAACATGCCCGTTTTGTGTTGTTTCAGATCAAGTACGGAATACCGACCTATTCGTGTCTTGACCTGATACCACATAAAACGCGATTAGTAGTGTAGTTACGGTTACATAGCGAGATTATCATATAGCGGTTATATACGATTATATTGATTAAAAATATTAATGAGATTTCATTATTATAAAAAAATATAATGGTAATGAGAATTACGTATATAGAAGGTCATTAAGTTAAAATGATAGTTTATAAGTGGTTACATGTATAGATATAAGTGGTTACAAGGTTACAAGGATAGTAGATTTAAGTGGTTACAAGGTTACAAGGATAGATATAAGTGGTTACAAGGTTACAAGGATAGATATAAGTGGTTACAAGGATAGATATAAGTGGTTACAAGGATAGATATAAGTGGTTACAAGGTTACAAGGATAGATATAAGTGGTTACAAGGTTACAAGGATAGATATAAGTGGTTACAAGGTTACAAGGATAGATATAAGTGGTTACAAGGTTACATGGATAGATATAAGTGGTTACAAGGTTACAAGGATAGATATAAGTGGTTACAAGGATAGATATAAGTGGTTACAAGGTTACAAGGATAGATATAAGTGGTTAAAAGGATAGATATAAGTGGTTACAAGGTTACAAGGATAGTTATAAGTAGTTATAAGAATAGATAAAATACAGATATAGGATAATTGATAAGATTTCAAAAATACTTTACAAGTTATATGGTTCAAATTTTTCTTTATTGTGAAAGTTTTAACTGTTGTAGAATTGATTGTAATAGACATAACAGTATACATACTGTATACATGGACATATAGTAACTATTCATGATGTCCCTCTAAATGATTGTGTTCATTTACTTACAAGTAGTATCGTTTTTGTGATTGTTAGTTAATTGAACTATATATAGTACACTTCGTTCTGCCAAGTGAAAGGTTTTGTGTGGTTCCACCTGGGGCATGTATGAGGTCATACATGTCATCAGGATGGTCGAGTGAAAGGTTTCAATTATCTTAGCCAACAATTTATGACAGCAACATCAACTATTTTTACCATAGAGGTTTTACATTTAACGGGTAACTTCTTTTGAATGGTTACTCTGTGGGAACAGTGAAGAGACTTGTCAATTGGCAGAGCGATGGCGGGAAAAACCAAGCATTCTGGACGATTGAACTCTGCGGATGAAAAACTAGGAGTCTAAGTAAAAAGTCGAGATTGTATCTTTGAATAAAATGTATTGCAATATTCAGACAGATCGTTGTGTTTGATTTATAATGTCCGTCGGTGCGAGCAGTAATATAAGGATCGTTTACATCAGGTAAGTTGTGACTAAAGTTAAGTTGTGTTAACCTCGGTTTCTATTTTTTTGATAATATAAAACTAATCGTGTATAGTTCGACACAAAAGAGTAGAAAATAATGGGGTCGCCACTGTCTTTTACAAGAGTAAAAACAATTTCATCAACACATACACTTTAAATTAGTTCCGTTTCTACTCTTTTGTGTCGAACTATATCTATCACTGCATTTTTACCAGATTTTTTCTAGTCTTGCCGTCCTTACCTTCAGACCTTAGTCACATTGAATGAGGGGGTGTTGGACCCTTTTTCCATACGCACTTGCTGCTTCAGAATGCCCCTGTGAAATGAATGTACTCGTATTACGCATTAACTCTCGAAATATTAATTAAAATTGTCATGAATAAATGTAATTCGCATCATTCCGCCATTCCGCATGATGTTTAACCCGCCAACTCTTAGTCTTCCTATCTACAGGTCGCGTCACGGCTTAATAGCGTTCGGCAAAAGTGGAGGGGGGCTAAGCGCGGGTGTATTGGTCTAAAATCGATTTCTGGGCATTCAAGGTCAGCGCTATTAAACCGTGACGCGACCTGTACTTCCGTCTACTAGGTGCTCTACTCTCTCTACTAATACTTTTTGTTCATAATTTTTAAACAAGTATTTCTTCTTCTTATTTATTCTTCTCCGCTTACTTGCGGACTATCTTCGAGATCATCAGCAGTAGGTATGTTAAACTTGGTTTATATGAATCGCGACCCTATCATACGCGTTCCGGAGTCAGTCAGGGTTCCATATTGGGACCTCTTCTATTTTTAATCATGGTAAACGACATACCCAGCGTCCTCAAACACTCAATGCCTTCTTTATGCCGATGATCTGAAACTTTACTTAGAGGTGATATTATCAGAGGCAGAGTGTCTGAATTTACAAAAGGACGTTTACGCTGCATGAGTGGAGTATTTTAAACGGAATGGAATTTAACACCAATAAATGCCACACCATGACTTTCGGTCGAGTGCGGCGTCCCATACTGCATAATTACACCCTTGAGGGCAAAAATATCTCGCGCTCAGTAGTTATGAAAGATTTGGGTGTCACATTCGACCGGAAGTTAACATTCCACGATCACATTATAGAGCTAGCTAAAGAATCGTTCAGACGCTTGGGATTTATCCTTAGGAATTCCCGAGACCTACATAACCAACACGTAATTAAAGCAATATACAGTGCATTAGTCCGGTGTAAACTCGAGAGCAGTGCTTGCGTGTGGAACTCGCACGAAAGCACGTATACGCTACTCCTTGAGAAAGTCCAGAAAGCATTCCTACGGTATCTATACAAGCGGATATACGGATACTACCCCTTCATGTACGCGACGAAATTTCTATTAGGGTGCTTACGGTATAACTCATTAGAGGTTAGAAGGGGCACACAACAGATGACGGTTATGTGCAAAATTCTTCGTGGAAAGATTGACGCCATAGGACTGCACGATGAGCTGTTCACCCTGTTTCCGATGGGAACTCATTTTAAAAAAAAGGTTGCAACGAGTAACAGTGTTACTCGATGGGAAAAAAAAGTCCCAAAGTGTTACAATGTGACTCGTTTGGTGTGACTCGATGGGAACCCACCGCTGTTTCGATTGTCAGCCCCAAATAACTACCACAGGAATAGGAAACAAAAGTTACTCGACATACCGTGGTGTCGTACTGCAGCGCGCGCCTATTCGCCGATACCACGCACTCTCTCGGCATTTAACTCTCTCTTGAACCACAACCCTGAATTTGATTTGTTTTCGGACGGATGGTCGAAGATGGTCAGAGTGTCTGAGGTATTGTGAGCGTGACGTATAATTGTTATTTTTTTTTTCTTCTTTTTGTCTTTCATAATGTATTTGTCATAATTCATAATGTCTTTCATAATGGTCAATTTCTTCAAGCATATGTACATATTTTATAAACTATTGTTTCTTAATCAATGTAATATAATAGGTTTAAACCGTTTTGATTAAATAAATAAATAAAAGTATATATTTTTATTTTTCAGTATTTTCATAATTTATTAAAACTTTAGGCATTAACTGCACTCCCTGCACAGTTTTATTCTACTTACAAATCGGTTTTTAATTTTATAGGCAATAAACTTTTATAGTTTTCAGTGCTTTAATGAAAAACCAATTTAAGCTCTGAGTTCTATACCTAGAGTATATAGATTTTTTCTTCATAGCCAAATACATAGGTATATTGTCCCATAAATAATGAAAAGAAAATTATAAAGTTCAGTCTTTCGGCTTCATCATCAGACCCTCGACATCATGTGGAATGAAAAGTATTTGTAAAATCTAAACATTAAATTAATTGGTCTCAATAAAAATATTCTATCATATTCTATAAATCCATCTGACTAATAATAAGTAGCTTTATGCTTTTTATTAACTACATTCAATTTAATGGCTCAATAAAATATCTGTTTCATCGCGATCAGCGTCCTCCGGGGCGACACAAGCCCATTGGTTATTAGAGCTTTTTACAGACCAATTAGAGAATCGGGATTGGACAGTCGCATCGACGATTTCGAGATTTCGAGACCACCATGTCCATCGGGAAATCGGTGGATATTGACGGTTATATCTCGCATACCGACATTATATCGGTATACCTCTGTTAACGAACTTCGCTGAATAATTAAGGAAAAAATATTTGCACATTTCGGTTTGCGAATGCGTTGAGGTTTTGTCGGCGCCATCGCTTCGATGATAACGTTATTATTGCGACATCGATTTCATTTGGAAAATGGTTTTTTTGCAGGACTAATAATTTGAGTAACGAAAGATATTAAGTAAGTAGTTATTAAAGAATGTTTTTAAAAGAAAACCTAGATGCCTCGTAAAGTTCCTAAACATACCTACTCTAAAACTTTAGATCAGGCGAACTTTAAATAATTCTTCATATTCTTCTCCGAAAACATTCCTTCTGTACTTTACGTGTGAACTACTCACACGTTCGTAAACAGGTTTGTGAAAGCAAAATTTCTCCTAATCCCGTCTAAAAGAAACCACCTTGTATCTCCTCACAAAAGGTTCGAAAAGTACGGAACACGTCCGCAGTCGGATGCCGTTGACAAAAGACAGATTAGCGCAACAGAACGTCGAGTGACGCGCGTTTAATATTCAATAGGTACGATGTAGGCAGGTATGGAATACAGGGAATGGCGGGCTCATGGGAATGACTGAGGTAAATTGGACATTGTAATTGTTCTCTTTTTGATTTAGGTAGGCAATTGATCGAAAAATTAGGAAGGTGTCGTTTCATACGGTTTTTAAATATCTCATTCTACCTCACTGATTTCCACTCTCTGAACAATGAATAACAAACAAAATCAACGACTGTTTTTAACCACCCCTGGCATTTAAATTGATACTCAATGGACTCTGACAAATTCGCTGCGAATTTGTTTAAAATTCACAAACAACCATTTTTCCGTTGAATAAAACACGCGATGTATTTCAGAATATAATATATTTGTCCGCTATTATCGTCTCAAACGTGGCAGCGGTACAAATGTACAGCAATAAGTAACGTACACTGGAACTAGAGTCGGTAATGGGTGTGTTTTGTGCGAATCGCCATCTTTTCTTTCTCGAGTTTCGCGCGCTTTCAACTAGGGTTGTACTCGGTTTATGGCCAGTACCTAGCTATCTAATAGCCTCTGGTCAGTAGAAGTATGTACTTAGTTTTGTCCTCTTTACAGAATATCGCTCTCAATAGCACAAATAGGTATTTCAATCACAACTTGTGTGAAAAGACTGCAGGCATTCCTTTTTCAGTTTTTGTTATCAACTTGCATGTTCTCAGTTACAATAAGGAACTGAAGTATAAGTCATACTTACCTACCTGAAAACAGATCTTGTGCCAAAAAATCCTGTTTTAACTTCAAAGTTTTTCGTTATTCACGGTCCTTTTCATTTGGCAATAGTAGCTATTGTGAGGGACACTTTTCCGGCGGTTTCCCCTCACTAGCGGCGTCCATGGTGCCGGAACCGGACGGCGTCACTCCGGCGCCTCAGACGGAAACGACGGGTCGGGCGTTTGGAAACTCTCACTCCACTCTATAGTCTATGCTCTAGAGTCAATCGAGCGAGGCAAGCGGGAGGACTCATTCAGCCACGGTCGAACAGCGCGGGAAAAAATTCAAACCGTTGTCTGCCAAGTCTGGCACTCAGCCCGGTGCCTGAGCTGCCAAACTTATGGCCGGCCAGAGTGGCTTTTTGGGTAGACTAGTAATTAAGTGCGGTGAGTAATCTGCTGCAATAAAATCTAGTTTGTGTAGGATTTGGGTTTGTTCCATAACTAAGTATTTCACAACGATTTTTTTTATTCAAAGTTAATTATTAGCCTTATTTGTGCTGTGTGGGAGATATCATTTTTTTCAAACAATTTGTTTTTTCTTAGACAGATATGAAGAATAATATATAATATTATTATATTTATAACAACAATGAAATAACGGTATGATACTAAGTACCTAAACAAAATATAAATTTATGCTAATATAAATAATATTATAATATAGAACATTTATATTTATTTAGGTTGAGTTAATCAGCGGAGCGTGTTATCATATCTAAGTATTATAGTCATGGTAAAGGTTTATTTTTCAAACTTACGAATTTTTTTTTAAAGACAAAAGTGTTTCCGGCGCACACGATTATAATAATATATTCGACAATCTGTCGTATAGTATGGGCGAGAATAGAATCACTTGCGAAACCGTTTTTTCTTTCCGGTTTCAGGACAAGAACATATTTAGTATATTTTTCATATTTGTCGTTTTATTTTTCTTTTCTCAATTCAATTCAATTCAATTCGTTTATTTGGAGATAGTAGGTTACAATGATGTTTAACAATAATATAGTATCACTACAATCTACCAGTTTAACTGGTGTCCAAAATTATATTTAGTCAATAATAGGTATAAAATGTCATGTCAATGAATGAAACAAAATTAATAATAATTAAATAACAACTGTCTTACTAACCAATAATTCACAAAGCGGTTCCATAAAGATAAAAACGACACGAACCTTTCTTTAGGAATTCATCCACGGTGTAAATAGCTTCCTCAATCAACCATTTTTTCAATTCTTTACAAAACTTATTAAAGGGCAAATCTGCAATGACATTTGGCAAAGAATTATATATCAGGGGAGCCATGTAGCAGCAACTTTTTCGAACCAATTCCAGAGAAGGAACTGGCATTTTTAGTCGGATATGTGTCGTTAGTCTTTTATTTGAGTTATCATTTGTTTCAAATAAATACATATTATTTCTCACAAATTTGGCCATCTCGTATATAAATATGCATGGGACAGTTAACAATTTATTGGATTTAAATAACGGCTTACAGGAGTCAGTCCACTTTTTACCAAAAATAGCACGGACACACTTCTTTTGCGCTATGAATACTCTCAGTATATCTGAAGCGTTACCCCAGACTATAATGCCATATCTGATTGTGGAGCATACATACGCATGGTAAACCATTAATATTGATGTCAAAGAAGTGCATTACTTTAATTTTTTCAAAGCGAACACAAGAGAGTTCAATTTGCCACATAAGAAGTTAATATGGTCTTTCCATGATAAATGTTCGTCAATGTGTATACCTAAAAATTTTGTTGAATTTACTTGCTCAATAATATTATTGTTGTAGTTAATATTTAATTTAATAATTTTACTTTTATATGTCTTAAATTGCATTAATTGAGTTTTATTTAAATTTATTTTGAGTTTGTTACTGTCTAGCCACTACTGTCTAGCTCATCTAGTACAACAAGTATTGGTAATTATTATTAGCCTATTGGATCCCACTGCAGGGCAAAGGCCTCCCTTCCCTCTCTCCACCTGACACGATCTAGGGCTATTGATTGCCATCCATCCGTATGCGAGTCAAGGTCGTCGTCTGCCATCTCCTCCTAGGTCTGCCGTTGCCGTTTTTTGGTTGGGACCCATTCAGTTGTTGTTTTGGCCCAAAGTACTTCCGGCATGCGGATGACATGTCCCGCACAGTCCTATTGCCGTTTTCTGGGTGACATCAGCGATTTTTGTTTTGGAGCGCAGTATTGTATTTCTGATGCGGTCTACGAGTTTGACGCCAAGAATACTGCGCTTCATTTGTAATGAATCAATTAATATTAATTATTCTAATAATTTAATAATCTATTTTTATACCTAGGAGGGTTGATAAGATCTAACGACTGAACTTAGATATTAAAATAACATTTTTATCTTGATCTTGAGTTTGAGTAGGAAGGTTCTACCTATTCGAGTTTTGATGTCTTTGAGATCCTTTTTAAAACTTGGTTCGGTTTTTGTAGATTTCGACCGGTCTTGAAATGCGACTACACGGTTCCGATGTTAATTTTCTATATAACAGGTTTCCGAAAGTTAACATTTCCGAAAAATGTCGCATCAAAAGTTTACAGCACCGAGTAATGTTTTATCGCACGTTTTTTGCAGTAAGTTGATTTTAACTCTCGATTCAACCATGTTTTGCTAGTGTGAACATTCGACGGACTATTATTCGGCATGCGACATTTATCGTTAATGTGAACATTTGGAAAATTTAGGTACTTCAGAATCGAGTAGCATACCCATTACTAACATTGTAGTGGATTTGCAGACCGAACAATTCCTACCGAGTATAGGTAGCGCAGGTATAACGACCGAATAACAATCATAGACGTGTTATAACTTAAAAGATAACACGAATAACCGACTTAATTTTCACTCTTAGTTTACTTAACCGAAATTAAATTCAAGGCGAGGCAGGTAAGCTATTTGGTTAAAACTATTTAGGTTTAATTAAATCTAGAAGCTATCTGTGTGTTCAGCCAGTGCGGTTGTTACTTTGTATTGCTGTTTGGTATTTGGTGCATTTAAATGGTATAAGCATGTAAAACTTTTATTTTCCACTAGAAAATGCGCCTTTAAGTGATTTGAAACTATAATAGTTTTGGAAACATTAGGTTTTGGAAACACCTTTAAAAAAATAATAAAATATATAAACTAAAATACTAAAAAAGAGGGTAGATCGATTTATCTGCCAATAAAAATCAACTCGCCGATGACTACAGTAAGAACTGACGCAATGATGCCATGATGCTTCGCTATGATGACGGAAGACCGTCTTATTGGCGCATGCAAATGTGTCATTATTTACCCTGTAAGAAGAGATCTAAATCTCGTCATTTTAGGACACTTTTCTTAAAATGACAATGAGTTCTAACTGCATATTAAAAATTCAGCCCAATCCGTTGTGTCGTTCTAGGTTCAGTAGTTTTGACATGAAGAGCAGCATGAAAGCATGCAGTTGGACAGATGACCTAGTAAAGACCGCAATGGACTTCCTACTGCTGAGATAATGATTATTTAGATATACTCCATGTTCACCACTGATTTAAGAAAAAGGGCGATAAGCCAGTACCTTAGTACTGGCTTCTCGAAAATTGCAAGCTCAAATTAGGTCCCATTAGGTCCACGTACGTCAGTAAAGTGGGGTCGTACTAGCGACTAATATTGTTGTCTCGGTCGCACTTCTGTCTTAGGTACGTCTTTCTATCTTTGTTGTTCATTATATTGCACTTTGCAAACTGCACATCAAGCAAAGTGCACATGCCAGTTGTTGAGTATACATATATAGTACATATATAGTATGTTGAGCATACCCTAACTCCTCTTTTCTTTAAATCAATGATGTTCACCAATTACTTCGGCAATTATCGTAGACCAATTTTCAAAGTTCTAATAAGAGAATAAAAATAGTTTCATGTTTGTTAAAAGTAAAATTTCGCAATACCAAGGGTAGCGATCCGCATACGTTACAGTTATGTTTGCACAAAGAAATACCGCGAATGCAAGTGAAACAAAGTAAACAATAGGATTAGTTGTGTTGCTGAGAACAGGTGTTAGGTCCTTTTGTTACATTTGTTCGTTTTGCACTCACTGAGCATACAGATATTTGCAGCTTTGTGTTGGTTTTAATAGATACCAGCAGTAGTCAGTGGGTAAATGTAAATATGTTCGAGTATTTTCCTATTCAATGGGACAACTTCCACACACGGTCATCGGGTCCCAAACTAGGCTATATAAGTTTATAACACCCAGACACAGATCAAACAGACATGTTTATGCACACAAATGTTTGACCTGGCCGGGGATCGAACCCGGGGCCTGCGGCACAGAAAGCAGAGTTACTACCATCTGAGCCAACGTGCCTGTCAAAAAAGATTGTTACACAACTACAGGCTAAAGGGACCTATTGTATACGAGGTAGTTTTACTGACGAGCTTTAAAGACGGACTAAATATAAACCGAGTTATAATGGGTTTTAGCGCTTGTGTTACACTCTACTTCTCACTATGATTGTGAGAAGAAAAATTATTAATTTCATCAAAAAGTAAGCTATATATTTTATGCTATATACGTGAGCCACGTATCCTATACGTGTCGTAGGTTATTTATATATTAAGACCGACTAAGTAGAAACCGAGTTATAATGGGTTTTAGCGGCGTGTGTTACACTCTACTTCTTACTTTGATTGTGAGAAAAGAAAATTATTAATTACTAGCGGCCCGCCCCGGCTTCGCACGGTAGCAGAAGTAGGTATGGTGAACGTTTAACAGGAGTAAATTCGTGATACATTGTATTTTAATAGATATAACCCTAATGGTTTACGCAGCGCACGCAAATTAATTACTATTTCTGTTACAATGACCAAACCTTAACACATGTATAAATTTATCGTGGGCTATTTTGAAGATATTGATAAGTACTACAAACCCCTAGTACATTACTTTAATCTACCACCAATAGTTTTCACACCGCATGAAAAATAATCACTGTTTCGATTATTGTGACTAAACCAGAAAAGATGGATATAATCTATGTATACTGTTTGTAGGTATTGATAAGTACTACAATCCCCTAGTACATTACTTTACTCTACCACCAATAGTTTTCACACCGCATGAAAAATAATCACTGCTTCCATTATTGTGACTAAACCAAAAAAGATGGATATAATCTTTGTATACTGTTTTGAAGGTATTGATAATTACTAAAAACCCCTAGTACATTACTTTACTCTACCACCAATAGTTTTCACACCGCATGAAAAATAATCACTGCTTCGATTATTGTGACTAAACCAAAAAAGATGGATATAATCTATGTATACTGTTTTGTAGGTATTGATAAGTACTACAAACCCCTAGTACATTACTTTACTCTACCACCAATAGTTTTCACACCGCATGAAAAATAATCACTGCTTCGATTATTGTGACTAAACCAAAAAAGATGGATATAATCTATGTATACTGTTTTGTAGGTATTGATAAGTACTACAAACCCCTAGTACATTACTTTACTCTACCACCAATAGTTTTCACACCGCATGAAAAATAATCATTGCTTCGATTATTGTGACTAAACCAAAAAAGATGGATATAATCTATGTATACTGTTTTGTAGGTATTGATAATTATTACAAACCCCTGGTACATTACTTTATTCTACCACCAATACTTTTCACAGCGCATGCATATAATGTCTGTTTCGATTATTGTGACTAAACCAAAATAGATGGATAAATTTTCCGTGGACTATTTTGTAGATATTGATAAGTACTACAAACCCCTAGTACATTATATTATTCTACCATCAATGGATTTCACAGCGCACGCAAATTTATGAATATTATGTGACACCTTTGTTCACAATATTGCAGTTTTCTTACGGATCCCTATTTTTTTTCAAAATCTCATATAGCCTATGTCACTCACACTGAATTAAGCTATCCATAAGTGAAAGAATTTTTAAAATCGGTCCAGTAGTTTCGGAGCCTATTCGTTACAAACAAAAAAACAAAAAATCAAAAAAACAAAGTTTCTCTCTTTATATTTTACTAGCGGCCCGCCCCGGCTTCGCACGGTAGCAGAAGTAGGTATAGTGAACGTTTAACAGGAGTAAATTCGTGATACATTGTATTTTAATAGATATAACCCTAATGGTTTACGCAGCGCACGCAAATTAAGGACTATTTCTGTTAAAATGATCAAACCTTAACACATGTATAAATTAATCGTGGGCTATTTTGAAGATATTGATAAGTACTACAAACCCCTAGTACATTACTTTATTCTACCACCAATAGTTTTCACACCGCATGAAAAATAATCACTGCTTCGATTATTGTGACTAAACCAGAAAAGATGGATATAATCTATGTATACTGTTTTGTAGGTATTGATAAGTACTACAATCTCCTAGTACATTACTTTACTCTACCACCAATAGTTTTCACACCGCATGAAAAATAATCACTGCTTCGATTATTGTGACTAAACCAAAAAAGATGGATATAATCTATGTATACTGTTTTGTAGGTATTGATAAGTACTACAAACCCCTAGTACATTACTTTATTCTACCACCAATAGTTTTCACACCGCATGAAAAATAATCACTGCTTCGATTATTGTGACTAAACCAGAAAAGATGGATATAATCTATGTATACTGTTTTGTAGGTATTGATAAGTACTACAATCTCCTAGTACATTACTTTACTCTACCACCAATAGTTTTCACACCGCATGAAAAATAATCACTGCTTCGATTATTGTGACTAAACCAAAAAAGATGGATATAATCTATGTATACTGTTTTGTAGGTATTGATAAGTACTACAAACCCCTAGTACATTACTTTACTCTACCACCAATAGTTTTCACACCGCATGAAAAATAATCACTGCTTCGATTATTGTGACTAAACCAAAAAAGATGGATATAATCTATGTATAGGTACTGTTTTGTAGGTATTGATAATTACTACAAACCCCTAGTACATTACTTTACTCTACCACCAATAGTTTTCACACCGCATGAAAAATAATCATTGCTTCGATTATTGTGACTAAACCAAAAAAGATGGATATAATCTATGTATACTGTTTTGTAGGTATTGATAAGTACTACAAACCCCTAGTACATTACTTTACTCTACCACCAATAGTTTTCACACCGCATGAAAAATAATCACTGCTTCGATTATTTTGACTAAACCAAAAAAGATGGATATAATGTATGTATACCGTTTTGTAGGCATTGATAATTACTACAAACCCCTAGTACATTACTTTATTCTACCACCAATACTTTTCACAGCGCATGCATATAATGTCTGTTTCGATTATTGTGACTAAACCAAAATAGATGGATAAAATTTCCGTGGACTATTTTGTAGATATTGATAAGTACTACAAACCCCTAGTACATTATATTATTCTACCATCAATGGATTTCACAGCGCACGCAAATTTATGAATATGGTAATTATATTATGTGTATATTATTATGACACCTTGGTTCACAATATTGCAGTTTTCTTACGGATCCCTATTTTTTTTCAAAATCTCATATAGCCTATGTCACTCACACTGAATTAAGCTATCCATAAGTGAAAGAATTTTTAAAATCGGTCCAGTAGTTTCGGAGCCTATTCGTTACAAACAAAAAAACAAAAAAACAAAAAATCAAAAAAACAATAAAACAAAGTTTCTCTCTTTATAATATTAGTATAGATATAGATTATGCTACTATATACGTGCGCCACGTATCCTATACGTGTCGTAGGTTATTTATATATTAAGACCGACTAAATATAAACCGAGTTATAATGGGTTTTAGCGGCGTGTGTTACACTCTACTTCTCACTATGATTGTAAGTAATAATAATGTATTATGTTTATGTAAGAAAATAAAATTATTACATAACTAGAGTAAACAAAGCGGCTTTTATGAAATATGAGAGTTTTATACCAAAACTTTGACGCTCTTTTTAGACCCCTTAGAATGTGAATTTTCAAAAATCCTTTCTTAGCACACGTCCCGTAACGACTGCCTCGGTGGCGTAGAGGGCGCATGCTCGACTGCCAATCAAGAGGTCCCGGGTTCGATCCCCAGGTCAGGCAAAGTGAAAAATATTGGATTTTTCCATTAGGAATTATCTCAATAACTGCCTGGAGTCTGGAACTGTGCCCGTTAGATGGCAATAGGCTCGCCCCCTATTACATGGGACCAATAACATACTGGCGAAATGTGGGTGTATCTACTATGGGACTGAGTCCTGGGTACACCTCTGCCTACCCCTTCGGGAAAAAGGCGTGAATGTATGTTATGTTGTCCCGTAACGAAAAGAACATTACAAGTTTCAAGTCTCTAAGATCAGTGGTTTGAGCTCTGCGTTGCATGTCACTCACTGAGTCATTTAGGATTTTATAATATATTTAGTGATTTCATTAAAAGATTTTGGCTAATATCCTTATGCGACACGTATCACGTTTGCTATTCTTGTCGTAGGTTATAGGCATGTAGTCTCACGAAATTCACTTACCCATAAGTAACATCAGTCAGCGTAATTACCGTACGCCGACGAGAACCAACTAAGCATAGCGTAACTTGCTAACTCACTTCACAAGTTCTCATTCTGACCGCAACCCAACGCCGTCAAGACAGGTATTCCTAACAACTTGAACGCTCTGGGAATACTTCAAGTTACGGGAGAGAGTCCCATTCCATGCGGGCTTTATCCTATGAATCATAGGGTAGCTATTTTTATCCGGTGACGGCAATGACGTTGAATCGCTTCCTTCTAGGTGATGGTTAAGTCGTTGAGGTGGAGTTTTTTTTTTATAGTGAGTGACAAGACGAGCAAATCAGGTGACCTGATGATAAGCATCATGAATCATGATTGCCCATAATAGTTAAAACACCCAGTGTTTTAAAATTCAAAATTCTGCGCGGCACTGCACTGCGCCTGTCACCCTGAGATATTAGTTGTTTAAACTCATCATGCCCAGTAATTTCGCTGGTAACATTGCCCTTCAGACCGGAACACAGTAATGTTTGCACATTACTGCTTGGCGGATGAATAAATGGCAAAGGTGTGGTACAGGCAGGTAGCCAGCCAGGCAGCCTCCTGCAAAACAGACTTACCACTACAAAATATATGGGTATAGATTGTGTCCATAAGAGAAAATGTCTCTGTCAGTATATTATCAGAACATAACTTAAAATCACGTCTTTTTTCTAAAGGGGTAGGCAGAGGTGTACCCAGGACTCAGTCCCATAGTAAGTATACCCACAAGTTATTGGTCCAATGTAAAAAGGGGCGAGCCCTCTACCGGGCACAGTTCCAGACTCCAGGCAGTTATTGAGATAATTCCTAACGGAAAATCCAATATTTAACACTTTGCCTGACCTGGGGATCGAACCTGGGGCCTCCTGGGCAGACGAGCTTGCACCGAGGCAGTCAAATAATAATAACGTTTCTATATCACCATGTCGTATCGTACCGGGTCTTATAATGACTCTTTCGCAAATCCTCAAAGCTCAACTTATTCCCTATGCGAAATTTCTCAGGCGACTTTTTCATTGTTTTTTAATGTTCCAAGTTAGCAATGGTCTATGGTATATAGATATAGCTATGGTACATACATTGGCATAAACTAACACAGAGGTCCTGGTAATAATACAGAAATAATTTTATTTAATTGAAAGCTGTCCTTAATGGCCAGTCAAGCGGTATTGTTTGAGAGGAATTGCTCTATATCATCTAGAATGTAATGCACATATTACTAACAGAAGGTAAAGTACCTACATACAGAATGTAACAGTTTGAATACACATGCACGCATAAACTTACGTACTTTACAAGGCGACGCAGATTTACTTTACTGTGCCAAACTTTTTGAACTCTTGAAGTTATTATATATCATGCATAATGCCTTTAATAAAATGCGTAAATACATGCGCGCTAACTCCTAGAGCTCATGTTTATGTGTTATTTATTTATTTATTGTTAAGGACTCCCAACGGGGGATACACAAAGATACAATATTCTTATGACTAGGGATTTAAGTAAATGTGTTCCCGCAATTATAGGGAGCCACAGCATGCACAACTAAACATTAAACTTAAAGGTAGGTATAGTAATTTACATAACTAGCCGGTCTACTGCGTACATTATAAAAATGAATAAGGTCCTTTATTTAACTAAAATAATTCTTCTTTTATAAGCAACAACATAATATAAACGTAACTTCTATAATAAAAATAAAAGAGATATGTACTTAACATTGACTAAAATAAATAAAAAATTAAAAAAGTTTCAGCAGATTTAGTTACATTAAAATTATGATATTATTATTTGTTTAGAGATTTTTTGAATTTTGAAATAGGTTCAGTAATGTCTAAATCGTGGTTTTTGGACAGCGAATTGTAATACTGCAAAGACGCGAGATGGTGGCGTTAAATCCAAGATTAGTGTTACTGTATGGTACTGTAAATAAGTTAAAGACCTTTTTTCTTGGTAATCGGCTCGGAGAATTTATTTGAAGGAGACTAGTTAACTCATTGCAGTTTACTCTTCCATTGAAAATTTTTTGTAACCATAACATATCTAACATTTTTCTGCGATCAGCGAGGCATATCATGTTGTAATGTTTGAGGCGAGTTTTATAGCTGGGGATTTTTTTTGCTAGTTTATCGGCATAACTTAAATGATAGAGAAACCGTTTTTGGATACTTTCTATACGTTTGGAATAAACTTCGTAGCAAGGGCTCCATATTGTACTGCAGTATTCTATTATAGGTCGGACTAATGTTTCGAATAGTTTAACTTTTGTTTTAGAAGATTTAATTTCTTTACTATTTCTTATGACAAATACTAATGTTTTACACAGTGTAGCTTGCGTAAAGTACGCGGGGCTAAGTGTGCGTGCGTTTTTGAGCCGTTTACGTTAGTGCTATTATTAATTCTGTGCCGTTGTGTATGCACATTCCCTACTGTTAGTATGTAGTGGTAATAGCTCTCAAGCAATTACTGAGTGTTCCGGCTCTGCTCTGATGAACTGGTTGGATTACAGACCAAGTTGAGACTGAACAGAATGGGCCTTTCCACTGCCACTGCACATCTTGACTAGAAGCTTCGAATTGCCACAAATTGTCAGCCCGATTGCTTAAATTATGGTGGATGAAACCGTTAAAATAGTAATAGTTAAGGGGATTCATCTACCTATTAAACTAGTATTGTAGTGGTAGGCCTCTTTTGCAGGGGGCCGCCTGGGGAAGTACCACACCTTTGCCAGTTATTCATCCGCCAAGCAGTAATGTGCAAACATTACTGTGTTCCAGTATGAAGGGCAATGTTACCAGCGAAATTAGTGGGCATGATGAGATTCAACAACTAATATCTCAGGGTAACAGGCGCAGTGCAGTGCCGCGATGAATTTTGAATTTTAAAACACTGGCTGGGACTGTATCTGATATGGGCAATCATGATGCTTACCATCAGGCACCTGATTTGCTCGTCTTGTCACTAACTATCATAAAAAAAAAACTAAACAACTTTGAAAAGAAAGAATTGCAAACTTACTGACAAATAGGTCGATACATCCCCTTAAAAATTACTACAAATTTGTATTTTACATAAGGTGTCGGAATACAGATGTATAATAATCACTGGTCGGGAATATTTATCAGAAATTTCCAAACAGTCACACTTGTTTGTGTTGTGACTCGTTGGGTAAAATTCCCAAGTCCCAGTGCTCCAATAATATGTAAGTGAAACGAGCTAAACAGGCATGATTGAAACAAGCAAACAGTGATGTCAATCACAATCAATGACCCTGCCTGCACCGGACAGCGGATAGCGAGGAGTGACGTCAGCCCGCCGCCCTCGGGATCTCCACCGTCGGCCCACTATCATACATTCCAACGATTCTAATTCTATTTAGCGATTTGTTCATTTGACTTAGCTAGGTAGGTAGCTAGCTAGTTAACTTTGTAATTATAGCGAATAAAAAAAAGTGAAAATATTTTCCTTACGAGTCTTATATCTTTCCATATATGCACAAAAAAATCACATACTCAATTAATTATGCTTATAAATACTCTCAATAGGCGTCGTGTGCTGCTGTGCTGATCCATAATTAGAATTTGACTGTTGTTTGATAGTGGCGTTAGTTACAACCAAACTTGTAATTTAAAGCTCAATATTTTTAAAAGCATTCCAACAAATCGACTAGATTAATAAGTGTCATCCAAGTTAATGGGCCAGTAATATTGTCACGTCAGCAGTGGGGCAGTCGCGTCGGAAGTCCCACGGGAGTGTGGCGGTGATAATTTGTGAGCGAACGGATATCGTTCAAGCTCGCCTCGCTCCCGGTGACCTGGGACCTGGGAGCTGGGAGTTGGAAAGTGGGAGGTGGGAGGCAGATGATGGGTTAACGATTATTATATTTTTGCGATTGATGACGTAATCGTGAATCTTGTGATGGTTGTTCCGTACAGATTATTCCTTGACCTAGAACAAAATTTGACGACCGACACCGAAAACATCCGACCCGCCCTCGTTTTGCTTAGCTTACTTACCGTTATACATAATCTAAACCTCAATTTGAATCATTCTGGCTATTGATAAAAACCACATTAAAATCCGTTCACCATCATCTCAGACATAGGATATCCATTGCTGAGGAGCTCTATTACTTACGAATGAATGAAGGTATATCTATTAAAGATCGGATTTCTATTTTTACAAACAAAAAAGATTTTGAATCATCAATTAAAAGTTTATAAATTCTACTACAAAAGTTTAAAGAAATTCTTTATGAATTCATATAAAAAAACTTGATTTCTTTTTAAATATAATAAAAAAATTCAAGAAAGTTAGCTATTAAAAATAGCAATAAAATGTTGCCATCGCGCCCTCGCACATGCCATAGATCTTCCTTAAACTCTACGTTGACATTAAATACTTTCCATAAAACCACCAAAACGTTCACAGAATCCCTAGCATGCGCGTCACAAAATAATATCAACCCTACACTCGGCCAACCTTACAACGTGTATGTCTCCATACACGCATCATGTGATAACCCTACACTCGAGGTATTGAAACAACGCTGAATGTTGGAATAGTTTGCAACACATAACCTCACAAAACGAATGATAGTTCTTGTATCAAAGGAAGTCTCTGCGTCCTTGAGTCATGGCTGAATACAAAATAACAACAACGGTTCAAAAGTTCTCGTTTGGAAAACAAAAATTACATTACGCCCCGTTTTCCCCCAAGGTTAGGCTGAGCTGTGTCTATTGTTATAATAGGTACACCCACACTTTCATGTAAGAGGGGGCAAGAATTATCATTAACCGGGCATAAATAGACTACAGGCTGTTCAGAAAATTCCTCATGGAAAAATCCAAATATTTATAATATTATTTAAAATACTTTCCAGGTCTGTCGAGGCACATGCCGGTAACTATAGGTATTCTGCACTACTCAGAGACTCATTGAAACTTTTGAAAAGTTCGAGGATAAAGGCATTCGATCTAACCTCCAGAACTTCGTATACTCTACTATATACGACACAAGAATAAAATGCAGTTTTTACTCTAACACAATGTTAAAGAAAAAGAGCCAAAGAAAATTGTTAATTGGGATTCCCGTAAATTGTAAAAACTTTCAACTAAGTTTAGATTTTGGCAATCGTTACAGAGGTCGCAATTGTTAGAACAAAAGCAAATTATTATTATTATTGCCCAACTTTAAAAATTAAAAAAAACTTTTACCTTGAAAATTTATATATTTTTTCAGTGCAAAGATTACTTGATATAAATCCGCCTCATGGGCAGTTAATCAAGATTTCCCAGAATCTAGATTAGGTATGGTTATTAGAACCAAAAATGTCGAAATGAACATAAAAATAATTCAAATTGCACACAGATTTTATTGAAAAGTCCATCGCGAACAAAAAACACGGTCGCGTACAGAATCCCGGGAATATATTATTTAGTGGTCGCAGTGAGCAATCACTCCCGTGTTTTTTCCGGGAAAAATGCCTTTTCTCGTGAAATCGGTTCGATTCGCCGCCGCACCGTAGGTGGAGAGATATTTCTGTGTTTTGCAATGCCTGTCAAATACACGGCTGATGGCTTTTGCCTATATCTCAAATGTATGGGTAGTATAAGTCGATTTATTTGATTTTTTAACGGTAGGTATATCTTTTTCCACTCTTTGTTGTGATCTTTGACTGTAGACAACCGGAACCGGGAGGTTCAGTTAGTTTCACACCAGGCGTGGTCAACCAAAGCTATTTTTTCGTAAGGAACTGGGATCAGATAGGGTAAGCAGTGAGCAGCCATTTGCTTACTTTGTGTTTGGTTTGGTTCACGGAGCAGACTTTATGCAGAGAAATTAATTTTTTTTCATTGGATTTGATAATCATTTCATAGGATTGTGTCAAATTCCTAACAAGTATCTTCCTTATACAAATCCTGCTTAATATAAAGGCGAAATTTTGTCAGGATGGATAAATGTTTGTTACTCTTTCACGCCAAAACTACTGAACCGATTGGTAAAAAGGGTATTTTCTATCCTGATATTTCCACGGGAAAGATTCATACGCGGGTGAAACCGCGGGGCACAGCTAGTACTCTATAAAGTTTATATACTGATGAATTTGTAACCTGAATGCGTGAGTAACAGTAAACTGGTTTTTTTTTTATAGTAAGTGACAAGACGAGCAAATCAGGAGCCTGATGGTAAGCATCATGATTGCTCATATCAGACACAGTTCCAACCAGTGTTTTAATAACGTTCAAAATTCTGCGCGGCACTGCACTGCGCCTGTCACCCTGAGATATTAGTTGTTGAAACTCGTCAGCCCAATAATTTCGCTGGTAACATTGCCCTTCAGACCGGAACATAGTAATGTTCGCAAATTACTGCTTGGCGGATGAATAATGCTAGTAGACTAGTAGTTGGATAGAGGTTGTAGATCGAACAGCAATCATTCGTGTAACACCGTTGATCGTATCTTCATTTCCGCTGCGCTGATGAAGTCGTTCACTCGACGGATCCCGCTCTGATTGATATCATACCTACATTCATTCTATAAAATACTAGACTACCTTAACTTCTAGGCATTGTTCTACCTAAACAGGGTAGGTACATGTAATCAATAATCCTATGAAAAAACCACCAAATCGATCAATTTTGTATTCCCCTGTTTCTTCCGAAAAATAATAAACCTATTCTATAAATTTATATCCTGATATTTTTATAGTGAAGTAACCTATGTCCCTGTCATTTTAATTTCTCTTATAAACTCTTGGTTTTTTTATAGTGAACTTCCAAAAATCCCAGTTTACTCGCGTGATTAGACGTTCACTAAAAAAAATGTGGAGTTTATAAACAAAAATAAAATGATAGGGACATACTTTACTTCATCTTTAAAATGTCAGGATATAAATATATCAAATAGGTTTACTGTATTCAGAGGAAATAGGGGAATACAAAACAACTATTTAGTAAATTTTCCATAGGATTTTGTCGAACTGCTAATAGGTCCTCTTTCCTGTTATAGGGTATTTGTACTTATCATTTGGGACAAAGTATAAGACAAAAGTGTTAATGGACTTTTCCATAATAAGTAATTCTCTCAATGATAGTCTGGAGTTTGGAACTATGTTATATTATCTTGAGGTACCGGGTCCGATCCCCAAGACAGGCGTGGAGCCTGGAGAGCCTGGAACTGTCCCGAACTGTCCCCAATGGACCCGTGGACCCATGTTTTATTAAATAGATACCAATGGCGCCCCCTAAAACATGGGTCCTACCCCTTTGGGAAAAAGGCTTGATGTTATGTATTTTTTTCTTGTTTTGAATATGGAACAACTTCCACACACGGTCAACACGGTCACACGGTCCCAAACTAGGCAAATCTGTACTATGGTAACCAGAAGACTGATATAGGTACATACTTTAAATACGCTTATAACACCCAGACACAGATCAAACAGACATCGTCATGGACACAAATGTTTGACCTGCCCGAGGATCGAAACCTAGACCTGCGGCTCAGAAGGTAGGGGGGCACTACCGGTTGAGCCAACTGTCCATTCAAAGTTTGTTCGAGACTAGTCGTGCAGTTATCCCTGTATAAAAATCTGATGGCGGTTTTTCTTCCTCCATTTACACGGACGGACTATATGCCTTCAGGCTACAGGTGTATAGTACCGATGCATGCGATAATCGTTATAATTTGATATGTAGCGGGCAACACCGCCGGCGGCCATGTTGGTCAGTGTTGGCAATTAACATGCTTCGGTTTGTTGGAGTTTGTACGATATTTGTTTATTATTCAATATCTGCTAACTGCTATATGTACTTTACAATCAAATTGTTAATTGTAATAACATAACATAACATACAATCACAACTTTTTCCCGAAGGGGTAGGCAGAGGTGTACCCAGAACTCAGTCCCATGGTAGATACACCCACATTTCGCCAGTATGTTATTGGTCCCATGTAATAGGGGGCGAGCCTATTGCCATGTACCGGACACAGTTTCTAACTCAAGGCAGAGATCATTTCTAATGGGAAAATCCAATATTTAACAACTTTGCCTGACGTGGGGATCGAACCCGGGAGCCGAGCTTGCACCCACTACGCCACCGAGGCAGTCCACATCAGTACCGAGGCAATAACTTTTTTTATGATAGTGAGTAACAAGACGAGCAAATCAGATGCCTGATGGTAAGCATCATGATTGCCCATATCAGTCAGTGCCACCCAGTGCTTTATATTATTACTAGCGGCCCGCCCCGGCTTCGCACGGTAGCAGAAGTAGGTATAGTGAACGTTTAACAGGAGTAAATTCGTGATACATTGTATTTTAATAGATATAACCCTAATGGTTTACGCAGCGCACGCAAATTAAGGACTATTTCTGTTACAATGATCAAACCTTAACACATGTATAAATTAATCGTGGGCTATTTTGAAGATATTGATAAGTACTACAAACCCCTAGTACATTACTTTATTCTACCACCAATAGTTTTCACACCGCATGAAAAATAATCACTGCTTCGATTATTGTGACTAAACCAGAAAAGATGGATATAATCTATGTATACTGTTTTGTAGGTATTGATAAGTACTACAATCTCCTAGTACATTACTTTACTCTACCACCAATAGTTTTCACACCGCATGAAAAATAATCACTGCTTCGATTATTGTGACTAAACCAAAAAAGATGGATATAATCTATGTATACTGTTTTGTAGGTATTGATAAGTACTACAAACCCCTAGTACATTACTTTACTCTACCACCAATAGTTTTCACACCGCATGAAAAATAATCACTGCTTCGATTATTTTGACTAAACCAAAAAAGATGGA
The DNA here is from genome assembly GCA_947063395.1 of Hemistola chrysoprasaria. Lineage (NCBI taxonomy): Eukaryota > Metazoa > Arthropoda > Insecta > Lepidoptera > Geometridae > Hemistola > Hemistola chrysoprasaria. The sequence goes on from OX346719.1 coordinate 1,433,038, forward strand.
TATAATGTATGTATACCGTTTTGTAGGCATTGATAATTACTACAAACCCCTAGTACATTACTTTATTCTACCACCAATACTTTTCACAGCGCATGCATATAATGTCTGTTTCGATTATTGTGACTAAACCAAAATAGATGGATAAAATTTCCGTGGACTATTTTGTAGATATTGATAAGTACTACAAACCCCTAGTACATTATATTATTCTACCATCAATGGATTTCACAGCGCACGCAAATTTATGAATATGGTAATTATATTATGTAACACCTTGGTTCACAATATTGCAGTTTTCTTACGGATCCCCATTTTTTTTCAAAATCTCATATAGCCTATGGCACTCACACTGAATTAAGCTATCCATAAGTGAAAGAATTTTTAAAATCGGTCCAGTAGTTTCGGAGCCTATTCGTTACAAACAAAAAAACAAAAAAACAAAAAAACAAAAAAACAAAGTTTCTCTCTTTATAATATTAGTATAGATTATCTATACTTCTATACTATAATATTATAAAGAGAGAAACTTTGTTTTTTTGTTTTTTTGTTTTTTTGTTTGTAACGAATAGGCTCCGAAACTACTGGACCGATTTTAAAAATTCTTTCACTTATGGATAGCTTAATTCAGTGTGAGTGCCATAGGCTATATGAGATTTTGAAAAAAAATGGGGATCCGTAAGAATACTGCAATATTGTGAACCAAGGTGTTAAATAATATAATTACCATATTCATAAATTTGCGTGCGCTGTGAAATGCATTGATGGTAGAATAATATAATGTACTAGGGGTTTGTAGTACTTATCAATACCTACAAAACAGTATACATAGATTATATCCATCTTTTTTGGTTTAGTCACAATAATCGAAAAAGTGATTATTTTTCATGCGGTGTGAAAACTATTGGTGGTAGAGTAAAGTAATGTACTAGGGGTTTGTAGTACTTATCAATACCTACAAAACAGTATACATAGATTATATCCATCTTTTTTGGTTTAGTCACAATAATCGAAAAAGTGATTATTTTTCATGCGGTGTGAAAACTATTGGTGGTAGAGTAAAGTAATGTACTAGGGTTTGTAGTACTTATCAATACCTACAAAACAGTATACATAGATTATATCCATCTATTTTGGTTTAGTCACAATAATTGAAGCAGTGATTATTTTTCATGCGGTGTGAAAACTATTGGTGGTAGAGTAAAATAATGTACTAGGGGTTTGTAGTACTTATTAATACCTACAAAACAGTATACATAGATTATATCCATCTTTTTTGGTTTAGTCACAATAATCGAAGCAGTGATTATTTTTCATGCGGTGTGAAAACTATCGGTGGTAGATTAAAGTAATGTACTAGGGGATTGTATTAATTATCAATACCTACAAAACAGTATACATAGATTATATCCATCTTTTCTGGTTTAGTCACAATATTCGAAGCAGTGATTATTTTTCATGTGGTGTGAAAAGTATTGGTGGTAGAATAAAGTAATGTACTAGGGGTTTGTAGTACTCATCAATATCTTCAAAATAGCCCACGATAAATTATAACATGTGTTAAGGTTTGGTCATTGTAACAGAAATAGTCATTAATTTGCGTGCGCTGCGTAAACCATTAGGGTTATATTTATTAAAATACAATGTATCACGAATTTACTCCTGATAAACGTCCACTATACCTACTTCTGCTACCCGTGCGAAGCCGGGGCGGGTCGCTAGTATTATTATACACACACATATACACTTTTTCATATATCACGGAACACACATACATGTGTTGCGTAATTATGTCAATTACCATGAAACCACCATGTACCATGAAATTCTGCAAAGACAGGTCATCTCGGGTATAGAAATAAACATGGTTACAATTTAGAAGGTGTAACCGCAATGCTATGCGAGTTTAGTCTAAAAAGCTTACTTATTATAAGACAATTTCCGCTTAGTGAAGGTTTTTTCACTTACGTAGATATCGTTAAATTTGTACGCAAAGTTTTGGTAATTTAAAAATTTAACAATTTCTGTTCCTTCCATTTCATTTCTTAAGGAAATGCTTTGGAAATGGCCTTTTTCCAGTTTGTTCAGTTAACTTGCTAAGTTAAATGGAAATAATCGCATTAATATTGTCGTAGCTAATTCGTAGCAGGAGCTACGGCGTAGCTAGTTGCTACGATTACATCAGGCGTCATACGATTTACTAATTATACCGGTATGCTAAAGGCCGTTATATGAATGCTTGTTCATAATTTATGATAGCCTGGTACCTATTTTTTATAAATTGAAAGAGTACAAGGACAGTTGGAATATTTCGTGCCAATTACACCCACCAACGATTCTGCAACTGGTACATTGACATGAATCTTAAAATCTAGTATGCGAATATACCACTCCATAAACAGAAAAGGGGAAATTGGCACGCGTACGAATATTTTTGTGTGCGAATAGCCACCTACGCCAAATTAGGTCTAGTCGGCAAGGACTCGCATCCATTTTTATACATTTTTTAGTTTTGACGCTCACGGCTCTAGAACGTTCCTATAACGTACTATATAATGAGCAAACGGCTTTAATGCATTTCTGTTTCGAATAATTGTATTTATTTCTTTTAGAATGCAGTCATGCCACCAAAACAAATATACTCAATTTGCCGGCCTCATATGTCTTTTACATTTAAACATCAAATTCCCAAACACGAGACACTTATAGCCCTCCTCCTTCCTATTCAGCTCGAGACCTAAGTACAGCGTAAATAGTAATTAAGTCAGAAATACACAATATTTGTAACGTCAGTAAAAAACTAAGTTTCTTGCCAATTCTCAGACCCAGGTGTAAGGGGGATTTTAGCCGTTAAATTTAATTAGTGAAAATTATTCGAGATTACGAGGATTTTTGTAATTAGCTTCGTGGAGGAGCAGCGGTGCAGGCTGTCATGTTTTCACTCCAGCTTAATGTCAGTTTTGTTCAAATTGAGAAAAATTTAGTGTCTGGCTAGTTTTAAATTTTATACTAATATATTTTTATTCTTATTTTAAAACTCGGCAAAAGTTTTTTTTTTTCTATAAAGGCTAATTTAATTTTTAATTAATCTTACCTTTTATTAAGAACCTAGACTAGACACTAGTTAAGTGTCTTATTCTGAATAACGTCATTAAATGTTGGAAATATGCTCTGGTTTCAAATGATTTAACTACATGGGACCAATAACATACTGGCGAAATGTGGGTGTTATGTTTATGTTATCACATTAGACGAAAGGTTAACCTTCAATAATAGCTGTGACTGTGAAAAAACTGGGTCCGGCCGTTATGGTCCCATTTCGCTACGCCCCCGGCCGATACGCACCCACAGTGAAAAAGGCTTTCCAAAACATGGTTGTTTTAAAGTGGGACCGTATCGGCCGGGGGCGTGTCGGAATGGGATCTTAACGGCCAGACCCAAAAAACTGTCATAAAAGCTTATGGCGTCATAGACGCTTTAATTATTAACCTACTTAGCTATAAAATCGCACAATAACATCGCTGGTCTCAAGTAGGCTCCATTTCCAAACAATATATCCTGAGATATATATCCGCTCCTTTATTCCGAAGTAATAAAAACTCTGAGTATGTGGGACGGCCGAACAATAACTTAGAATCGCCTTTACACTTTTATTTACGAAATATCGGACTTCATTCCATATGAAAATACGAGACAACTTTCTCACATTTCTCATTTTTCGTCTGGTATTCGCTTCTGGTTCAAAAATTAAGTTGAAAGGAAAATACTGCTTATAATAAAAAAAGTTTTATATTATGTTAACAAGGTCAATGAATTTTTAGTAGTGGTGGGCCTGTTTTGCAGGGGGCCGCCTGGGGAATTACCACCTTTGCCAGTTATTCATTCGCCAAGCAGTAATGTGGTTTGAAGGGCAATGTTACCAGCGAAATTACTGGTCATGACGAGTTTCAACAACTAATATTTCAGGGTGACAGGCACAGTGCAGTGCTGCGCAGAATTTTGAATTTTAAAACACCGAGTGGCACTGTGTCTGATATGGGCAATCATGATGCTTACCATCAGGTACTTGATTTGCTCGTCTTGTCACTCCCTATCATAAAAAAGAATTCTACTAGTGATTGCCTCGCTGGCGTAGTGGGCATAAGCTTGGTTCCCGGGGAATGAGGTCCCGGGCTCGATCCTCAGATCAGGCAAAGTGTTCCTGTTACATGATCAAAGTGTACAGAAATCACAAAAGCCAGTTAAATACAACTAGATTAGTTATTAATATCATTGGTAACTAACAAAATTTCATAAATAGCTGCGATCTAAATAAGTGATCCGCCATAATACTGCATAGAATACTGCATTCAAACCAGTATGGTTTCACCAAATGCAGATCAACAACCGATGCGGGCTGTCATCTCATGACTCTTGTCTTGGAGGCTTGGGAGAGTTCACAGGATGCCATTGGAGTGTTTTGTGATCTTTCCAAAGCATTCGACTGTGTAGAACACTGCACGTTACTGCGCAAGTTAGAATTATATGGAATTCATGGGAATGCCCTCAACCTGGTGGAATCATACTTGTCTAGTAGGCAGCAGAAGGTTAGCGTCAATGGTATCACATCTGCTAGTTCTCCTGTCAAGATGGGAGTCCCACAGGGATCAATTTTGGGTCCATTCCTGTTTTTGGCATATATTAACGATTTGCCTTACATGGTCCACGGTCTAGCAGATATAGTTCTATTTGCCGATGATACGTCATTGATTTTTAAAGTTGATAGGAAGGACACTTCACTAGTACATGTTAATAATACTATAGCAAGTATATCCTGATGGTTCACAGCAAACAATCTGTTATTGAATTCGAAAAAGACTAAATGTTTGAAATTTTCGTTGCCTAACGTCAGAAGTATAGAACCAATCATAGTTCTTGACGGTGAAAGACTCAATATTGACAATGCAACTTTGTTCCTTGGCATAAATATAGACTCTAAACTGCAATGGAGCACTCATATCACCGAGCTCTCAGGGAAACTAAGCTCTGCAGCTTACGCGGTTTATAAAATTAGGCAACTAACAGATGTAGCCACGGCGAGATTAGTGTACTTTGCATATTTCCATAGCTTGATGTCTTATGGGATTCTGTTGTGGGGGTCAGCCGCAGATATAGAAACTATCTTTATACTACAAAAACGTGCGATTCGTGCCATCTATGAGATGCGTCCACGCGAATCCCTGAGGGAATTATTTAAAGAAATAAACATACTGACCCTACCATCCTTATACATTTATGAGAACATCATGTATGTGCGTAAAAATTTACATAAATTCAAATTAAATAGTGACCTTCATAATTTTAATACTAGAAATAAATACAAAATAGCTGCACCTAGCTTTAGATTATCTAAAACAAATAAAAAGACATTCTTAGGAAATAGTGTACGTTTCTATAATAAAATCCCAAAAGAGATAACTGGGCTCTCAGAGGGTAAATTCAAAACCTATATAAAATCTAATATAAAATAATGCCGTGAGGTTACCGGCTTTAGAATAGTACCTCACCCTCTCTACCCGTGGTTGCCGTAAGAGCCGGCTAAGGGTTATGAGATCCAGAGGATGGGCAGCAGCGTCCTCTGCGTAAAACCATCAAACTGCGCTCGCCAACCCGCCTGCCAAGCGTGGCGAGTATTGGCAACAACCCCCCCTATGGGGGAGGCTTATGTTCAGCAGTGGACTTTCAATGGCTGGATGATGATGATGGATATAAAATCTACTTTACTAAAGAAGGCTTATTATAAAGTCAACCAGTACATAGAGGACAAAGATGCCTGGAAACTTCTGCATAGCCGCCTCGCGGCACCTTTAAAGAAAACGAATGTAACCAAACCAAATATTGTAAAACTATCTGTTGAAAAAATTAAGCCCTACAAGTTTCTTGTGCGTTCTTCTTGTAAAGGTATCTTTCCGAACGCACGGTAGACTCAGTACTGTTTATCTTTATTGACGTGCAAAAGTGTCAGATTATGACCTATTTGAATAAATCTGTTTGAGTTTGAGTTTGAGAATTATATTGTATTTCAAATTAAACGTCAAATCAGGCTGCACTATTCTCTTTAGTATCATAGAAACTGATTGACCTGGGCTTAATAATTAATACTAGTTTTCATACATGTGTTTATTTATTATACAAGTCAACAAGGTCAACAAGCTGTGCCCCGTGGTTTTACCCGCGAAGTCTTTGTTCCCGTGGGAATATAGGGATAAAAAGTACAGTGCGTTATTCCAGGGTCTAAACTATCTACATTCTACATACCGAATTTCAGCCCAATCGGTTCAGTAATTTTGGCGTGAAAGAGTAACAAACATCCATCCATCCATCCATCCATCCATCCATCCATCCATCCATCCTCACACATTTATAATATTTTAGTAGCATAAGTAGGATAGGATAATAGAAATAAGTACATATCAAAATAAATTGAAAGATGAAACCGTGGCAATATGTAGTATATTTATTTAGTAATCCTGTGATAACTACAATTGTGTAACTATATAGAAAGGATTCTTTGATACTCGATATGGGACGACGCGACGCTTTTGAAATTGTGATTTATTTTTCTTACCTACATGAAAAATATGTTTTTAGCGAGAAAATTGAACTGGAAAAAATACTGTGATAGCAATTTCACTGGCACGTACCTAAATAGTTGAAATTTATCTTAGCAAAATATTTTGAATCTTGAACATTGAAATAAAACCACGCGTACCTAACATTTAAGGAGGGGAAGCTACTTGTCAAACTAACCATGCAATAAAAAAAATGTAAGATTCTCACAAACCAAAAAATTTTTCAAAATGGGTCTGCTTATCTATTTTCTATGTGAAATTAATATATTAATAAAATAAAGTAAAAATCTATATACTATCTAGTATTTCTGCTACTTTCATACTAAAAATACCGCAAAAAACTAGAGTAAAGAGAAGTCGAGCATTTCTTCTTCCTGGAATAAGACTGCGCCAGTTGCATAGCATGAAAGCACACGTTCCTTATTTAGAGCTACTGTGTCGAGAGTCCAAGTCGCCACGATGTTCGCTAACTTTCTATAGACGATGGCTCCCAAAGACGGGTTTATTTCTATGGGTTTTGTGGCCAACCCATGTCAAAGCTACCTTGTCCAGTGCGCTGCAAGCATCTTAAACTGAAAAAAACCTTCGCTGAAGACTAAAATTGGTCCTTTTACAATAATATTTCAACAAAAAAAATTGTAACTTATTATTTTACCCGCGTTCCATTCGAGAACCCAACATAATACGCGATTTATTTCCTGAATGAGCAATCGAAAGGTTAGCTATAAAAAGGCAGCAATATACAGAGTACTGGCCAAGTTTTCTCATATTTCGCGATACGGTTTGCATTACGCTCCGGGAAACTTCTACGTTAAACATGTCCGGGTATTTTAATATCGGCAACTTCTGTATTTGTTGATCACTTTGGAATTTCTATGCTGAGTTTTGTACATCAATTGTTTTTATAAAATAAAATGTCAAATGGCATAACTACTTATGCCTAGTGTTCTATACCTTATACAAACTTAACTATACCATTAAAAACGTTTAGTTGTCCCCATATTTTAATGAAATAGGTAGTTGTCAGTGAACGCACATCTAATAGGCTCATTAGCATCGTTCTCGTAAGAATATTGTATGAAAATCAGAATAATCAATATTAAGCTTTTAAAACGCCGGCAATACCCCAGGGGTATTGCTAGTATGTTGCCGACCCTTCAAGACTCTATTCACTCTCCATTTGAAGATCCCTATGTTGTAGCTCAACGGGAAGACTGCAGCAGGAGATCATTCCACAGTGTGCACGTATGCGGCAGAAAGGAACGTAAAATCGCCCGTGTGCGACATCGACGTATCAATTATGTGCAAATGAGCTCTAAAGCGATGGCGGCTAGTACGGTGATAGAAGCGTGAAGCTGGAATTAGGTTGAAAAGTTCATCAGAACACTTACCGTTGTAAATGTAGTAAAATACACTTAAGAGACCCGATGTCTCTGCGCATACTGAGTGGGTCTAGGTGTTCGGTAAGCTTGGGGTCGTCGATTATTCTGACAGCTCTACGCTGTAAAGCACCTAACGGGTCAAGCTGGTACTTGGGTGCTCCGTTCCGGTATAAAAGCGTGACAGAAAGGGTTAGCTACTTTCTTATTTACAATATTAGTTTGCAGATATGGGTTGAATTTTATATTCATATTTTAGTTGGATTTTTCCATTGGGAATTTTCTCAATGACAGCCTGGAGTCTGGAACTGAGCCCAATATTACACGAGGCTTAAAACGTGACTGGTATAGCTGTGGCTGGTTGCATCTTTGACTACCCCTTCATAACTCTAATATGCATTATGTGGGATTTAGTTTAGTAAAATATGTGCTTGACTGTACTTTTTGAAAAAATAGCCCGACATAGCAAGACTTGACGAATTATAGCTCACCGTTAGGAGAGTCACCGTTGTGCAGAGCGGCGTCGCGGGACTCAACGCTCCGCGGAGTCATCGACCAGGGCACATATCCACGGTGCGCTTTTCGAACATGTCCCTCTGCTGGGTCTCACGGCCCCCCCGGGATGTCAGAGCCCCTTTTTATGTAGCTGGGAATAACACGGCCAGTCTCTGACCTTGACAGCGAGTAAAATAGCATGACAAAGCTAGTTTATTATAACCCGCCATTCGGTTAAATAGTCCAACAATTCATTGTTATTAATATTTAATAGCAATATGAATGTTTGCGGGCCTCTAATTGCCATATTTAATGTACCTATTCGTAGTTCTGTAGTAAATGCAAATATAACGGACCAGTTGACTCAATAATAATTATTGTGCTCATTTATTATTTAACATTCATTGTTAGAGTGTGTTCAGTTAAATAAACGTTCCCTTTATATATATTTATATACATTGAGATATATAAACGATGTATAAAGAGGTATACACTCAAACAACTATTCATATGAGGGGATTTTGCAGTAATCATCATGCTTGGCAGGCGGCTTGGTCATTGGTCATTGCAGTAGCTGGAATATTTGGAAACGGAGAGCGCTGCTGCCCTCCGACTTTGACCCTTTGCCGTGTCTCACGGCTCCCATGGGATGAGAAAGGGAATATTGAATATAATATCAGTTGAATATTTTAAAATATAATTTGAAATATATAGGTACTAGATACTCATAATGCCACCGAATGCTAGTAAATGTCCTCCGACGAGCACCGAGACGCACTTTAAACAGATTACAGAGACTCCAAATTGCTACAATTATAATAAATGGCACGTAAAATGTTGCAGTATTGTGGATGACAACGTCGGGGACGACTATAAAATGGGCTTTTTTGTTCTCTAATTAATTTTCATGTAATTTTCTAAGGGTAGTTACTTTTGGGTCGACTACAAATGATTATTATGAGCTTGTCCTCGTTATACACTCATAATTAAAGGTTTAATCACAGGGTTTAATGCGTTATGGTGGTACCTTTGAATTACTATTTTAAGTCCAATCAGATTTCTTTATTCAAATTGTGACACCTAAGCTGATGATATGAGAACCGGATTTTTTACTCTATTATGGTATTTAATTCAATATCTTTCTGCTTTTATAGGTGTGGTCGACACACTACTTCTGCCATTACAGTCTGAGGTCATATTTGCTTATAATAATAATAATAATATGGGACAACTTCCACACACGGCCATCGGGTCCCAAACAAGGTAGAACCTGTACTACGGTAACCAGAAGAATGATATATATACCTATATAAGCTGAACTAACTGACATGCTCATGCGCACAAATGTTTGACCTGCCCGGGGATCGAACCCGGGACCTGCGGCCTTATGGTATTTAATTCTAAGTATATTATTTTAGGCTTTTGTCACTGTGTATATCCAGACTAATACTTATTATAAAAAATGTTTGTAAGTCTGCCACTCTGTCTTAGTTTGTTACCTGATCCCGCCTAAACGCCTTTGAATTGGGATTTTGGATTTGGATGGTTTGAGTCCCGAGAAAGGACATGGAATAGTATTATCCCTGAAATATCATCCTTTCAGGGTGAAAAGGGGGTGGAAGTTTGTATGGGGAATGTAGGTAGAATATACCCTGGAATAACACATCACGACTACGACTAAGGACACGACTCGACGACACATAGCTCATCGCTAGGAGAGTCTCCGTTGTGCGGTGCAGCGTCGCGGGACTCACCGCTCCGCGGAGTCATCGACCAGAGCACATATTCTTTTAAGCCCGATTATATCCCCATATTTGACCCCGAAGACTATATAATCTAATCCAGACCTATACATGAAAACTTATCTAATTTCAATTAAAGGCACGACTGGTTCAAACGAGGCACAAATAAATGCAAATGGAGTGAACCGTCGAATCACTGCAATTTCCTGTAACTCCGCTAACCAGCGGTGTTTTATTGTTATCGAGCTAATTGCATGCAAACGACAGATTCCGTGGTTAGTTCTACTATGTGATTGGATGGGAATTGTGTACCGATGGTTGTTATTTTATGGTAATTAGGTAACATTTAGTAAATGAGTCAGGCTATCATCAATTACATAAGATATATTGATATCTATCTTACTATCTTACTCATATGTACCACTTTTCATCAATTTTCTGTTAGATTAGTTCTTGTTCTCTTTCTTCTTACAACAGTTCTTAGTAGTAACGAAGCTGTCGAGCCACATATTTTACAAAGGGTAGATTTTGTGAAGTTAGGGCTAGTTGAGTTAGAGGCTTAAAAAATCATAATAACGTATGGGCACCAGAGAGGAAATTTTCGCGATAACACTTTAATAGTGCCATCGTGACTATCGTCTATGACGAGAGCCATGTATTTATGAAATCCTTTAACCGATAGTATCAATGTATGATATATTTGGCAGCCTACTGTAATGATCAGCTTAAAATCGATGTTCATTCCGTGGCCCACGGCCCTCGCAGTTTGTTTGCGGTTATTGGTGTTTTTCGATGCAATTTGTGTCATTTATATTGAAACTATTTACGATAGCATATAAACTGCTTTAATTACATACTGAATAGGCCTAGATTTTTTAAAATCGCGTTTTAAAAATAATACACTCGTAAATGCCTTTTGCGGTAGGTTTCTAGAGTCCGTCCAAGACATATTATATTGTGTATGGTTGTAGTTACCAGAGAGTCGGTGGTGCAGCACTAGTTTCTACTCTATGATAAGAAGTGGTCTTAGGTCTCTTAATAATATTTACATCTCTCATATTCGGTAAGTAGGTCCTTATTACCCCCAAATGGGGCTTGTAAGTGACCAATTAGCGCTCTAGGGTAATAATGTAGCTAGAAAAGCCCTAGGGCGGTAAGTAATTAAAAAAAAACTTCACTCTTTCAAAAAGTTTGCGTACATCTAACCATCATACTGGCAATAGACATCATGCATTCAGGCCAATGACAAAAGAGGTCGCTTCGCTATTCCTTGTCTTCGTATGAGTATAATAGTCATCAATTTTAAATATCGAACTACGAAGCTCAATTTCGTTCTTGAAAAAAATAATTTAAAAAAGAGATGAAAATAGGCGGGAATAGAAAACTTTTACTTTAAAATGTTTTATTCTTGTAATGCCGGTGTTTTTCTACTTACCTCACAATCGAGATGTAAAGCAGAGTAGTTAGCTCGGGTGTAAGCATCAATTGCACCCTCGAAGTATAGGCGCACGAGCGCAGCGAGGGCGCCTATACTTCTAAATATCTCGGGCTGCAATTGATGCCTTACAGCCCTTGGCTACTAATCTACTATTAATAGTTCCTATTTATTTATTCTACTTGCCAAATTTTCTTGAAAGAGATGCCAGTTTTGTTCAGAATCCTTGCCAAAAGCAAGTTATTGTAATATCCAATACAAATGACGTAATACCACCTCTTCAGGGCGGACTACGGTCAATTTAGGATCCAATTACGGTCAGCTTAGTGGGAAAAAATCCGGGGTAATCCCATGCTTAGCGTGTGGTCTAAATTATAAGCTTGTAGCTTTGTGGTGCGATTAATTTTTAATTTCCTGATATAATTGTACACGTTTTTGCCTGGGACAAGTATTAGTGGAAAGAAAATGTGTCTAATTTGGATTTCAAAATATAATATGAGTATGCAAAAAATCAATGCAGAGATGACGGAAGGGCTGTAATGAAAGAAAAATTGCTAGTGTGTCGATACCACATGATGTGTGATAAGGACAGTAAGATGATGCAAAGTTCTGTATAAAATTTATCCTCTGTCATAATTTGTATTTGGTCATTTCGGACTCTTGAAGTTTAGTTCAGCTTAAATGGGAACAGTCCCACCATCTTATCTGTTCAGTTTACAGCGTCGCTAGTCGAGAATTTAGTGATGACGTTCCTCAAAACCACAGCTTATAGGCCGTAGTTCCAATTTTCTCCACCTGAACAGCTAAGTTGGCAATATACAACATGTCAAAAAAAGGTGTAGTACTACTTAAGGGTAGGTTTTCTACCCGTCTACCTTAATTACAAGAGAACGAATTGCTGAATTCCCAAAAAAAAAAACCACTTCCCATAACTAAATGGATCTGATCTGTAAAATATTGGAAGTCGAAATGGTTTTCCACGAATTTTACTATTCTTTTTTTGTGAGTTGTTAGGTTTGATTGGTAGATATTTGTTTAAAGATAGTGAGTGACAAGACGAGCAAATTATTATGCCTGATGGTAAGCATCATGATTTCCCATATCAGACAGTGCCACCCAGTGTTTTCAAATTTTAAATTCTGCGCCGCACTGCACTGGGTCTATCACCCTGAGATAGCAGTTTTTGAAACTCGTTATGCCCAGTAATTCCGCTGGTAACATTGCCCTTCAGACCGGAACACAGTAATGTTTGCACATTACTGCTTGGCGGATGAATAACTGGCAAAGGTGTGGTACTTCCCCAGGCGGCCCCTTGCTACTTGCCCTTACTACTACTAGTACTACTAGTAGATGGATCTTAGGTACTAGATCCACCTCCTTAAGGATTACTACACCCTTTTTTAACAGGTTGTTGTAAAGTCGCTTCAGCTTATGTCTTGTTCGGTGGTCAGTCATGAACCCCGCGAAGGCCCGCATCAAAACACAATCGCACCCAGTGCCAGGATTAAGATGCTTCATCACTATTGATTGCTTTCTACAAATTGAATGTGTTATTGTCTCTTTCAGACTATGTTTGTTTATCTTTACTTGTGCTTTTAGTTATCTTCTGTGGTTTAGACTTAGATCTGTCAATTTCATGTGGATTCTGTAGTAGAAAGTATAATAACATTTATTTATTCCTCATTTACAACTCTTTTTATAGGTCATCCCAATATAATAGTGTAAGTATACAATGTTAAAAAAAAAAAATACTAAATAATGACATGCAATAAAAAATAAAAAAAATTATTAAATAAAAAAAAAAACATTACTTATACACAATAAAAAAATCTATAAATTAAAAAACAATTTCATTACTCATACACAATAAAAATAAAAATTCATTATAAATTAAAAAACCAATTTCATTACTCAAATAAAAATAAAAATTCATTAAATTAAAAAACCAATTTCATTACTTATACACAATAATAATTATAAAAGAAACTACTTTATTAGTATATCGTATTTACACAAAAACATAAATCATAAAACACGACTCTTTTAAACTCTGCTATGGAAAAAAAACATACATTCACGCCTTTTTAGGCAGATGTGTACCCAGGATTCAGTGTCCCATAGTAGGCACACCCACATTTCGCCAGTATGTTATTGGTCCCATGTAATAGGGGGCGAGCCTATTGCCATCTACCGGGCACATCTGCTATGGAACATTGAATATAAATATAAATACAAATATGTCAACATCCTCTGAAATTCGATTTAGTGTCTGCAACATTGTAACCAATGGCGTTTTAGCCAACAAGTTTATAAACAAACTATTATTAACATAACACATTAACATAACTATTAACATTAGATATAACGCCTCTTTCCACAGGGGCAGGCAGAGTATCCAGGACTCAGTGCCACAGCAGTAACTGTAGGTACACTCAAATTTCGCTAGTATGTTATTGATCCCATGTTTTTTTTATGATAGTGAGTAGCAACAAGACTGGCAAATCAGGTGCCTGATGGTAAGCATCATGATTGCTCATATCAGACACAGTGCCACCCAGTGTTTTAAAATTCAAAATACTGCGCGGCACTGCACTGCGCCTGTCACCCTGAGATATTTGTTGTTGAAACTCGTCATGCCCAGTTATCGCTGGTAACATTTCCCTTCAGAACGGAACACAGTAATGTTTGTATAATACTGCTTGGCGGATAAATAACTGGCGTTAATCCTTTGCCAAAAGGTGTGGTGCTTTCCCAGGCGGCCCTCTATGTAATAGAGGATGAGCCTATTTGCCATCTTTTGGGTACAGTTTCTTACTCCAGGCTGTCAGTAGGAAAGTTCCTAATGGATTTCTAATGGCCGCTTCACGTAATTAGTTCACAAGTTTCGTGGCTGCCGTGCGACTTCATTAGAAATCTAAACAAATCGCTCTGCTTTCGCGCTGCTTGCGACCATGTGCTTCTTTTGTGGTGACCCCTATACCTAGCAGTGGATGGATACAGTGCAGTGAGCTGAGTAATGCCCGGTTTCTGAAGATTCCAGCTAAAGTCGGATTAGTTATTGATCCATTAGAGTTATGTATAGGATAAACGACCGTTATGTGCTATTGCGTTTCTGGATACAACAACGTCCGTTCAATAACTATTGAACCAATATGCAGTTCTACAATCTGTCGCTAGATGGATCTGTTATAAAATACCACTTATAAATTGACGTTATTGGTTTGATTCGTCATTATTATTTACTGATTAAATTAAATATTATGAATACGTACATTTTTAAACTTATTTATGTGGGTTTTTTTTATAAAATTATGTTAATATCAATAAAGTAGGCAAAATGAACGTCCCTACCACGTGTTAATTAAAAAAATCGTACCGAAAAGTTTTTATATATAAACGGTAATATCATCTACATAATCATAATAACCTACCTACTACTACTTGGAAAGTACCTGTAGCGTAAAATCGTAATGTGATAAAAATTTGTTATTGTTAACACAGACAATGTAAATTTGACGATTGACAGCCTCGCGTTGGCACAGATGGTAGTAACTCTGCTTTCTGTGCCGCAGGGCCCGGGTTCGATCCCCGGCCAGGTCAAACATTTATGTGCATGAACATGTCTGTTTGATCTGTGTCTGGGTGTTATAAGCTTATATAAGTATGTATATCAGTCATCTGGTTACCATAGTACAGGCTTCTAGCCTAGTATGGGACCAGATGACCGTGTAAAAAAATAATAATTGCGTTGCACAGCAGGAGCTAAAGCAGGGCTGATGATATTACTATTAATGTAAATCATAATATTAATCTGATATTAAAACAAATCACAGTGTTCTTATCAAAGCGATATCTCATTTTAAATTCTTCATCCGTAAAAATTTCGAAAGGACATTCCTTCTGTGTCGTAATTTTCTAGGTATAGATACATTAATATCATATACATATTAATATCAGAAATAAACTCCAGCACTACCGAATCTGACTCCGATGAGCTACTTGAATTCATTGTTGCCTACTTATCTTTCTCTGATAAATTGAATAAAAATAAACATTAGAATTTAACCTAAAAGTTGACACGTTCACAATGCGTTCACAGATGAAACGTAAAATTACTCGTCAAATATAGTTATTGAACCGATAAACGGCACAGACTGGTCAGTTAAGTTAACCTAAGTTTAAACGGACTTTATCGTACACTGCGTTCTTCAGAAACGCACTTTCGCAGCTTATCGAACATATAGCGCTATTGAATAGATAAACTACCCATAAAAGTTCTTCAGAAACCGGGCATAAGTAGGATATTTAATTTATTCAGCTTTGCCATGATCGCGATAAATAAGCGTTCAGTTACTTAATCCCTCCTTTTATTATCTCACATTCCAAAATTATTAGAGCAATATTTTAGCGAGGCTATTAAAGATGCTATTAAAAATGAGGGTTTCAGGGTCGCTACATATCTGGTTCCCAATTACGTGCCGGTACATAACAGATAACTGCTCTGAATGGCATTAATTCTGATAACGACCTATCAGATGGACCGCGTTCCTAATAATTATAATTATTATCTAATTATTAGATGGTTCTGGTGTAAAAAAGGTTATTAGGCAGGTGTTATGAATTTACAATTTAGTGCAGGTAAAAAAAATCTGAATTTTTATGACTTTCATTGTCGATCTTAAGCTAAGAGGTCCTCATTTATTTTTAAACCTTAGTTTCTTCGTATTTATGAAAATTGTAAAAAGTAGTTTTTAGGTTATGTTAATGTTTTTTTTTAAATAGCAAAAAAACGATACGGTTTTCTTTAACAAAATATGTTTTCGCGCAAATAAAGGCCAGATCCAGAGCCAACCAAAAACTATTGAGGAAAATAATTCCCTATTTCTTCATATCTGCGTATTTTCATTTTGTATGGGTGACGTTTAACCATAAGTTCTTATAAATTAAGACGTGTTAAGCCGTAATAACACTAAATTAAATTTAATCCTTAAGACTTGGGCGTTATAAGGTTATGATTAAATTGGTTTAGTTTTAATATTTGGTAATTATTGTCTCTAAATTATTAATTTACAAATATTTCGTTTATATAATTATTTTCTTTTCGACATGAATTTCATTTCTTGCCCAAAAGAAAAAAAATGTGATTAAAATATTGATTAAGTGTACATTATATTATTTAGTTTTGTATAAAATCGTGATGCCATTGTAATCATATTCGAAAATCATATTATATATTTTTAATTCGCATTTATGATCAAATAAATTGTTATATCAAAACATGGATGTTTTTTCTTATAAAATTAAAAACCAGTTACTTTCAGTATATAGTTATATTTAATTCATAAACATTTTATAGAGTAATAATAATTTACAGCTCTTAGCAGTTTGATACAATCCTATGGAAAATTTACTAAATCGATGTATTCCCCTGGTTCCTCTGTATACAGTAAACCTATTTGATATATTTATATCCTGATATTTTAAAGTTGAAGTAAAGTATGTTCCTATCATTTTATTTTTGTTTATAAACTCTAAATTTTTTTGTAGTGAACGTCCAATCACGCGAGTATAACTGCGATTTTTGGAAGTTCACTATGAAATAAATTAAAAGCAAAAAACTTTTTTAGAAAAAAGCTTTTATTTAAACGCTCTAAAAAGAAGAAAATAATTATTTCCTAAAAAATTTTAACTGTCAACTTATAACCTCATTATATACAACTAGCTGTGACCCGCGGTTTCACCCGCGTAGTCTTCGTTCCCGTGGGAATATCGGAATAAAAAGTACTCTATGTGTTATTCCAGGGTCTAAGCTACTTACGTACCAAATTTCAGCCCAATCGGTTCAGTAGTTTTGGCGTGAAAGAGTAACAAACATCCATACATACATCCATACTTACAAACTTTCGCCTTTATAATAGTATTAGGATTTATATGATCATCGGGGTGTAAGGGGTGGCATAACATCTCGCCACCCAAGTCAACCTCACCTGCACGTGGTGCACCCTGCTGTCAAACTAACGAGGCTCTGACGAATTCAAGCCAAGCCAAGGTTGCCGTGCCGAGGGCTGCGTGACTAGAGGCGAGTCTAGTTGTAAGCGTGCCAAACTGCCCTGGGACTTGGCGAACCCAGAAACAGGCTAGCCTTACCCATGCACGCTGGGCTCTGCATGGGTGGACAGTTATTTCCCTCGCTACTCGTGGGAATGCAATGGACAATAAATATTTTAACCAGAATGGCGGCGACGTGGTTCGCAACCCGTCACGTCTCGTTTCCCGAGGGCGCGAAAAGTGGGCTATGGATAGCCACTTTGCTACGTTGAATGTGAGGGGAGGCATGAATGACAAAATTGAGGAAGTATGCGAGATGATGAATGAAAGACGGATTGATGTTTTATGTGTGAATGAAACTAAGCGGAAAGGATGCGACACCACCACGCATGGCTCGTACACAGCCTACTGGTCGGGAGTACCTGAAACCAGTAGAGGCTGTCAGGGCGTTGGTGTTGTACTTTCTGCGAGAATGAATGAGTGTGTGACTGACTTTGAATGTGTGAGCCCAAGACTCCTTTGGGTGAGGTTGAAAGTTGGCCTTACCCGCATCTTTGTATTGGGGGTGTACGCCCCGACAGATGCAGGGCCAAACTGTCCCTCGAGAGCCCAACAGATGAGGCAGGAGTTTTGGGATAGCGTGAAAGAGATTTTGTATAAATGTAAACAGAATGAAAGAATAATAATGTTAGGGGATTTTAATGGTTGGGTAGGAGTGAAACGGGATGGATATGAGAATGTGTTAGGAAAGTTTGGGGATGACAGAGTGAACATGAACGGTGAGAGTCTGCTTGAAGTATGCATGGAGTGGAATCTTTTGGTTACAAACACAATGTTTGAACACAAAGAGGTCCACTTGTTAAGTACGCAGAACACCCGAATACCAATAATGACACATCGCAGGTGGACAGTACATTCCGCTGACCACGCAACATGACCACCTGCGCCAGCGTGAGAACCAGGCACCGAGGGAATTAGTTTAAGCATAATTTTAAGTCTTTTAGTTCAGTTAATCTCCTTCTGTCGAGCTTGACTCTCGCCTAATTATAAGCCATTTAATTGTAATTTTAATAAATAAGTTCAATCATAATCGGTTTTTTTTGGACCTTGGCTCGCGGAGTGACATAATTGGCGCAGTCGGTAGGATCCCTGAGGGTTGATCCCTGCGTGGACTTAACTATCGTAGTTCATCGTGTTCGTGCGGGAGTCGCCCTGGTACTTTCAAGTGCCGTTCCAGGGATCAGAACAAGGTCGCCGCTACAAGTCAAGGGTATCCGAACCTCGATACACCGAAGAGGCCGAGAATGAAACCAATGTAAGTACACTAAATCTTCTAGTGTCTTGCTCACCTATCCTAAGTTTCCTATTCTAAGTGCACCTTATCTAATCCAAAATTTTCCATCCGAGAGAATCGCGGAACACTAGTTGTAGTATTAGTAGTAGGTCTAGGTTACAAGATATAAATAGAAAATTAGATAGTGATTGTGATAATATAATATTAGAAATGGCTGATTTAGATCAGATCAATAAGGCGCTTAGATTAGTACCGGAGTTCGATGGGAACGTCAACGTTTTGACGAGATTTATTCATTTATGTGACCAACTAGTTGAGGAGTTTGTATCACGACATCCTGGTAACAAATTAGTAGAAGTAGCCTTATTAAACGGCATACTTAATAAGGTTACTGGTTCTGCCGCGCGTCTCATCAATTCGAATGGCATCCCTACCGAGTGGAATGGCATTCGAAAAGCCTTAATAAATAATTTCTCTGACCAGCGTGACGAGACCGCGCTTTACAATGACTTAGCGTTATTAACGCAGGGCTCTGGAACACCACAAGAGTTCTATGAGCGGTGCCAAAATATTTTTAGCACCCTTATGACGTATGTGTCCCTTCATGAAACCGTCCCTACTACCATAGAGGCGAAACGAGACCTATATAAGAAGCTCACGCTTCAAGCGTACTTACGTGGTCTCAAAGATCCCCTAGGGTCACGTATTAGGTGCATGCGTCCCGAATCTATCGAGAAAGCCCTCGAGTATGTGCATGAGGAACAAAACACCCTGTACCTCCAGCACCGGAATGAGCACATATCTGATAAGAGATCTCATTCTCAGGCCCCTACATATTTTAAGGCACCCTATACACAATCGCATCATGTGCCTGCTTACTACAAACCGCCTAGCAATTTTAATAATATACCAGGAACATCCAAACCGTTTGCTATGCCAATGTCACCCCCACAGTGGAGGCCTAACTATCATCATCAGACAGGACCGACACGGACAATGCAGATTTTCCGTGCCGCACCCCCGAATTACAACCCACAAAATGCGTTTAGGGTTCCGCCACGTAATCCCGCACCCCTTGTGCAACAACCGAAACCTATGAGTGGTGTTAGTCATTTTGTAACACGTAATCTGCCACCATCCACTAGGGCCCATGACTGGACCAAGCACGGCAACCCACCGCCGAGCAATTATTTTAAGACTAGAGAAATGAACTTCACCGACTTCAATCAGTCCTATGACGACTATTATACTGACTATGGAGATTATTACTATTATAACGACTATGATTATAGCTATGTTGATTATGAAACACCTGACGAGCAGCAGATTGAAACGGTTGTGACTCATGACACACAAAATTCCAACACCGGAGTAACTATTGAGGATTTTCAGGACCCTCCCAAGTCCGAAAAACCAAAATAGAAGTTAACCTCCAGACTCAAAGACAGCTACCATTTATCCAAATCGAGAATCCCCCTCTTAAGCTTCTAATTGACACAGGAGCTAATCAATCGTTTATTAGTCCCGACGCAGTACAAAATTATTTCAGTGACGTAACATTAAACTTTGACCCTTTCGAAGTATGCAACGTTCATGCTGTGACGCGTAGCAACTATTCGATAACGCTACCGTGTTTCTCAGAATTTAAAGACAGCGATAACGTCACCTTATACGTATATAAATTCCATGACTACTTTGATGGACTAATTGGGTCAGATTTATTGGACAAATGGGAAGCGACAATTGATTTCAAGACTAAGACTCTAAGTACGAAAAACGCGAAAAATCCTATTAGGGTTTACGACTCGCGAAATGCCAACTTATACGAGGACGTTATTCCAGCCGGTTCTACTAAGTTAATTAAGCTACCAATTAATGTACAAGACGGAGAAGCGATAATCGCGGATCAAGTGATATCCAACTGTCACATAGTAGAGTGCTTAACAACTGTAGTAGATAACCGAGGAATTATTGAAGTTCATAATCCAAGTCGTAATGACGTCATTTTCTCTATGGACCAACCGGTATGTGCAGAAATCTTTAATGAAGAGTGCGCACGTATCGAGAAATTACCCGACCGAGTTAAGGAAGTCTTGTCTCGCTTGCGTACTAGCCATCTGAATGAGGAAGAGCGGATGAACTTAGAATCGCTTTGCGCTCAATATGCGGATGTGTTTTATTTGGAAGGCGAAGATTTAACTTTTAACAACAGAATTAAGCATTCCATTAAGACCACAGATGAAATACCCGTATATACTAAGAGCTACCGTTATCCTTTCATTCATAGGCAAGAAGTTCAAGACCAGATAGGTAAGATGCTCGAACAAGGGATAATTCAACCATCCGACTCCGCGTGGAGTTCCCCTATTTGGGTAGTCCCTAAAAAGGCCGACGCCTCTGGTAAAGTGAAATGGCGTATAGTAGTCGATTTTCGGAAGCTAAATGAGAAAACTCTGGATGACAAATATCCCATCCCGAATATTGCAGATGTCCTAGACAAGCTAGGCAACTGTCAGTATTTTACCACACTAGACTTAGCTAGCGGATTTTATCAGGTCCAAATGAACCCCGCTGACATTCCGAAAACGGCCTTTAACGTAGAACATGGGCATTTTGAATTTTTACGAATGCCCATGGGTCTCAAAAATAGTCCATCGACTTTTCAACGTGTCATGGACAACGTACTAAGAGAGCTCCAGAATAGTATCTGCCTAGTATATTTAGACGATATTATCGTATTTAGCACATCTTTACAAGAACACATAGTAAACCTAGGCAAGGTATTTCAAAAACTACGAGAGTCCAACTTTAAGATCCAAATGGACAAGTCCGAGTTTTTGAAACTGGAGACTGCTTACTTAGGGCACGTCATCAGTAAGGATGGCATCAAACCCAACCCGGATAAGATCGCTGCCATTCAAAAGTACCCCATTCCAAAAACGCCTACCGAGATCAAGCGTTTCCTAGGTCTTCTCGGGTACTATAGAAAATTCATCCCTGATTTCGCAAAAATCACAAAGCCGATGACGCAATGTCTAAAGAAAGGTACCAAAATTAATTTAGATCCAAATTATATACAATGTTTTGAAAAGTGTAAAACCCTCCTTATGAACGACCCAATCCTTCAATATCCCGATTTCACCAAAGAATTCATATTAACCACCGATGCATCCAATTTAGCTATAGGAGCTGTTCTGTCTCAGGGTACTGTCGGCTCTGATAAGCCCATAGCCTATGCGTCACGCACTTTGAATAGTCACGAGATCAACTATAGTACCATCGAAAAAGAATTGCTAGCCATTGTATGGGCAACGAAGTACTTTCGACCTTATTTGTTTGGCAGAAAGTTTAAAATTATGACGGATCATAGACCTTTGCAGTGGGTCATGAATCTAAAAGAGCCTAACTCTCGACTCACCAGGTGGAGACTTAAGCTAAGTGAATACGACTATACTGTGACATATAAGCAAGGCAAACAAAATACCAACGCCGACGCTTTATCACGTATTGAATTGAACAACGAGGAAACTAGTTCTCTGATAGTTAATCTATCTGAAAAACCACCTTCAGTAAGACATAATAGCTCAAGTACTCTTACAGCTGACATCTCAGCTACTATTACGGCTGATAGTTCTAACTTAGATACAGCCACAGTACATACTGATTCTGAGAACCCAATCCTTGAAATCCCTATATCCGACGATCCTCTGAATAAATTCACGCACCAGATAGTCTTTACAATAGTTGAAAGTGTAAGGAGTGGCCCTACCGTTACAATTCCTTTCGATAATTATCTCAGAACCCATATTCAACTTTGTAAGTCTAACCTTGAGGAAGACGTAGTAACTGCCGTGAAAAAGTTCATTGACCCTAAAGTCAAAACCGGTATCCTAATTCAACCCCTACAAGATATGTACTCTATAGTGCCAATAATACAACAAAAATTCAAAAGTTCATCCATGAAATTAATTTTGACAAAGGTTCAATTAGAAGACGTAAAAGATTATTTTAAACAACAGGAAATCATTCGAAATTATCACGATGGAAAGACTAATCACCGCGGTATCACCGAGACTTATCTAGCTCTATCTCGAAAATACTATTTCCCGAAAATGCGAGACGAAATCACTAAATATATAAATGAGTGTACCATATGCGGGCGTGCCAAGTACGATCGCAAGCCCATCCAACAGAAGTTCCAAATTGTAGCACCCCCAACTAGGCCTTTTGAAATAGTGCACCTAGATCTTCTCAGCATCGAAACTCAAAAGTACCTTACCATCGTAGATGCATTCTCAAAATATGCGCAGGCATACCCATTGAGAGATGCTACGGCTATTAGCGTAGTTCAGGCTCTCCTTATGTTCAGTACTCATCATGGCTTGCCTATGACTGTTGTTACTGATAGAGGACCCGAATTTACGAACCAGATATTCCTAGAATTTGTCAGATTACATAAAATAAATCATCACAAAATTTTGGCATATGCACCCAATGAAAACGGCATAGTGGAGCGTTTTCACTCTACTTTGCTAGAACATCTACGCATATTAAAACTAGAGCATAGAGGTGACCCAGTATCAAACTTGACAGCCTATGCTGTACTAGCCTACAATAGTTCTATCCATAGTTTTACCAAATGCAGACCACTAGACATTATTACAGGACATTTAGATCCCCGTGACCCCATAGATATAAATCTATCCGTAAATGTGTTGCAACAATATATGGTAGACCACCGTGAGAGAATGAAGAAGGTTTTCGACATAATAAATGAGTCATCTTTGCATCGACGAACCCAAATTACCGAGAACGCGAATAAGGACCGTGAGCGTGAGATTCAGTACCTACCCGATCAGCAGGTGTTCATTCGTAATCCGAATGCAAGTCGTCAAAAGTTAGCTGCGAGATATACCCATGACAATGTATTGGCCAATCTGCCAATTCACATATATACAAAACGGAAACGCGGTCCAGTAGCCAAGCCTAGGATAAAGAGAGTCCCTAATAGCGCACGCTTGTTACAGGATTCTCCTCCTGTTCCTGGGCCTAGTACAAGCAGAAGATCCGACTCTGAATAGCCTGGATAAAGGACCTGGTATCTTACCCTTTAACATTGGGCCAACTAGGATAGTTTCGCACTATCACTCGTTCCTCCAGCCCATCGACTTGAACAATTTGCGCGATAGTATTAATCTTCTAAAATCTCAATTAACTTCATTTTATTCTGAATTTCGCAATAAGACCTTATCGTTTTATAAACCGCACATAGAACACTTGCGTAATAAAATTGGAAAATTATCAGATCAACTACAGACCCTTGAGCCTATGCGTGTGAAGCGAGGTCTCATCGACGGCTTAGGTTCTATCATTAAAAGTATTTCTGGGAATCTAGATTACACCGATGCGATCAAATATGATAACGCGATTAAAATTTTGAAAGAAAACCAAAATAAAATGGTCACAGAAATGAATAATCATATTAGCCTTGGGAAAAATTGGGTATTGCAGAATTCAGATATTTTAAATAGCTTAGTTCAGAATCAAAATGTAATTGAAAATGCTATCAACAATTTAACGGAAAGTGAAGTCAGGCGCGAAAGGGATATGACACAATATGCTTACTTGGGGCAATTCTTAATTATTTTAGCAGACAATGTGGAAGATTTATCGGACGAGTTACTTAGGTTACAGAACGTTTTAGGTTTTATTAGAGCGAGGAGTTCCTATCATCTTATGTATAATAGGGATTCGTTTAGAGATATGATTAATAGGTTAGTTAGTCTCTATAGCAGAGATAAAATACCTAAAGTAAGTTTTAGAGAATATTTCGATATAATTAAAGTAGGTTACTACTATAGCGATAGAAGCTTAGTTCTAGTGTTCAAGTTCCCGGTTGTCTATTCCCCTACCTACGATCTATTCAAGCTATCCGTAGTCCCAAACGAGGATAACAAAATTCTCATCCCTCCTTATCCTTTCCTAGCAATTCACGACAAAGATTTTATGTACATAGAGGCTGAATGCCCGAAGTCTAGCCTTGGATACCTCTGCGAGGACAAGCTGAACCACCACTACGGAAACCAGGCCGACTGTATCCATCGTCTGGTCACCACGCAGAAGATCGACGAGTCCTGCCACTTCACATCCGTCACTCTGCGAACAGGAGCCGTAGAGCAACTTGACGATCGCCACTACGTAGTCAGCTTCCCGACACCGACCAAAGTACGCGTATCTTGCACTCAAGATCAAATTAACATCATCAAAGGAAGTTATCTAGCAACTCTACCTAAAGGTTGTCTACTAGCTACTACCGAATTCACTATTCTGAATAATGAAGACCGCATCAAGGGACAAGCGCTGAAGATCACCAACATACCCACCAACTATCTATTGGAAAACTCGACGGAACAGAAAATTTTGAAATTAAACTCTATAGACCTACACCACCTACATAACGCAGACACCGAGATGTTATTAGCAGCACCAATCACCATCAACGACAATGGAAAGAGAAGCCTGCTCTATACCATAACCCCGTTGTACCTACTGATGTTCGGTGCAACTGTACTGGGTATCTGGCTGGCGACTCGACGCTACCTGCAGAAGCGAAAACGACTACACATAACAGCAGCAAGCACCGGCATAGAATTGGAACACAGAGATCCTGGAGAGCCCACACAGCCTGGCCTGTCAGCGATATTTTCGACCCTAGCTCGACAATAGTCGCTGTTCTTCAGGAGGGAGGTGTTAAGTACGCAGAACACCCGAATACCAATAATGACACATCGCAGGTGGACAGTACATTCCGCTGACCACGCAACATGACCACCTGCGCCAGCGTGAGAACCAGGCACCGAGGGAATTAGTTTAAGCATAATTTTAAGTCTTTTAGTTCAGTTAATCTCCTTCTGTCGAGCTTGACTCTCGCCTAATTATAAGCCATTTAATTGTAATTTTAATAAATAAGTTCAATCATAATCGGTTTTTTTTGGACCTTGGCTCGCGGAGTGACATAATTCACTTGTTTACGAGAGAAGAAGGAAGCCAGAGAAGTATGATTGATTTTGTTATTGTGGATGAAAGATTGAGAAAGAATGTCTTAGACACTCGGGCCTATCGCGGTGCTGGCATTTATACAGACCACTTCCTGGTAATGAGCCGAATAAGGGGTCTGTTCAGAAAGTGGCGGCATCGACATCGTGGGCCTGTTAGTGTACTAGAGCGCATAAAAGTTGAGAATTTGCAAGAAGAACGTGTGAATGAAGAGTTTGCACGTAAACTGAGCGAAAAGTTTACCGAGTTAGATGAAGCATGTGAGATTGAAGAGCTATGGAAGCCATTTAAGGAAGGAATTGTGGAAGTTGCAGTTGAAGTGTGTGGTGTTAGTAAGAGAAAGAAAGGGTGTAAGATACGAAAGGTTTGTGTGGAAGTTCAAAAAGCGGCGTCTGAGAAGAAGAAAGCTTGGAAAGATTGGTTGGCCACAAAGGCTAATCAAAGAATGAAGAAGGCAACGAATGTGGATGTAAACATGGCAAGAAATGAGTATAAAAGATTGAAGGATGTGGCAAATGAGGTTGCGAGAAGAATGAAAGAGCACGATAGAGATGAATTTGACAGGAGGTTATCTGATGACTTTCAGAACAACATTAAGTTTTTCTGGAAGTCCGTAAGATCAGCTAGAGGGAATCTTACCACCTCACAGCTGGACAAGATCAGAGACCAGGATGGAAGTTTTCTGAATGGAGAGGAAAGGGTGCTAAACAGATGGAAGGAATATTTTGAAAGTTTATTTGAGAAGGAGAATTTGCAAGTACAGGCCCCATCCGGGGATACGAATGAAAGTCATGATGAAAATGGTGTAAGCATGAAAGAGATTGTGGAAGCGTTGAAAAGTATGAAAACGGGTAAGGCTGCAGGGTATGATAGAGTTTCAGCCGAGATGTTTAAAGCTGGACAGGGTGTGGTAGCTAGTCAGCTGTACCGCCTTTTCAACCTTTGCTGGAGGAGCGGCAGAGTACCAGGAGACTGGTGCAACGCCGTTATCGTACCGCTATACAAAGGAAAAGGGTCGCAGCAAGACTGTAAAAACTACCGGGGCATTAGCTTATTAAGCATCGTTGGCAAACTATATGCAAAGATTTTGATTAAAAGAGTGATGAATGAAACTGATGAAAAGATTTGGGATGTGCAAGCGGGATTTAGGAGAGGGATGGGAGGCATGAATCAGATCTTTTCCTTACGGAGCATAGCCGAAAAATTCTTGGCTCATAGCCAAAAGGTCTATTGCGCATTCGTAGACTTGGAAAAGGCCTATGACAGAGTGGTGAGGGATGAACTGTGGTCAACATTGTCTGTGTATGGGGTGAGCGCCAACTTGATACGAGCGCTGAAATCACTCTATGAGGGTTCCAGTGCTTGTGTCAGGGTAGACGGAGCTTACACAGACTGGTTTAACATCGAAAAAGGTGTTAGACAGGGATGTGTAGCTTCGCCATGGCTGTTCAACTTATTCATAGACAATTGTCTGAAAGATTTGAAAGAAAGTGCGTATGGTTTAAGAATGAATGAGTTGACCGTCAAATGCCTCCTATACGCTGATGACCAGGTCATACTGGCATCATCAGAGAAGGAGTTGCAAGCGATGGTTAATTTGACGAATGCTGCTTTAACAAGCAAAGGGATGAAAGTGAATGTAAGCAAGACGAAAGTAATGGTTTTTGAAAGAGAAGAATGTATGACAATTTGCAAGATTCTGATTGATGGAGAAAGAGTGGAACAAGTAAAAGAGTTTGTATATCTGGGTTCAAAGTTCACAAGTGATGGAAAGTATGACTGTGATATTGAAAGAAGAGTTTTGGCAGGAAATCAGGTGAATGGGGCGTTGCATACTTTTATGAACAGTCAGAAAGTGTCTAAAAAGGCACGACTGGCTGTGCATAGAGGGGTGCTTATCCCCACACTTACGTATGGTAGTGAATGTTGGGTCTGGCAGAAGAAGCATGAAAGTAAGATTAATGCTGTAGAAATGAGAAGTTTGAGAAGTATGACTGGAGTGACCTTGATGGACAAAGTGAGGAACAGTGTGATAAGGGAACGCTGTGGCGTGTTAGAAGATGTAGTGACAAAGATAGAGAAAGGATTGCTTAGATGGTTCGGACATGTGGAGAGGATGGACGAAAAGAGATTGACAAAGGAGATTTATAAGGCTAGTGTGAATGGTCAAGTCGGTAGGGGTCGACCTAGGCGTACCTTTCATGAACAAGTTGATGTTATCTTAAGGAAAGGCCAGGTCAAAAGTACCAACAACCGACGAGCATGCATGAAGAATATGATGAAAGTGGAAGAAGCGAAAGTTTTATGTCAGGATCGTAGCAAGTGGAAAGAAATAGTCTCTGCCTACCCCAACGGGAACAAGGCGTGACTGTATGTATGTATGTATGTATATGATCATAAAAGCTTGTCGCGCGATTTGTAAATAAACTAGTACCAATTTAATTATGTAAATTGATCTGATAAGTTTATTATATTTTCAATTTCAATTTAAATAAATACTGATAGGTAATTAAACCTCGCGACAAGCTTTTATGATCATATAAATTGTATATAATGAGGTTATAAGTTGACAGTTACAATTTTTTAGGAAAAAATTATTTTCTTCTTTTTAGAGCGTTTAAATAAAAGCTTTTTTCTAAAAAAGTTTTTTGCTTTTAATTTATTTTTAATTTTTTAGTTATCGCTGGCTATTTTTCTCAGTCTGTTCATCTCATTCAACACATCATTGTTGCAAGGTCGTAGGTGGTACGTTCACGACATTATATTACACCCCGAAGCCCCGAAGTCCTCGGCGTGGCCACACTTTGACTTGGGTGTTTGGGAGAATGCGCCACTTATTTCAACTTGGAGCTTACTTGTGCCTGACGAAACACAGTTTCGAATTTGATTTTGGAGTTGTCTTTCTCCTAGTTAGGTTGCAGACCAATGCTGATGACGTCCATCTCGCCAAATTACAGAAATCAAACTTATTTCAGCTTGGAGCTTACGTGTGCCTGACGAAACACAGTTTCGAATTTGATTTTGGAGTTGTCCTTCACCTAGATAGGTTGCAGACCAATGCTGATGACGTCCATCTCGCCAAATTACACAAATCAAACTTATTTCAGCTTGGAGCTTACTTGTGCCTGACGAAACACAGTTCCGAGTTTGATTTTGGAGTTGTCTTTCTCCTAGTTAGGTTGCAGACATGTTGATGACGTCCATCTCGCCAAATTACACCAATCAAACTTATTTCAGCTTGGAGCTTACTTGTGCCTGACGAAACACAGTTTCGAATTTGATTTTGGAGTTGTCCTTCACCTAGACAGGTTGCAGACCAATGCTGATGACGTCCATCTTACCAAATTACACAAATCAACTTATTTCAGCTTGGAGCTTACTTGTGCCTGACGAAACACAGTTCCGAGTTTGACTTTGGAGTTGTCTTTCTCCGAGTTAGGTTGCAGATCAATGCTGATGACGTCCATCTCGCCAAATTACAGAAGTCAAACTTATTTTAGCTTGGAGCTTACTTGTGCCTGACGAAACACAGTTCCGAGTTTGACTTTGGAGTTGTCTTTCTCCTAGTTAGGTTGCAGACAAATGTTTATGACGTCCATCTCGCCAAATTACACAAATCAAACTTATTTCAGCTTGGAGCTTACTTGTGCCTGACGAAACACAGTTTCGAATTTGATTTTGGAGTTGTCTTTCTCCTAGTTAGGTTGCAGACCAATGCTGATGACGTCCATCTCGCCAAATTACAGAAATCAAACTTATTTCAGCTTGGAGCTTACTTGTGCCTGACGAAACACAGTTTCGAATTTGATTTTGGAGTTGTCTTTCTCCTAGTTAGGTTGCAGACATGTTGATGACGTCCATCTCGCCAAATTACACCAATCAAACTTATTTCAGCTTGGAGCTTACTTGTGCCTGACGAAACACAGTTTCGAATTTGATTTTGGAGTTGTCCTTCACCTAGACAGGTTGCAGACCAATGCTGATGACGTCCATCTTACCAAATTACACAAATCAAACTTATTTCAGCTTGGAGCTTACTTGTGCCTGACGAAACACAGTTCCGAGTTTGACTTTGGAGTTGTCTTTCTCCTAGTTAGGTTGCAGACCAATGCTGATGACGTCCATCTCGCCAAATTACAGAAGTCAAACTTATTTCAGCTTGGAGCTCACTTTTCAATTTACTCTCAATGAGCCCTATCATTTGATACCCATATTGCAGAAGTGCATTAAAAGTAACTATTCCTCTATCTTGAATGGTCCGCCATATTGGATTTAGAATGACGTCACATTATTTTTCGAGTTACTCTCAACCATCCCTTTCATTTGATATCCATATTGTAGAAATGCATTAAAAATAACTATTCCGCCATCTTGGATGGTCCGCCATATTGGACTCAGAATGATGTCACACACCATATCGTGCATTGTCATCTAAACTAAACGTGTATACAAAATTTCAGCTTAATCGGTTGAAGATATCTACGTCAAAATTGAGTTCAAAGATTTCACCCGAACAAACATACTTACATACATTGCAAGTTAAATAAAAGCTTTTAAAAAACCAAGGATTTATAAGAAAAATTAAAATGACATAGGTTACTTCACTATAAAAATATCAGGATATCAAAAAAAAAATCAAATCAAAAATGTCATGTACGCTCTCATTAGTAAATACCTAATCTTAAGCTGAACTTTGTATACTTAGTTCAACTTAATTATACAATAAAGATTAGTCTATTCTATTCTAAGGGCGTTATTTTAAGACTTATCATAGCATCATCCAAGTGTCAGACTTCCATCGATTCCAATTGTCAGCGGACTGCATGCGGCGTGTTCTTGGTGTTTTTATCATCTCATACACATCAATAATGGCGGGAACGGTCCCACACGGTGGATGGTGTAACGTTACGATGGTAGTAACGTACAATGTAGGTACCTACCTAAGTCCTACAAGTATTACCTAGGTAGATAATATAAACAAAAAAATAAAATTAACATTAAAAATTTATTTACAAACAAGATTACGAGTAAATAAAAAAAAATCTAAAAAATTATTGAGGGAGGAGGTGTGAAGCCGGCAGCTGTTGCAGAGGGTTCCTTTGAGGACCGTAGGACGCCCCCCCCCGGGCGCCGCCGACCGCAGATGTGACTTCAGGTCGGTGAGGTCCCCAGCTCGACGAAATACCACGAACAGGTATTGTGCACCTCCCCCTCGGTACGCCGTAATAATAGGGAGAGTCGGCGTACCTGAGTTCCTCTCGATGATTCAAGGGGAGGGCACAATTATATCTTCTTCGCAGGTACCCCTCTGGAGGCCCCAAGGGACAGCGTTTCCTGGCTCCAAGTTGTCCAAGTTGTCAACCAAGTCAATAAAACAAGTTGTAGAAGGTTCAGACCGGACCGAGTATAGTTTCCGACTGAGCCTGACTACGATTAATCAGAATGAGAATCCGAATGAGAATCAGATTGAGACTCAGATTGAGAATCCGATTGAGAATCCGAATGAGAATCAGAAGGAGAATCAGAAGGAGAATGACCAAAAGTATCCAGGACCCCGCTTTTTATCCAAATTTTCCCAGTTAAATTTCGAAACCCCAAATTTTGAATTTAGTTTTAAGAAAAATACATGCAGCCAGTAAAAAATAATTAAAACTTTTTAACAAGGTATGTAACCTCTACAGACATCAAGAAAAAATAGTTGAAACCTTTGAGAAAGGTATTCAACCTCACAAAATTTAAAAAATATAACTAAGATTTAAAGACATTAGACAATTTGAATGTGTCAATTATAAACATGTCAGTCAAAATTGCAAAAAATAATAATGTAAACAAACCAAATTTTCAGTTATTTCAGCTAAAATCGATAGAATTATGAAGAGAAAACTAAGACGACATGCTTACAATTTTTTAGCAGACGATTTTCAAGCGAAATAATGACTAAAATACCAAAATACATCAAATGTTAATCAGCAAAGGATAATTCAGATAAAAAACATCAACATAGTGTTCAAGAAAATAAGGTAATATTTACAGTATAGTATGTATAATATTACATTTCCCCAACAACCCCGGAAAATTTTTAACTCATTAAAAATTTTGAAGGTTAAGAATTCAATCCTTACAATTTCACACACATCTTTCAGACTTCTTCATACACTCACTCACAGACATACGTAGGGGCTATGGTTCACATTCGATGACGCATACTCCAAAGGATGAATTCTGAACAATGACATAGGCTTATTTATTTAGATTAGGTGTAGTCAGCCGCACCTGTCCTGAAAACCCATATTAAGAAAAATATTTACAAGTTACACAGGCTTATTTAATGAGTTGTAGACCGCTCATACATTAAGGCTTATTTATCGAGTTGTAATCCGCTCACTATTTACAAATTTCAAGGTTTAAGTATAAGGGAAAAAGATATCCCATTAAGCATTATAAAGATACAAGAGGCCTAGCATTAAGCCTTATTAAGATAAAGACATAGTAAGTCTAAATTCAAGTTACAAGTTACAAGTTTACAAGTATAAAAATAATTATTAATTCAAGTAAAATAAAAATCATGATAAAATATTACGAGCCGAACAAGATTAGATTACATTGGAGGTAAAAAACAAGAAAGAAAGAAGATACATTAAATAGTACAAAATAAAATTACAACTTAAAATCTTTCACATGCCACTTGCTTCTCTGACCTTGTTGGTCTTCCAATATATATACAAGAGGTGACAATTTTTGAACTATTTTACATTTTAAATATTTCGGAGCTAATTTTGAGCTAAAGTAGGCACCTGCATTGCTCTGTACATACGCCAAACAGTATCCCCAATGTTGAAGTCTTTATGTTTATGTCTGGTGTTATAATGAGCAGTGTTTTTGAGGTGTGCAGAGTATAGGGCCACTTGAACTTTATCAAAAATTGATGATAATAATCCAAGATTAGCCGCATAAATGTCGCGAGGAATGAAAGTTATCTCATCCAGGTTAGAGCAATTGGTATAAAATGAACCACAAGAAATAGCTTCTCGCCCATAAACAAGGAAAAATGGAGAGTAACCTGTTGTGAGATTTACGGAACTATTTAAAGCAAATTGAACCCTTGGTAGATACTTGTCCCAAGATCTATGGTCATCTCCCACCAATTGAGATAACGCAGTAATAATTGTTTTGTTATATCTTTCAGTTGGATTGACCTGAGGACAATATCTTGGAGAATAAAAAACAAAAGGAACTTTATATTTATTTAAGAAACTTTGAAATTCATTGGATTGAAATTGTGAACCGTTGTCCATTATTATAGTTTGAGGTATACCGTGTACGAGAAATACATTATTCTCAAGTTGTACAATAATATTAGATGCTGTAGCACGTTTAATAGGAAAAACAAGACAATACTTAGAGAAAGAACAAGTAACCACAAGGATATACTGGTTACGTTGTCTTGTCATGGGAGAGGTCCCATTAAATCTAGTGATATATTTTGGAAAGGCCTTGAGCAAATTTTAGGTTTACCCATTAGACCATAAGGTGAATGATTTGAATGCTTATAAGAGAGGCATGATTCACACGAGGAACAGACTTTTGCT
Source organism: Hemistola chrysoprasaria (assembly GCA_947063395.1). Classification (NCBI taxonomy): domain Eukaryota; kingdom Metazoa; phylum Arthropoda; class Insecta; order Lepidoptera; family Geometridae; genus Hemistola; species Hemistola chrysoprasaria. The sequence goes on from OX346719.1 coordinate 1,466,684, forward strand.
ACATCTCTAAACATACCGGACCAATAGTAGTTCAAAGAGAGCTTTTTGTAAGTCTTAAAAATGCCAATATGAGGATTATTTTCTGAAAAACCATGAGCAGATTTGATTAGGTTCAATCTTTCTGTGGGAGGTGGAATTTCTTTCCAGACAAAGTCATCATTGAGATTATCTTGAGAGTTCAAGTAGCGGTAGAGTTTAGAATCAACGATTTTATAGTTTGGAAAACTATCGGGATTGTCACGACAATTGGTAAAAAGTTTATTAAATCGTTCCAACTCTGATTCATCATTTGCAGATACCGGTTCAACACTGCCGATAATAGCTGTACCGAACGTTTTATTTCGAGAAAGAAGATCTGGCACAACATTATCTCTACCTCTTTTGTGTTTGAGATCAAAGTTAAAACAAGATAGACGAAGAGTCCAACGTGCTAATCTTCCGGATGGATTGGAAAGATTTAGGAACCATTTCAAAGCTGCATGATCCGTATAAACATTAAACCTTTTACCATTGTCTAAATAACATCGCCAATGTTCAAGTGCAGTTATAACCGCTAAAGTTTCGCGCTCTGTAGTTGAATAATTTTGTTCATTTTTGTTAAGAGTTCTACTCATATATGCAATAACTACCTCTTTGTCGTCTTTTTCTTGCGTCAACATAGCTCCTATACCAAAGTTAGATGCATCGCAATGGACCGAAAAAGGAAGGTCAAAATTAGGACAAGCCAGAATAGGAGTGGAGGTGAGCAATGCTTTTAATTTTATAAAAGCAGAGTCTGCGTCGTCGTTCCATTCGAATTTCTTGGGAGATTTTTTCCCAGAAGAAGTTAATTTACAGAGAGGTGAAGCTATAGAGCTAAAGTTAGGTATGAAACGTCTAAACCAACTACAAGTGCCTAAAAATTGTCGAACTTCTTTTTTAGAAGTAGGTGTAGGATAAGCTAAAATAGCTTCAATCTTACTAGGGTCTGCACGTAAACCGTGTTCATCGACGACATAACCAAGATATTTTAATTCTTTCCGAAAGAATTGACTCTTTTCAAAGTTAATAGTCAGTCCAGCATTAGAAAGCTTTTGATGAACCCTAAGTAGAAGAGTAATGTGTTCATCAAATGTCTCACTAATAATAACGATATCGTCCAGGTAACAGAAGACTTTATTCTCAAATTCAGGAGTAAACAAAGTGTCCATAAGTCTTTGTTGAGTCGCAGGAGCATTAGTCAAACCAAAAGGCATAACAGTAAATCTATATGAACCTCTACCTGGTACATAGAAACCGGTCTTATCTCTATCATCAGGATGTAAAGGTATTTCCCAAAAGGCTTTAGCTATATCAATGCTAGATAGATATTTAGCATTTCTGAGATTATCTAGAATTTCAGACACAAAAGGAAGACTATACGCGTCTTTTCGAGTAATAGCATTTAACTTCCTACTATCGACACAAAATCGCCATTCTCCATTCTTTTTAGGAGTAATAAGAACTGGAGAAAGCCAAGGACTTTCGCACTTCTCTATAACCTTCAATTCAAGCATTTTATCGACTTCTTTGGTAAGCGCCTTTTGTTTTTCAGGAGAGAGTCGATAACATCTTTGCTTTATAGGTAAAGCATCACCGGTATCAATTCGATGACAAACTAAATTAGTACGACCCAATTCGCCCTTTTTCTCAAAAGAAATATCTCTAAAACGTTCTATAAATTCCTTAGCGATTTCTACTTGATCATTAGAGAGATGATCAAATGAAGCTATTCCCTTGTCTACGACTTTACATGTAGTAACGCCATTATTTGTAAGCTCAAATGAAAGTACTTTTGGTGTAATACCAAACTCTTTCCAAAAGTCCCAACCAAGTATCAAAGAAGGATAAATTTCAGGGAAAACATAAGCTTTGATTATACGAGTCTGATTATTAAATGTAATGGGTAAATTACAATACCCTGAAGACATGGATTTCTGTTTATTAGCTACCATAACTTGAACCGATGACTTGAATATTTGGAAGCCTAGCTTCTCAATATCTTTATGGGAATTATTCCCCAAGATTGTAATACAACTTCCACTATCCAAAAGTCCAGAAAAAGATTTATCATTAATAGAGATTTTTATAAAAGGTCTATTGACATCTTTTTCTTTATCATAGAATACTGAAGTGGTTTTGTAACAAAACATGAAATTTCGAATGGTATGTAACCATTTATTCCAATCATCAATATCAAAATTGTTAGATTTTGAGATATTATTCAAGTCATCGCTATTTAGTTTTTTTGTTGAGTTGAAGAACATTTAGGACAGTCAGTAACTTTTACTCCTTTGAGACCACATTTAAAACAAATAAGAAATCTAGGTTCAGTACAAGTTCTCAGAGTATGACCAGAAACTCTACAACGATAGCAAACGATAGCATTTTCAGACTGAGGTTGATTGTTTCTTTGAATAGCATTAGTACGTTTTAAGGTGACTGAAGGTTTATAATCGAATTCTGCTGCAACTGAACTGCCAGGTTGCGGTTCATGAAAATCTCTATTTCTTTGCGACGTCTGCTCGAATTTTTGGCAGGTTTTTATTAAAGAGTCGATTGAATCTACTTCTGTTAATGCAACATAAACAGAGTAGCAAGGTCTGATATTGTGTAACAGTATTTCAAGTTGTTCAGATTCACTAAGCTTCCTAGTTAGTCTAGCAAACATTCCAGACATTATTGATATATAGACTATAATGCTTTCAGACCTGCCTTGAGTTCTATTTCGAATGGCCTCATATAACTTATAGTCATAATCGTGAGCCCCGAAATCTTTTATAAGTAATAAATGGATATCACTCCAAGATAGATTAGGGTTCCTATTATTTTGAAACCTAAACCAGTGTAGAGCATCGTCATTGAATATTTCAAAGGCGTGTTTGACCAACATAGATTCTGGAATATTACGAGAGATCCTAAATTCTTCCAATTTTTGTAGAAATGCTCTAGGACAAGATTTTCCATCATAGGAAAATGATTTTAATTCCTTTAAGGAATTAGATGAAGTGCTAAATTTCTGCAGCAAGGTTAGAATTTGTGGAAGATCAGATATTTCAGTAGGTATCTGAGTACCAGAGTGACCCTTTTCGACATGTGCAGAAGTCACAGGAGAAGAGACTGCCTGAGTTTCTAAGAGTGGAGTTGGAGTGCAACTATCAAGAGGAGGCTCATGAATTTCTACATCATGTTGTATCTCTTCATGTTCCAAAGATTCAAGATTTAAGGATTCAAATCTTTTTTGCATTAAGTAGAAACGAGACCGAAGCTTTGAAGCTTCTGCAATGAAAGGTGGAATTGCAGAAATGCGTTCGAGTCTATGACAGAGATGGATAACAAAAGATTCTAGTTTTTTTAAGAGAACTTCTATCACCCCGACCAAGTGAAGCTAGCTTATTCTCAATATAATCTAAAGTATTACCCGCCTGAACTAAGTCTATTTCTAGAGGAATAGGTGAAACTTTAATATCCCCAGGAAGGACATGGGCTAGTTTGGCCATTTGCTCTTTAAGACAAGCAAGTGTCTCGCCCGGCTCTTCAGCCCTAATCATGACCTCATATTCAAGTTCAGCTTTGTTCAAAACGGAATACTTTATCTGTTGCGAGTCAGACATGATTGAATTTCAAGTTTAAATCTATGAAAGGAAAATTCTAGCTCAAAACTATCCAAGACCCAAACCGAAACTAAATCTAGAAAACGAAAAGATTCTCAAAGACGAAGTTTAAATAAATAGGTAGGTATTACAAGATTTAAGTTAAAAGTCTATATTTTTAAGGAGATTATGTCTCCTAAGTAAGATGTCAGTTCCAGGTCTAGCACAATATAAAGTCAGTTCTAGTAAGAAATTAGGTCAAAGTCAGTAAGATAAGGTCAAAAGTTCAAGAATTAAAAGATTAAAGAATATAGATAGACTAGGTACAGAGAAAATGTACCTAGAAGATTAAGTAAGTTTAAGAGTATTCAACAATATGCGATGTATCGTAGAATAATGAAATATCAAGCATAATATACACGCAAAAAATAAGTTCTTAAAACGCAAGAATAAAATATACAATTAACGTAATGCAAACGTAACGTAAAACGCAAAATCCCGTAATGGTGTACGTAGCGCAAGATAAAGAGACGCAAAATAACAAAAACGTAAGATAAAGAAACGTAAAACGCAGAAGACGCAAAACGTGCAAGATGCAAGAACGCAAACGTAATTTATAAAAGTTTTTATTAAAAGGTATCTTTTTAAGGTTTAAAAGTTATTTTTAATTAAAAGGCCTTTAAACAATTATTTAAGTGTTAAAATAAATTAATTGTTAAGTTTTTAAGGATTTTAACCTTTTAGAACTTCTTAAGGGTTAAAATAAATAGTTTTTAAAGTTTAGGTTCAAGTTGTTTTAAAGTAAAAAGTTAAAACCTAAGAGTGTAATTTTGTAGAATGTAGTGTTGAAGAATGTAAAGTCGAAGAGTGTAATGAAACCAAAAAAAAGTGTATAGCCAATGGGTGGGCCAAAGAGTGTGAGTGTGGTGTACTTATGTAAGTAAGTTTTTGAATTTTAAGGATTCAGGGGTGAGGTTCTACCTATTTGGGCGCCAAACTGTAACGTTACGATGGTAGTAACGTACAATGTAGGTACCTACCTAAGTCCTACAAGTATTACCTAGGTAGATAATATAAACAAAAAAATAAAATTAACATTAAAAATTTATTTACAAACAAGATTACGAGTAAATAAAAAAAAATCTAAAAAATTATTGAGGGAGGAGGTGTGAAGCCGGCAGCTGTTGCAGAGGGTTCCTTTGAGGACCGTAGGACGCCCCCCCCCGGGCGCCGCCGACCGCAGATGTGACTTCAGGTCGGTGAGGTCCCCAGCTCGACGAAATACCACGAACAGGTATTGTGCACCTCCCCCTCGGTACGCCGTAATAATAGGGAGAGTCGGCGTACCTGAGTTCCTCTCGATGATTCAAGGGGAGGGCACAATTATATCTTCTTCGCAGGTACCCCTCTGGAGGCCCCAAGGGACAGCGTTTCCTGGCTCCAAGTTGTCCAAGTTGTCAACCAAGTCAATAAAACAAGTTGTAGAAGGTTCAGACCGGACCGAGTATAGTTTCCGACTGAGCCTGACTACGATTAATCAGAATGAGAATCCGAATGAGAATCAGATTGAGACTCAGATTGAGAATCCGATTGAGAATCCGAATGAGAATCAGAATGAGAATCAGAAGGAGAATCAGAAGGAGAATGACCAAAAGTATCCAGGACCCCGCTTTTTATCCAAATTTTCCCAGTTAAATTTCGAAACCCCAAATTTTGAATTTAGTTTTAAGAAAAATACATGCAGCCAGTAAAAAATAATTAAAACTTTTTAACAAGGTATGTAACCTCTACAGACATCAAGAAAAAATAGTTGAAACCTTTGAGAAAGGTATTCAACCTCACAAAATTTAAAAAATATAACTAAGATTTAAAGACATTAGACAATTTGAATGTGTCAATTATAAACATGTCAGTCAAAATTGCAAAAAATAATAATGTAAACAAACCAAATTTTCAGTTATTTCAGCTAAAATCGATAGAATTATGAAGAGAAAACTAAGACGACATGCTTACAATTTTTTAGCAGACGATTTTCAAGCGAAATAATGACTAAAATACCAAAATACATCAAATGTTAATCAGCAAAGGATAATTCAGATAAAAAACATCAACATAGTGTTCAAGAAAATAAGGTAATATTTACAGTATAGTATGTATAATATTACAATGGACGATCTCGCGTCCATCCTTACGCTAAGCTTGCCAGTCTGTGGCCTCTATTCAAGAATGCTACAGCCCCATCGGCCATTCATTTTTAGTATTTCAGACGTTTTATCTTTATGAACATAACATAACATAAAACATAACATACATTCACGCCTTTTTCCCGAAGGGGTAGGCAGAGGTACACCTCTGTCTATGGGACTGAGTCCTGGGTACACCCAGGACTCAGTCCCATGGTAGATACACCCACATTTCGCCAGTATGTTATTGGTCCCATGTAATAGGGGGCGAGCCTATTGCCATCTACCGGGCACAGTTCCAGACTCTAGGCAGTTATTGAGATAATTCCAAATGGAAAAATCCAATATTTAACACTTGCCTGACCTGGGGATCGAACCCGGCACCTCTTGATTGGCAGTCGAGCATGCGCCCTCTACGCCACCGAGGCAGTCTCTTTATGAACGTTGTTACACAAATCTAAGCTTTGATAAACTCAATGTTTATTTCTGTGTTCCTTACTTGATGCAGACGTAGTACAGTGCTTTTAGTGTTTACGTGCTAGAGTGCTTGAAGTTACTCTATACCTATTGTTTACATGATCTAAAATTAAAAAAGGAGTAGTATTTGCCAGCAATTTCTTCAATATATCCTCTTGACCTGTCTCTGCTTTAAAATCCAATTCCACCTATTCGTCAAGATTTATTTACAAATCAATCAAACCAAAAATCAAGTGCCAACAATATTTTAATAGACAAAATCTACTCGTATCAAATATCAGCGTAGGGATGCAAACGAAGATCGAACTCGTGATAGAGTGGATAATGCCGGAACGAGCTGCCAAATCCGCGCGCACCTCGCGCCCGCGCCGTTTCCGATATTATTTGGCGGATTTCCAAAATAATTACTTACGTAAACCAGTCGTCCACTAACTGACTACGATGTACGAACTGGGTAGTTTAGACGTGGTATACTGTTCATATATTATTACATATCTGGGTGATGAAGATCTCTCGGCAGCAAACATTTTCAGGACTCAGGACACCTATACAGTAAATAATATACCTACCAAAATTAAAACTTTATCGTAGTACTAAATATTACATTGCAATTACAAGAGTTTTACGCTTGAATTTGATGATTACGTTCTTAAAATGTTCTTTTTTATTATGTTCTTTTAACCCACCCACAAGGTGGATAGACGATCTGATAAGAACGGCAGGAATACGCTGGATGCAGGCTGCTTAAAACCGGACTGGGTGAAAATCTATGGAGGAGGCCTATGTTCAGCAGTGGACGTCCTATGCCTGAGATAAAGATTATATCCTATTAAGATAGTATATTATGTTTCCTAAACTACTCTCGGCGAGCTTTTTACTAGCGTGTACGTAGTAGATATTATTACGTCAAAATAAGGATTCATTTCTAGAAAAAGTTTTGTCAATATAGAAGATCTCCACAAGAAGAACGCACAGAATTTTTTTTCTATGCGTGTTAGAGCTGCCTTTTCGAATCCACCATAGATTAATTAATTTATAACTTAATTCACGTGCAAAATAACTCATATAAGGCCTATTTATTATTAAATTTAGATAAAACGTACCTATAACCCCTCCTACTAGGTACTCGTATTCATACTAACTTGTACAACATAACTAAACTTGTTCACTGAAACTACCACCTTTAAACTGCTATCAAAATGTACTCCGCGACAGCAACAAGCTTCCAATACGAGCGTTGTATCAAATATTCATTATCTCAGTGAAGGGTACTTTGTGAGTAGAGTCGGTATCACCGTGGAATTTGGCAACCATATCTGCGGTGAATTCAATTCGTATGCTTTATTAATTAGTGGCTAAAATGGACAATTAAGTTGGCCAATTTAGGGTGTACCTACAATATTATAAGTTAATCTAAAGACGATGTTTTAGAGAGGGAAGTATCCTTTTGCCAAGGTTTCAATACATAACCGCCAGCCCCGCCTGTTTCGTTTCCGTAACCTGTGCTTCCAGTTCAATAATAATTGTCTAGCCAGCGCCGTTGGAGCGCCGAGCGAAGAGGATCATAGGCAGTGACTCACTCATGGAGGCAAATCTTCTGAGCCTCGAACACTGTAGACGAGTGGCCTGCCTCTCGGTTTTTATCGGTTACATTACGGTGAGTGTGTGGAGGTGTTGCATAACCTGATATCCCCTTCCCCTTTCTATCACCGTACAACTAGGCGCGGCGAGCAGTTTCACCCTTATGTTGTAGACATTCCTCCATTACGCACGAAGCAAGTGAACAGACACCTTCTAGGCAAACGTGTACCATCTTAGGCCTCATCTTAGCCTTCCATCAAGCGAGATTGAGGTCAAACGTAAGCCTGTTTTTTTTTGCGCTCTTGCGCCAACTCCCCGAGGCCGTCCCGGCGCCAACTCCCCGAGGCCGTCCCGGCGCCGACGACCTGCGATGTAACCTCCGATAAAAGTATCGGAACCGAAGTCGAAGTCAGAGATGAAATTATATCAAACGGAAGTTCCGACCTTTCGGAAACGAATCTCCGTAACATCCCTAATCTGCATCTACTCTGTAGTCTTTAGTCCACACATACTGTTATGCGCACTATTAATATGATATTGATATGATTTTTGAATATAATTTTTGAAATATAATAGGTATCTATATTATGTTCACTAAACAATACTCAGTCGGTGAGCTTTATACTAGCGTGAACAAGTAAAGTTTAGTGCCTTTATATTTATCTAAAGTTTTTTTTTCTTTGTGCAGGTTTTTATACATGAAAACTTTTTTGGATTAAATTAGCTTTTTTACTGAATCTTGCTATTGTTATTTTCTAGAACCTAGTTCTCTTTATTTTAAGTAATTACATGTAGTATTTTTTAGATCTTCCAAAATGTGGGTACGTGTGAGCGAGAGGGCGAATTTGCTTTGGACAGCGCCTTAAAGAGCAGTAACAACATTATTCAGTTCGTAGCGTAGTACAAAGATATTCACCTCATGTCGATACAAACAGCTCTATATAAATAAATTAATTACAATACCTAATGAAGCGCGGAGGCAAAACAAATGGAACGCAGTTAACGAGATTAATATTTTAAACAAGTACTGTATTCGCAGTCTAGGCTTTACGTGATCTGCGTTTATGATTTTCAGAATTATTGTTGGGCCGAATTCCAGAATTTTTAATTTTGTGATTTAAATTTAAAAAAGCGGATTCTATAAACTTCAGTTATGTATTGTGCGATGCTGGAATTTGGTACATGCATTACATATTACTATGGCGAACTCTCGCAAAACTTGTGTTTATTAACACAAGTTTTAGATTATTATCTAAGCTAATAATCTAAAAATTAAAAAAAATCGGGGCTTAAAAAAATGAAATCACAGATGGGGATATAATTTATTTAAGTTTAAACCGAGTTAAACGTCACCCTTACAAAATTTAAATACGCAGATATGAAGAAATGGGGAATAATTTTCTACTCAATTAATTGTGGTTGGCTCTGGATCTGTCTTTTATTAGCGCAAAAACATATATTGTTAAAGAAAACCTTACAGTTTCTTCGCATATATGAAAATTGATTAAAAAAATAGTTTTCAGGTTATGTTAATGTTTTTACTGACTGCCTCGGTGGCGTAGAGGGCGCATGCTCGACTGCCAATCAAGAGGTCCCGGGTTCGATCCCCAGGTCAGGCATAGTGTTAAATTTTGGATTTTTCCATTAGGAATTATCTCAATAACTGCCTGGAGTCTGAAACTGTGCTCGGTAGATGACAATAGGCTCGCCCCCTATTACATGGGACCAATAACATACTGGCGAAATGTGGGTGTATCTACTATGGGACTGAGTCCTGGGTACACCTCTGCCTACCCCTTCGGGAAAAAGGCGTGAATGTATGTTGTTGTTGTTATGTTAATGTTTTTTTAAATAGCAAAAAAACATACGGTTTTCTTCAACAAAATATGTTTTCGCACTAATAAAGGCCAGATCCAGAGCCAATCACAAACAATAGAGTGGAAAATGATTCCCTATTTCTTCACATCTGTGATTTGCATTTTGTATGAGTGACGTTTAATACTCCCTGAAGATCTTAATACTCTTAGAAATCGCATATCTCGTCTCGTCGCATACTCTCAGAATGTCAGGATATAATTTTGCCTAAAGGATAAATTATCTTTGGGGGAAACATGGACATGCAAAAAATTGATTTGGTCAATTGGTTCAGAATTCGATTCTAAACTGTTTTTGGATTTTAGCATTAGAAATTTACACAGTTTGGAGCCTAGAATTGTACTCGGTTAATGGCAATAAGCTCGCCCCCTATTACATGGTACTTAAAAAAAACATAAGTAACGAAGTGTGGGTGTACCTACTATGGGGCTGAATCCTGGGTACGCCTCTGTCTACCCCTTCGGAAAAAAAGTGATGTTATCTTTGGACAATCTTTCATAGTATATCTTCTTTAACAGGAAAGAGGACCTCTAAGCAGTTTGACACAATCCTATGGAAAATTGCACAATCGATGTTTTGTATTCCCCTGTTTCCTCCGAATACAGTAAACTTATTTGACATATTTATATCCCTTTATTTTAAAGTTGAAGTAAAGTATGTCCCTACCATTTTATTTCTGTTTATAAACTCTAAACATTTTTGTAGTGAACGTCCAATCACTCGAGTAAAACTGGAATTTTTGGAAGTTCGAAAAAAACAAGGGACTATAAGAAAAACTATAAGGGACTATAAAAAAAGTGACAGGGATAGGTTACTTCACTATAAAAATATCAGGATATAAATTTATAGAATGGGTTTGTTTTATTTTGAGGAAACAGGGGAATACAAAACATCGATTTGGTAATTTTTTCATAGGATTGTGTCAAATTCTTAGAAGGCCATGTACGCTCTTCTCATTTACCCAAGCCACATCATGAAGTGGCAATATTTGCGCGTTACCCTAAGTAAAGTAGGTACCAAAAGGTAGCAACTCCAAAATTATTTCTTCCTCTCTGCGCTGCCGTGGTGCCTTATCAAACCGAAACTTCTGAAAGACGTCGAATTAAACTTACGAAATTGCATCCAGAGTCCTAAGAAGTGGTAACAACAATTAAGCAACACTGAGACTCAAGTCTTGGACACTCGGAACCTATTTAAACTATAATTGATGGAAAGCAGTAGGTCATCTTCATATAAACGAGAGATTTTACACGAACGTCGACGAAAACGTAACTGTAACGTTAAAAAATGCGTTAATCTGTTAATTTTCATACACAAAATAGTGCCCGACCAGTAACTATCATCTGATCACTATTAAAATGTTAATGAAAGTTAATAGGAATTTTTATAGAATTTAAATTTCTAGAATTCAAGCAAAATATCAGCTCAATCTTTCAAGCGAGTTGTAAAGATTGGCCGGGTTTTAATTCAGGCCGAAGTTTTCGTATGAAGATGATCTACTGTTGCCACTCGTATATAATGTTTAAAGTGGCGAAGGCGGCTGCAAATCCACCGTTGTCATAGTAGAGCAAGATAAATTGCAGTTGATATTAGAAATGTCATCAAATGTCCTTTGTTTCTATGCTTATTATTGTATTGGTTAAGTCGGACAAGGATTATAGGCACTTTATATAGATACCTTTGTCCTGTATTCTGCTTCATCATAATCCCTATTTAAATGTAGGTACATATAAGTACAGCACGATGTACATAACCCTATAAGTACATAACCCTTATATTATGTCACTGATAAGATACACATAACATAACACCACGCCTTTTTCCCGAAGGGGTGGGCAGAGGTGTTCCGCCTAGGTCTCAAACCCATATTAGGTATAACCCAGACTTGGCCAGTTATGTTTTTAGTCCCATGCAATAGGGGGTGAGCCTATTGTCATCTACTAGGCACAGTTAAATTGACTCCAGGCTGAGAACTGAAAAAATTCCTCCGGATCCGAAAACACTTTGCCTCACCTGCAGGGCTAGCATGTAAAACGCGAGATAACGTTTATCGACGCGTTAACCTAGCATGCACGCATCTGTCGATTAATACTCGTCGTCGAAATGGTTGATATATATCTATGTGGGAACACCGCTAACATTCATTCATTTTCATATGCTTTAATCTGTTTGGTTTGGAAATGTAATTAAAATAAAAATACATGCATATAATTCGTTGCATATAATATTAAAAATCCTTTTTTTCAGACACATTACGACTATAATATTATCTTAAGCTATCATAAATATTAAATGAATATTTTTTTTTAAATGACGCCAAAATGTCATCTTACTACAATTTAGCCTTTTGAAGGCTAATAAGTAATTTATATTTAACTTACTGCTAAATAATATATATAATAATAATAATGTAAAAAATGTACTTTACTTATTTACCATATCCTCTACGCCACTGAGGCAGTGAGTTATAGATTATAGTAGTATGTTATAGGTTAGGTACCTAAAGCTTCCAATCGCGAGTTCCAATATTAGGCCTTTATCCCTTAAGCCGGTCGATTTATGGATCAAATTACAGCAAAGCCTTAATTTGGCCGCAAGTGGCAGCCACTTCAATTAGCGCCTAGTTTTGGCAATGTCAAACAACATACACCAATATTACTGGCTAATATCACTAATTTATACTATCACTCGACAACGTTACTATTCAGGACTATTCTATACCAGTGTTAGTTGACCTCTGACACACCTTTGAATCTCGCAGTTCGGTAATAGAAATGGTTTGAAGCTAGCTGGTGCGAGGTCAGGTTATGATGGTTATTTTGGAGAAGTCGTAATTACCACCTGTGTTTAGCTTTGCAGTAACTTTGTACAACTTAGTGATATTTGTTGCATTCTGGTTTGGCTAATAATACTTAGGATAATTGGTTTTTTTTTTATGAGCACTATTTTATAACGTGTTTCAAAAAGTTTCAAACTAATTGACTTTCAAAAGAAAAAAATGTAAAATTTGGAAAAAAAATTCGATTTCGACAAAATGGATTAGCTTTGTATGGGAAGCTGATTATTTTTTCCGAAGTTTACATGTTTTTCTTTTGAAAGTCGTTTAGTTTGACGGGTGGGTAGATGCATCCCCTTCAGTATTACTACACTGTTTTTTTATCAGTATGATTTTACTAAATAAAGTCAAAGTCAAAAGTTTTTATTCAAATAGGCTACATATATACGAGTAGGTAGCACTTTTTCACGTCTTCTATATACTGAATATCTTACATTTTACTTACTTTTTAAGTCACGTTTGTAACAGGTGAACAAAACGCTTCCGAGTTCTAACTACACTCCAGCGCCATCTAGCGCGGTTTTGTTGGATGGATGGATGGATGTTTGTTACTCTTTCAAGCCAAAACCACTGAACTGATCGGGCTGAAATTTGCTATGTAGGTAGTTTAGACCCTGGAATAACATATGGGGTAATTTTCCCGATATTTCCACGGGAACAAAAACTACGCGGGTGGAACCGCGGGGCACAGCTAGTACAATCAGTTGAAAAAATTAAGCCCTACAAGTTTCTTGTGCGTTCTTCTTGTAAAGGTATCTTTCCGAACGCACGGTAGACTCATTACTGTTTATTTTCATTGACGTACATAAGTGTCAGATTGTGACCTATTAGAATAAATCTTTTTGACTTTGACTTTGACTTAGACTTTGTTAATATATGCTATATATTGGCACGTTCATCCCTATTATCGACACTTTCATTCCAATTATTACACACCTCTATATTTCATACAAAATTCTTCACTGATTCACAATCACATTCACGAGTGCCTTTTTCAAAAGGTGCACAACAATAGCCAATTCATTTTAATTTCCCTTTGAGAGTTGAATTAAAAAGAGTTAGCGCGAAAGCCATAGTGGAAAGTTCGGACGGTCATTAAAAGTTGGACTAGTTTTGACTAATTATTAATTACGAGAGAGACAGGGACGGATGTCTACGATTTGTAACTGCATCTCTACTATTTTAAAGCCCTTTTAAAAGTTTTAAAATAACACTCTGTAGGTAAATGTTATACGGGGTCACTCTGGCCTTTTTTTCTTAATCCTTATTTATGATTTTAATAACAATTTTTTCTATTTTATAGGTTTTCAGTGCTAAGTGCACTGAGTGAATTCAATGATTGTTTGAATTCGAAAAGTCTAAAACCTGGGTAAAAACTAGTATGTAATGGATACTATCATCTGCCCACCAATCGGCCTTCCTCACCCTCGCGAATGAGATTGAGCCCTCCACGAGCCCCGCTTGTTGTCGCACTCCATGTGTGTGCTATGTCTGTGTAGTAAGGTAGTTATAGCGCGGCTTTTATATAGGAATTGAGCCGAGTGTCCGGGGTGTGATAATAGTGTTTGAGAAACTTCTTGAGGGGTTCTCTATATAGGTATAATTATCATTCTGAACTGCCTCGACTGCCTCAGTGGCGTAGTGGGCGCATCCTGAACTGCCGATCATGAGGTCCAGAGTTCCGGGTTCGATCCCCAGGTCAGGCCAAGTGCTTATTTTCCATAAGGAATTATCTCTATGACAGCCTAGAGTCTGGAGCTGTGCCCGGTAGATGGCAATAGGCTCGACCCTGTTACATGTGGACTAATAAAATACCTACCTACTATGGGATTGAGTCCTGGGTCCTCTGCCTACCCCTTTGGGAAAAAGGCGTGATTATATGTTATGTTATGTTATCATTCACATAGTTTCATACAAAGTCAAATAATTTTATTCAATTTGGTCACAATATAACACTTTTGCAAGTTAATGAGAGTCAATACATATATTTTGCTTTGTGTATGTATTTTACCATTCTATATTAAAAAAAAAATTTCTATGTGATGAATTCTACTCCTTTAAGAGGTTGCAAACTTATTACCAGTAACCCTGTATATTGTAAACAGGATGTGTTTCCAAAGATGAACTACCAAAGACTCACCTGCCAAAGTAAATCGAGGTTTAATATCACAACTTTCCAAATTAAATTTATTTCTCGTAACAACTTGTTAATTGTCATCGGTGGGTGCAGGTGTTGCGGCCAAAGTTAGAAATTGTATCCACCCCTCACTGATAACTCATAGACTCTACTACCCTGTAATAAAGGTTATTTTGCTACATTTATCGTCATCGGTGGGCAATTATAAGTTTTCGCACGTAATGCCTACAACCGCTCGCTGTCAAAGCCTGAAAGTCTAACAAACGATTTTGAAATGAATTTCGCTAACTTTGCCTCGACTAGGGTTTTTGAAACTTTCCGTTTTAAATTGGTTATCAGGAAAATGAAGTAGGATGTAGGCTTGAACTATGCAAGCGCTTCAGAACATGCCTGTGTGATATTTTTATTCAATTTGCTGCGTTTGAGGAAATTTTCTATCAAAACATTGGAACATTGAATTGAAAGCTAATTTTGTTTTTAATGGTTTTCCCTAAACATTAACTTCGTTAGCTTTTGACGGTGTAATTTAATTGTTTTAATTGACTTGTTGGGATCATGTTTTAATAATTTTCGTTTTACCTCATAGAGTTCTTGGAATATAAGAAAGAGTGCCTTTATCTAGAGGGTCTCTTCTTCTAAGTCGGGCACTATTGACAGAGTGGTCGTGGTTGCTATGCGTGGTCTTCACTTTCGATCCCTCCGATGGCTTTTGCGATATTTCGCCATTTCCGGCGATTTACAGCGTTGCGAGAGCACTGAACTATAGATAACTCCGTAGCTTTCTTAATAATCTTTCTTAATTCTTTGCCAGTTATTCAGCCGCCAAGCAGTAATGTGCAAACATTACTGTGTTCCGGTCTGAAGCGCAATGTTACCAGCGAAATTACTGGGCATGATGAGATTCAACAACTCATATCTCAGGGTGACAGACGAAGTGCAGTGGCGCGCAGAATTTTGAATATTAAAACACTGGGTGGCACTGTGTCTGATATGGGCAATCATGATGCTTACCATCAGGCACCTGATTTGCTCGTCTTGTCACTCACTATCATAAAAAAAAAATAAGATCGGTCCAGCGCTCTTTCCTCAAATAGTCCCTGGACAACAAGTCTTTCCATAGAATGCTCTTTTCTGGAGATGTGGCCAAAGCACTTCAAAACTCATATCTGGACAGTCGACGAGAGTCTCTCTTTTATGTAGCTCTTTGAGGATTTCAATATTGGTACGAAACGCCGTCCATGGTATCTTCAAGAGATGCTTATCTAGAGGGTGCTTCATTAATTGCCCCACCGGGCCCTAAGTAGGTACATCTGCCGTGCGTTCGGAAAGATCGGCCTAATTTTTTCTACTGACAGTATAGCTGAGTCTGGGGATTCTGTAGAAATTCACAATAAAAAAAAAAGTACAGCAATATTTGGTGTGGTTACATTCGTTTGTTTCACACCGTACCGTGTGCATTGTGCATAAAATCTATGTCCTCTGTGTTGATTGACTTTATAACAACCTGCCTACCTAGAGATATTATGGTTTAAAGTTTAATGGGACAGTGACAACACTCTACAAAGCCAATTCTAGCCGACTACCTATTTCCTTCTCGATTCCAATTTTCATTATTTATCTTCGATGAGCGTGGTTATAAATCACACAAGTCACGTGATCCCGTTAGTTGGGTAAAGGAAACGTACTCGTAACATCTGAGCCCAATCTCCTGTACGGACGTACACTGAATTAGGGTCGTAACACACTGTGTGCTGTGATAATAGAATTGACGATATAAAATGGTAAACTTAATCGATTTTAATATCTCATACGAGTATATACAGGGTTACTGGTTAGCATCCTCTTAATGGGTCACTCTGAAATAGCAGAAAAATAAATCAGCATTTTCATAAAAACACTTCTTGACCTTGAATGAAATAATTTTATTACAGTGATTTCAGTTTTTTTTTTTTTTTTTATGATAATGAATGACAAAACGAGCAAATCAGGTGCCTGATGGTAAGCATCATGATTGCCCATATCAGACGCAGTGCCACCCAGTGTTTTAAAATTCAAAATTCTGCGCGGCACTGCACTGCGCCTGTCACCCTGAGATATGAGTTGTTGAATCTCATCATGCCCAGTAATTTCGCTGGTAACATTGCCCTTCATACCGGAACACAGTAATGTTTGCACATTACTGCTTGGCGGATGAATAACTGGCAAAGGTGTGGTACTTCCCCAGGCGGCCTCCTGCAAAAGAGGCAAAAGTTAATTTCATATTGAAAAATGTTCAAAATGATGAATATTATAACCCTATATGAGAATGCTAACGGATTCCCAGCAACACCACCAGGAAATAGTGTGCGTTTCTATAATAAAATTCCAAAAGTGATGAACGGGCTCTCAGAGGGTCAATTCAAAAATCTATATAAAATCTATTTTACTAAAGAAGGCTTATTTTAAAGCCAATCAGTACATAGAGGACACTTCTGCAGATTATTGAAAGGTGCGCAGCATCTCTCAAACACACGAATGTAACCATATTGAATATTGTAAAACTATCAGTTGAATAATTTATTAAACATAACATACATTCACGCCTTTTTCCCGAAGGGGTAGGCAGAGGTGTACCCAGGACTCAGTCCCATAGTAGATACACCCACATTTCGCCAGTATGTTATTGGTCCCATGTAATAGGGGGCGAGCCTATTGCCATATACCGGGCACAGTTCCAGACTCCAGGCAGCTATTGAGATAATTCCTAATGGAAAAATCCAATATTTAACACTATGCCTGACCTGTGGATCGAACCCGGGACCTCTTGATTGGCAGTCGAGCATGCGCCCACTACGCCACCGAGGCAGTCAATAATAAGAATAATTTATTGAATATTAATAAGTAAGTTTCTCGTGCGTTCTTCTTGTAGAGGTATCTTTCCGAACGCATGGTAGACTCATTACTGTTTATCTTCATTTATCGTCGTTCAAAACTGTCAGATTATGACGTATTTGAATAAATCTTTTTGAGTTTGAGTTTTAATGTTATATTTTCCCTTGTTGTTCCATCAAAAAACTATCTTCACGTCACAGGACAACAGCCCCAACTCCTTCCAGGATGTAATCCAACGGACAAGCAGGTACGAGTATTTTTACCGTCAGACAATCGGCGGAGTCAATTTCACGCTGAGTCGAACGGCAAAGAAGTCCGAACTCCGTTAGATGCCTCGAACAGAACGAATATACCTAGTTTATTCGCTCGCCTTTACGGTACAACGGTCTATAATTGAGTAACTACTGATTAAGTCAGACCTACACTAGCGTGAAGGTGCTAATCAGCTGTGAAATATGAGCTGTTACACGTATTCTTCGCACGTTCGCGCTTTGTTCCTCAAAATTTGGCGGTTTCGTTTCTCGCGGCAAAGGGTTTCAAGGTCGAAATTAGTGAACTTTGTTTGTGTCTATAGAACACGAAGTTCAAGGCGTGAATAGCAGAATAATTATAATATGTATTGTCGCTAGAATTCGCACGCGGGTGTAGGTTGGACTTTAAGTACTAAAATATTGGACATTAAAAGTACCTAAAGATATTTTTTTCGTATAGCTAGTAGAAAATAATACCTATATAATGAAAGGTTGCGTTTTCTCGCTCCACGATTGAAAGTGATTAACCCATTGATTTAAAGAAAAGGGGGAGATGAGGTACTGGCTTCTTAAACTGGATTGCTAAATTTAGGTCCCATTAGGTCCACGTACGTCAGTAAAGTGGGGTCGTAAAAGCGACTAATATTGTTATTTCGGTCGCACTTCTGTCTTAGGTACGTCTTTCTATCATTGTTGTTCATTACACTGTGCAAACTGCACACTGAGCAAAATCCACGTGACAGTCAGCGCTGGGAGAACGTACGTACTCCCCTTTTAGTTAAATCAATGGTTTAACCTATGAATATGTTATTTCTGATAAAAATATTATGAGTTTAAGTCTACTACAAACCAACGAATCTAAGAAGTACCGTATGACAGTTATTATTTTGCCTTGTTTGAAGGATTTGTATTTAAAATAAGTGATTACGAATCTTGTAATAAAATTCATAATTCCAAGGTTTTACGGCGTAGGTTATTGAAATTGAGTGAGTTACGCCTATGCAAAGTTATTTCGGCTTGAAAATTGCTTGAAAAAGTAAAACGGTACTTTTTTTAGGTTTGATTGGCTGTAGTTGAGAGTTGTGAGTAACCAATAAAATATATATATAAAAAAAACAAGTATAATTATTCGCTGAATCGCAGTAGTTATTCCCCTCAGCTGCAGGCTGAACATATAATAATACTAGGTACATATAGAATGGACACTGTCATCCGCCCACCAATCGGGCCTTCCTCACCCCGCGAGTGAGATTGAGCTCTTCACGAGTCCCGCTTCTATGGGAAATCACCTCACGCACACTCTTGCACGTGTAGAAATCTCCATGTGTGCAGTGTCTTTGTAGTCGATAGTTATAGCGCGGCTTCTGTAGGGGATTGAGTCGATTGTCCGGGGTGTTGTTTTTGCGTGAAAGAGTAACAAATCGGACATATTTAACCACGTATTTTAATCTTTGGGATATAGAAGGTAAGTAAGAAATATATAGTTCATTATAATATAGAGAAATAATAATAATTTTGGCATGTCTAATGTCTATTTTAAATACAATCGCGTAATATTTTGATCTTGGATTATTAACCTGATTTAAGTGTTTTAAAATAATTCACCTTCAAGGAATCCACCGGCAGAATAAAGCCTGAAGTAAACACAGGAAGTGACGTTAATTATAAACAAGGAAAGTTTGATACGGGTAGTAAACAAATTACATTGCCACCAACTTAGTTGTTCATGTGGGCAAAATTGGAATTACGGCGTGTCAACCGCAATTTTGAGAGAAAATCATAACTAATTTCTCCACTAGCGCCGCCGTTTACTGAACAGATAAGATGTTATTGGTACTAAACATACAAACGTTATCTTATAACAACAATCAATGTGTAAAACAAATATATTTTCATTTAAACAGTAAGTAGCTCTATTTAATATTATAGAATTCGATTTTTTATCACATTAAAATTTTTCATTGATTAAAAATACAAAATAATGTATTATAATCAAAATCATACCAAATAATGTGAAGAGACTGCAGCTACATAATAAACAAAGGAAGGAAACTATCGACATTCTTTTTGGATTGTAATGAATTGCACCAACGAATATAACTTAAAATTTCAGAAGAACTTAGAAATTAAAAATCATTCTACAGTTACCCAAAAAGTCCCTTCTATAACCAAGCGGGCATTGCCAAGGCACTGCTATCATGAGTCTCGAGTTATTCTTTAAACAATCGCCATTTTCACTTTTAACAAAACCTTCACCACAATCTACACGTTCTTTTGCATCAACTTCCGTATCAGGAACTTTGTTTGATTCAGGATCAGCACTGGATAATAATTTAGAATCATTTTCCTTCACTTCAACATCATTAATGTCTCTCTTAAGATCAGAATCGTCTGACATAGGAATGTTGGTGGTAACTGCCTCCAAAGTTATTTTGCCGTGGTATTTCGGTTCTACTAACTCGACCTCACTTTTAGGCCCTTTCTTAAATGATACTTCAGTAGGTTTAATGATATCTTCGGATTCAGCTTCAATTTCCACTATGATGTTGGCTTCAGCGTTTTTTGTATCTACAGGAGTAATGTTCGGTACATTATCGTCAGTATTTCCGAAAGTATCGTAGATTTTCTTAAAAACAATGAGTACGCTGCTAAAGAAATCAGCTAAGACCGTTCTGTCCTTTGAGATCGTATCTTCCTTTGTCACGTCCTCTTTGTCTTGATTTTTGAATGAAAATATCCGTATTTTGTTCACTAATACATCAGCCAGAACCTCGTTCCAAGTTGAAGGCTTCACTTGCTCCGGTTGAAGATTTTGCAATTTCCTTAAAAGTATCCTTTGTTGGATATTCTTGTCAGACTTCGCTTCTTCAATGAGCGAGTCAGTTCCTCCCATGAGCAAGATTGTAATTCCAAAAATGTATATAATGTTCATTTTTGTTATTTTTTTATTATAAAGGTGGCACAATGGCAGCGTCGACTGGAAGATTGCCCCGAGATAAGCCGGACGCGCAGTTAATGTCTACTGACGCATACAAAAGTGCTTTATATCAGTTTGTATAAATGATGAACTTCTATTTTAATGCGTTAAAACTACGTGATTCAAACCACAAAATGTGTAATTTCGACTTCCTATACTTTACCGCTATGCCTGCCTCTAAATTTTAGCTATATTCGCCGTGTTTTAGAATAGTGCTCCACCCTCTCTACCCGTGGTTGCCGTAAGAGCCGGCTAAGGGTTAACAGATCCAGAGGACGGGCAGCAGCGTCCTCTGCAAAAAAAAAATCACAGATCTCGTGTTCCCCACGAACCTAAAGGGCATTGAAAATGAATATAGGAAATACGAAATAAAACAAATATAAAGAACTAATTTCTATTTTATTAATTTGAATAAACTATATCATTGTTTAGATCCACCCATACAGAGAAGGTGGTCTCGATCTTGCACCAATCAATTGGCAACTTTTAAATAATGTTATCATTTCGTGGAAGTATTCAAAGTGGGGGCTCCGTTGTGAAATATTTTGTGAAAAAATTTTCAATGTTAAAAACATCGAACTGCGTTCGACAAACCACCTGCCAAGCGTGTCGAGTATTGGCAAAACCCCCCTTTATGGGGGAGGCCTATGTTAAGTAATGGATTACCAACGGCTGATATGCTTACATTATATATTAAAAAAAAAACAGTAAGTTGTGATCGTCTAGTTGTTTTCCACGCGACAGTACACACTCCCTATCTCTAGATAACGATAACTAAACCAAATATTGACAAAATGACGGCGCAGGGTACCGTTGGTAGTTGATTGTTTTGAACTATGTACAACTATCTCAAGTGGTCGAAATTGTACCAAGGACAGTTACTGTGGTCGCCGGTTACGAAATACTGATAGATATAAAGACTAAAGGGATCTGTAAATAGGTACGGGATTCGTAAATGTATGTCTCGTAGTCGTTGAGAGAAGCTTTTGGAATACTCGTTTGTTATGAAGTTTTATTTAGCTAGCTAGTTGAAGTGGTAATGGCCAGGGTACATAGCACGTAGAACTGAAGGCAGATAAGGCAGTGAGGTTCTTGAATGGAAATCAAAGACCGGCAAGCACAGCGTAGGATATCCACCCACAAGGTGACAGACGATCTTATAAACACCGCAGGAATATGCTGCGATGCAAGTCGTTTACAACCGGACTAGATGGTAATCTATGGGGGACGCCTTTGTTCCGCCATGGATGTATTATGACTGAGATAGTGATGACTGCCTCGATGGCGTAGTGGGCCCAAGCTCGACTGCCGATCATGAGGTCCCGGGTTCGATCCCCAGGTCAGGCAAAGGAATAATAGGCCATTAGGAATTATCTCAATAACTGCCTGGAGTCTGGGACTATGCTCGGTAGATGGCAATAGGCTCGTCCCCTATAACATAGGACCAATAACAAACTAGCGAAATGTGGGTGTGCCTACAATGGGACACTGAATCCTGGGTACACTTTTGCCTACCCCTTCGGGAAAAGGCGTGAATGTATGTTAGGTTATGTTATGGTGAAGAAACTATTGTAACGAACTGAAAAAATGTTGCAATAGGCAATGAACATTAGAGCGGCAGAAATGGGCTCACATCAAGGCATTATATAGGTACAAAGAGGTTTAATCATATCCTAAAAATTGTATACCAACAATGTCTTGACTTCATACCTCATTATCATCATCAGCCCGCTGTCAGTACACTGCTGGAAAAAAGCCTCTCCTAATTTGCGCCATTGAGCCCAGTCCTCAACTTTACTTATCCTGTAGCTACCAGCTATAACTTCGCAGCTAGTTACTCCACCTGGTCGTCCTACGTTTGCCTACTTGCTACGTTTGATTTCATACAATTTGTTGTTATTTGACTGTGAACTTCAGATAGACTATTTAAAATAGGAGTTTTTTACCCACTTTTTTATAGATAATATTCCATTTTTTTTTGATAGTGAGTGATAAGACGAGCAAATCAAGCGCCTGATGATAAGCATCATGATTGCCCATGTCAGACACAGTGCCACCCAGTGTTTTAGAAATCAAAATTCTGCGCGGTACTGCACTGCGCCTGTCACCCTGAGATATTAGTTGATGAAACTTCGTCATGCCTAGTAATTTCGCTGGTAACATTGCCCTTCAGACCGGAACACAGTAATGTTTGCACATTACTGCTTGGTGGATGAATAACTGGCAAAGGTGTGGTACTTCCCCAGGCGGTCCCCTGCAAAAGAGGCCTATACCGCTACAGAAAAAACATAACAGTATTGTACTATTATGTTATGTTATATAACAAGTTTTATGTAGACTATTTTTAGAAAACTGTGGCAACCTTTGTGTAAAATATTTTGGTAAAAACCATGTGGACAGTGGATAGTATCGCGGAATCGTTTCTATATTCTAGAGGGGCGAGCGGTCCGTGAAATCGAGCCTCGACTTTGCGTCCGGTCATCCGGACAATTTTAGTGATGTGACTTGTTCTTATCGATACCTTTAATAATACAAACTACAATCGAACGATAAAAAAAACGAACAAAATAATTAATTAATCAAATCATTAAAAGTCACATTTTGCCGACCCTAATTTTTCCCCTTGCTCCACTTGCTTCAATCTTGACATTCGACTACTTTCATCGCATTCTTGATAAAAGAATCAAAAAATAATAATGTTTTAGTGCCTTTGGTATTACAAATTATCTAGGTGCTTTAAGTTCACATTACCTAACAGTGGACTTAACATAAGTATTACAAGTCACGATACTAAGCCCTACAAGTTTCTAGTGCGTCCTTCGTCTGGAGATATCTCTCCGAGTTTATGCTAAATATTATTATTTACATTCAGTAACAAGAGGTGACTTTTTTTTAAATAAATTAATGTAAGTGAAGTTTTCTAGGTTTTTTTTTTATTTTTTTTATGATAGTGAGTGACAAGACGAGCAAATCAGATGCCTGATGGTAAGCATCATGATTGCCCATATCAGACACAGTGCCACCCAATGTTTTGAAATTCAAAATTCTGCGCGGCAATGCACTGTGCCTGTCACCCTGAGATATGAGTTGTTGAATTCAAACCGGAACACAGTAATGTTTGCACATTACTGCTTGGCGGATGAATAACTGGCAAAGGTGTGGTACTTTCCCAGGCGGCCCCGTGCAAAAGAGGCCTACCACTACAAAGGTGATTAACATTTTACATTATTTATTTATTTCATTACATAATCTATACTAGTCTATATCTATATCTATACTTCTATACTAATATTATAAAGAGAGAAACTTTGTTTTTTTGTTTTTTTGTTTGTAACGAATAGGCTCCGAAACTACTGGACCGATTTTAAAAATTCTTTCATTTATGGATAGCTTAATTCAGTGTGAGTGCCATAGGCTATATGACATTTTGAAAAAAAATAGGTATCCGTAAGAAAACTGCAATATTGTGAACCAAGGTGTTACATAATATAATTACCATATTCATAAATTTGCGTGCGCTGTGAAATGCTTTAATGGTAGAATAATATAATGTACTAGGGGTTTGTAGTACTTATCAATATCTACAAAATAGTCCACGGAAATTTTATCCATCTATTTTGGTTTAGTCACAATAATCGAAACAGACATTATATGCAAGCGCTGTGAAAAGTAATGGTGGTAGAATAAAGTAATGTACTAGGGGTTTGTAGTACTTATTAATACCTACAAAACAGTATACATAGATTATATCCATCTTTTTTGGTTTAGTCACAATAATCGAAAAAGTGATTATTTTTCATGCGGTGTGAAAACTATTGGTGGTAGAGTAAAGTAATGTACTAGTGGTTTGTAGTACTTATCAATACCTACAAAACAGTATACATAGATTATATCCATCTTTTTTGGTTTAGTCACAATAATCGAAAAAGTGATTATTTTTCATGCGGTGTGAAAACTATTCGTGGTAGAGTAAAGTAATGTACTAGGGGTTTGTAGTCCTTATCAATACCTACAAAACAGTATACATAGATTATATCCATCTTTTTTGGTTTAGTCACAATAATTGAAAAAGTGATTATTTTTCATGCGGTGTGAAAACTATTGGTGGTAGAGTAAAGTAATGTACTAGGGGTTTGTAGTACTTATCAATACCTACAAAACAGTATACATAGATTATATCCATCTTTTTTGGTTTAATCACAATAATCGAAAAAGTGATTATTTTTCATGCGGTGTGAAAACTATTCGTGGTAGAGTAAAGTAATGTACTAGGGGTTTGTAGTACTTATCAATACCTACAAAACAGTAAACATAGATTATATCCATCTTTTTTGGTTTAGTCACAATAATCGAAAAAGTGATTATTTTTCATGCGGTGTGAAAACTATTGGTGATAGAGTAAAGTTATGTACTAGGGGTTTGTAGTACTTATTAATACCTACAAAACAGTATACATAGATTATATCCATCTTTTTTGGTTTAGTCACAATAATCGAAAAAGTGATTATTTTTCATGCGGTGTGAAAAGTATTGGTGGTAGAATAAAATAATGTACTAGGGGTTTGTAGTACTCATCAATATCTTCAAAATAGCCCACGATAAATTTAAATGTAAATACATGTGTTAAGGTTTGGTCATTGTAACAGAAATAGTCATTAATTTGCGTGCGCTGTGTAAACCATTAGAGTTATATCTATTAAAATACAATGTATCACGAATTTACTCCTGTTAAACGTCCACTATACCTACTTCTGCTACCCGTGCGAAGCCGGGGCGGGTCGCTAGTTCTATATATACTCGCACGTCCATACTTATACAGTCATCTTTTGGCTACCTTGTGGTAGGCAGAGACTAATAAATGTCTCTTCTCTTGCTACGATCCTGACACACGACTTCAGTTTTATTACATTCTTCATACGTAACATTTTTTTAAAATAATATGGGACCACTTCCACTCACGGTCATCTGGTCCCAAACTAGGCTAGAAGCCTGTATTATGTCAGCTTATAACACCCAGACTCAGATCAAACAGACATGTTCTTGCACACAAATGTTACACCTGGCCGGGGATCGAACCCGGGGCCTGCGGCACAGAAAGCGGAGTTACTACCTTTTGAGCCAACTGAGATGCCATCTGAGTAAAAAAAAAACATAACATACCATCACGCCTTTTTCCAGGGTAAATATATTTTATCATCATTATTCCTTATTCGTTTGACAATATTGTATTCAGTGTTATGGGGGTAACGGAACCGTGCAGAGCTGTTGACGAAAATACTTTTTATTAAACTTCCAAACGCTAGCTCGATTTTATCGTCTTGTCAACTACAGGATCATCATCATCATCTCAGCCATAGTCCACTGCTGATCATAGGCCTCCTCCATAGATTTCCATCCAGTCCAGTTGTAAGCGGCCTGCATTCAGCGTCCGATAAAAACAGCAGGCATGACGTTATCGGATCGTCTGTCCACCTTGTGGGACGTCCTACGCTGCGCTTGCTGTGGTCTCCATTCAGGAACTTTACAGCCCCATCGGCCATCAGTTCTACGTGCTATGTCCTTGCCCATTGCCACTTCAACTTGCTAATCCTGTGGCTTATGTCTGTTCGTCTACGGATCTCCTCATTTCTGATTCGATTTCGCAGAGAAATCCTGAGCATAGCCCTCTCCATAGATAGCTCGTTGCACTATTTTGAGCTTCATGATAATGTATGGGCCTTTTCAGAACCATAGTTCTGAAAAGGCCCATACTGTTTGGCAGCAGCAGTGATTATTTATGAATCATCACTGGTAACACACGGTGAAATACCTTAGACTTGAGGCACTGAGTTACCTATTTTGGACGAAACGACACTTCGCCTGTTATGTACATCTATACTTCTATACTAATATTATAAAGAGAGAAACTTTGTTTTTTTGTTTTTTTGTTTTTTTGTTTTTTTGTTTTTTTGTTTTTTTGTTTGTAACGAATAGGCTCCGAAACTACTGGACCGATTTTAAAAATTATTTCACTTATGGATAGCTTAATTCAGTGTGAGTGCCATAGGCTATATGAGATTTTGAAAAAAAATGGGGATCCGTAAGAAAACTGCAATATTGTGAACCAAGGTGTTACATAATATAATTACCATATTCATAAATTTGCGTGCGCTGTGAAATGCATTGATGGTAGAATAATATAATGTCTATACTAATATTATAAAGAGAGAAACTTTGTTTTTTTGTTTTTTTGTTTTTTTGTTTTTTTGTTTGTAACGAATAGGCTCCGAAACTACTGGACCGATTTTAAAAATTATTTCACTTATGGATAGCTTAATTCAGTGTGAGTGCCATAGGCTATATGAGATTTTGAAAAAAAATGGGGATCCGTAAGAAAACTGCAATATTGTGAACCAAGGTGTTACATAATATAATTACCATATTCATAAATTTGCGTGCGCTGTGAAATGCATTGATGGTAGAATAATATAATGTACTAGGGGTTTGTAGTACTTATCAATACCTACAAAACAGTATACATAGATCATATCTATCTTTTTTGGTTTAGTCACAATAATCGAAAAAGTGATTATTTTCATGCGGTGTGAAAACTATTGGAGGTAGATTAAAGTAATGTACTAGGGGTTTGTAGTACTTATCAATACCTACAAAACAGTATACATAGATTATATCCATCTTTTTTGGTTTAGTCACAATAATCGAAAAAGTGATTATTTTTCATGCGGTATGAAAACTATTGGTGGTAGAGTAAAGTAATGTACTAGGGGTTTGTAGTACTTATCAATACCTACAAAACGGTATACATAGATTATATCCATCTTTTTTGGTTTAGTCACAATAATCGAAAAAGTGATTATTTTTCATGCGGTGTGAAAACTATTGGTGGTAGAGTAAAGTAATGTACTAGGGGTTTGTAGTACTTATCAATACCTACAAAACAGTATACATAGATTATATCCATCTTTTTTGGTTTAGTCACAATAATCGAAAAAGTGATTATTTTTCATGCGGTGTGAAAACTATTGGTGGTAGAGTAAAGTAATGTACTAGGGGTTTGTAGTACTTATCAATACCTACAAAACAGTATACATAGATTATATCCATCTTTTTTGGTTTAGTCACAATAATCGAAAAAATGATTATTTTTCATGCGGTGTGAAAACTATTGGTGGTAGAGTAAAGTAATGTACTAGGAGTTTGTAGTACTTATCAATACCTACAAAACAGTATACATAGATTATATCCATCTTTTTTGGTTTAGTCACAATAATCGAAAAAGTGATTATTTTTCATGCGGTGTGAAAACTATTGGTGGTAGAGTAAAGTAATGTACTAGGGGTTTGTAGTACTTATCAATACCTACAAAACAGTATACATAGATTATATCCATCTTTTTTGGTTTAGTCACAATAATTGAAGCAGTGATTATTTTTCATGCGGTGTGAAAACTATTGGTGGTAGAGTAAAATAATGTACTAGGGGTTTGTAGTACTTATTAATACCTACAAAACAGTATACATAGATTATATCCATCTTTTTTGGTTTAGTCACAATAATCGAAGCAGTGATTATTTTTCATGCGGTGTGAAAACTATCGGTGGTAGATTAAAGTAATGTACTAGGGGATTGTATTAATTATCAATACCTACAAAACAGTATACATAGATTATATCCATCTTTTTTGGTTTAGTCACAATAATCGAAAAAGTGATTATTTTTCATGCGGTGTGAAAACAATTGACTGCCTCGGTGGCGTAGTGGGCGCATGCTCGACTGCCAATCAAGAGGTCCCGGGTTCGATCCCCAGGTCAGGCATAGTGTTAAATATTGGATTTTTCCATTAGGAATTATCTCAATAGCTGCCTGGAGTCTGGAACTGTGCCCGGTATATGGCAATAGGCTCACCCCCTATTACATGGGACCAATAACATACTGGCGAAATGTGGGTGTATCTACTATGGGACTGAGTCCTGGGTACACTTCTGCCTACCCCTTCGGGAAAAAGGCGTGAATGTATGTGTGTGTGTGTGTGTGTGAAAACAATTGGTGGTAGAGTAAAGTAATGTACTAGGGTTTGTAGTACTTATCAATACCTACAAAACAGTATACATAGATTATATCCATCTATTTTGGTTTAGTCACAATAATTGAAGCAGTGATTATTTTTCATGCGGTGTGAAAACTATTGGTGGTAGAGTAAAATAATGTACCAGGGGTTTGTAGTACTTATTAATACCTACAAAACAGTATACATAGATTATATCCATCTTTTTTGGTTTAGTCACAATAATCGAAGCAGTGATTATTTTTCATGCGGTGTGAAAACTATCGGTGGTAGATTAAAGTAATGTACTAGGTAGGGGATTGTATTAATTATCAATACCTACAAAACAGTATACATAGATTATATCCATCTTTTCTGGTTTAGTCACAATAATCGAAGCAGTGATTATTTTTCATGTGGTGTGAAAAGTATTGGTGGTAGAATAAAGTAATGTACTAGGGGTTTGTAGTACTCATCAATATCTTTAAAATAGCCCACGATAAATTATAACATGTGTTAAGGTTTGGTCATTGTAACAGAAATAGTCATTAATTTGCGTGCGCTGCGTAAACCATTAGGGTTATATTTATTAAAATACAATGTATCACGAATTTACTCCTGATAAACGTCCACTATACCTACTTCTGCTACCCGTGCGAAGCCGGGGCGGGTCGCTAGTAATATATAAAATAGTTATAAAACAAAATACAAAAAGTAAATAGTAGCGTGTAAATAGAAAAAAAAATATAGAACACTGAACCAGCATTCCGAGCGTGGCGACAAAAAACTTCGCCACTTAATTTGGCTCGCAATTATTTTCGGAAACTATTTCCACCGTTCGGTCGTTAGCCGACTAACTGACATCCGAGATGATTGGAGTTTCCTTTACTAAATGATACCTTTGCTTAAAGCGCTTTTACAGCGCTCGAGGCTCGAGGTGTTAAGGCTTTTGCGGTTTACTTTTTGCAGATAATTGGTTTCTGTTTTTGAACGTTAACCAAAAACTGAATGTGAAAATTTAAGTTCTTGACGTCAATATTATGTACTGTAAGTATGTTGTTGAGGCTGGTTTTTGTATAATGTTTGTTACGCGATTACTTCGTCAATAAATATGAATGGAAGTTTATGATTTTTTTGTTTTAATACTTAATAATTATTTATTGTTTGTAATTTAATAATTGAAATTTGTAATTTTGAATATTTTATGGGTCGTGTGAGCCTAAAATAAACGAATATTTATTTATTTATATAATACTTCTGAGGCCTCGGTGGCGTAGTGGGCGCATGCTCGACTGCCGATCAAGAGGTCCCGGGTTCGATTCCCGGGTCAGGCAAAGTGTTAAATATTGGATTTTTCCATTAGGAATTATCTCAATAACTGCCTGGAGTCTGGAACTGTGCCCGGTAGATGGCAATAGGCTCGCCCCCTATTACATGGGACCAATAACATACTGGCGAAATGTGGGTGTATCTACTATGGGACTGAGTCCTGGGTACACCTCTGCCTACCCCTTCGGGAAAAAAGGCGTGAATGTATGTACGTCTGAGGTGGCCTTTATAAATGTTATCGATTCAGCATTAAAACATTGATTCAGCACTTTTCGACAAAAATACATCACACCTTTTACTTTAAGTTTGTACAATATGTATGTATGTAGAGGTAGGAGGTACTCATAAAGACTAGAAATCCGCTTCTGTTTTATTCTAAATTATAATTATTACCTTAAAACCGTTGCATTAAGAATATATTTTAAAATTCTTCCACATTCTTAAAACCTTGGCTAATTTAATTCACTCTAATTTAATCTATTAAGAGCTGTTTCTACTAATACTAGAAGTCTAGACCAAAATGAGATAACCCACCTGGTATCGCGCTGTCGAAATATTTTTAGTTAGAAATTAGTGAAAATTATGCACAAGTGTACCCTTAAGCATTATTTTAATTAAAATTGCTGGTTGTGCTTGTACTTATTATAGCATGTTATTATAATTCAATTAGGTTCCGTCCTGCTCTGCATTTTGATAGAATTTAGAGAGAAAAATGAATTTATTGAGATAAAAAAATACAGATAATAGCTTAAATAAATCTTTTACTTTGATTGTTATCTTGATATAAAGAAAAGTGGAGATGAGGTACTACGAGTAGCTTCTCGAAAATGGCAAGCTCAAATAAGGTCCCATTAGGTCCACGTACGTCAGTAAAGTAAGGCGTACTAGAGAATAACATTGTTGTCTCGGTCTTAGGTACGTCTTTCCATTTTTGTTGTTCATTTTAATGGACTACGCAAACTTCACACTGAGCAAATGGAATATGGCGAAGGCAAAATGTAAATGATCATGTCATTCTATAAAATGCCACAACATATAATAGATAGACAATTCAAACGCCGTTTACAAAAACGAAAGGGGGCATTGAGGAAAAGAAACTTAGAAATTATTTACAAAAATACTACGCTCATTATCCAATGTTTGGACAGTCCGAATTGGACCGGTGAGGTGACGAAGGGGTTGGCGTCTTCTTGGTCTTTTTTTTGCGTCCTCTCTTCTTTTTTGTCGACACGTCTCGATTAACCTTTTTGAATAAGCAAAATGACAATCAATGTCAAAATTAAAGCAATTGAAGGAGTTGTCAATTTGCCTTCGGCATATTCCATAACTGCGAGCGTAAACGGACGACGCCGTTTGTAAAAAGCGGAATCATACAAATTGCCTGCGACATATTATATAGAGATTACTTCTGTTTTCTTTTCCAACATTGAAAAATAATCTGTATCTCTATTTCATAAATCCAAACGTGAAATAAAACATAAGTTGAGGCACCTTCTTTATATTCAAAGGCCCTACAAATAGAATCTATTTTGCCGCCACTCTTTGCGGAGCAATAACGTATGAGGGACAGGCAGAGATGATTTCCCACGAGAGAGCCAATGTCTTCGCAGCTTAGTATGTAATTACTTTCTGTAAATAAGTTGAAATTGTTTTTATGTTGGTTACATTAACTTTTGGGAGGCTTTATTTGGCCCTAATGGCTGAGAGGGAAAAGGAAACGATGACACATAACATGAAGTTAAATAGAATTATCACATCTCTTGCTCAAAAAGTCCGTCATTGTTGCGTATCAGAGCGGGGCTAAAATACATTTTCAAGCTCTAGGGGATAAAGTCTATTTATTTTTTATTTCTGTCTTTTACCAACGATATTATATGTTGTTGATGTCGCAAGTATAGGATAGAATAGAATAGAATAGAATACTCTTTATTACCACCAAAAGAACAACATATTAAACTAAAATAATATAAACATAATTTTGTCAATCAAAATGGGCAGCCTTATCGTTTTAAGCGATCTCTTCCAGGCAACCAGTCTTTGGACGGAAAGGGGAATGATAGGATGAGTAGGATGTTACTTACTCAAAATATTTTGTTGAAATTAATACATTATTTTATATCCTCACAATCGTAGTGAAAAGTAGAGTGCACACACACGGCGCTAGCCCATTATAACTCGGTTTCTATTTGCTGCCATTTCTATGGACGGCCTCGGTGGCGTAGAGGGCGCATGCTCGACTGCCAATCAAGAGGTCCCGGGTTCGATCCCCAGGTCAGGCAGTGTTAAATATTGGATTTTTCCATTAGGAATTATCTCAATAACTGCCTGGAGTCTGGAACTGTGCCCGGTAGATGGCAATAGGCTCGCCCCCTATTACATGGGACCAATAACATACTGGCGAAATGTGAGTGTATCTACTATGGGACTGAGTCCTGGGTACACCTCTGCCTACCCCCTCGGGAAAAAGGCGTGAATGTATGTTATGTTATGTTATGTTCTATTTGCTCCTAAAACTACTGCGTATACAATAGGTCTCTTTAGCCCCTTGTGTAATAATCTACAATTTGAAACGATAGTTTTTTTTCAACTGAGATGTACTCATCTCTCCCAATTTATCACGATATGGTAGCTACTTCGTGTCTCCTTTCAACCTTCCTCCTTCCATGTTCTTGCCCAAGTTTCTACCTTGATTTCTGTGCTATTATAA
The DNA here is from genome assembly GCA_947063395.1 of Hemistola chrysoprasaria. Classification (NCBI taxonomy): domain Eukaryota; kingdom Metazoa; phylum Arthropoda; class Insecta; order Lepidoptera; family Geometridae; genus Hemistola; species Hemistola chrysoprasaria. The sequence goes on from OX346719.1 coordinate 1,499,563, forward strand.
TAATCGTCCAATTGAGAATTTCCCCTTTTATATATAAGCAAAGTTCCAACAAAACACGGAACTTGTTCTATCTGTTTTAATATCCTTGTAAATTCAATCCATTTTACGAGAAAACTATCTATTACAAACGTTGAATAGTTTTATATTCACCATCAAAAGTTTAGAAAACTGTCATTAAAAGTAACTCTAAGTCAAAGTTTGGGGATACTTTTGACTGTCGATAAAATATTTCTACTTCCATAAAAGTTAGTTGTGAATATAGCTTGTATTTACGATCGCTATGCTCGAAGGTTCGATAAAATTTTATCATCTAAAAGTTAAGGCGTGCACTTACTTGTACAATTATATGAAAATTGTTTTGTTTTTTATATAAAGAAAATATGAAATTACCGTATGTATAATATTTTATGGTAGAAACGGGACTTAATGCGGGGTTAAAAAAAATATAAAGACAACTAGGAATTAGAAAATATTCCATGAATGTCCCGTGTAAGCAGGCTATAAATACAAAACTTGACACTGGTAATACATTCGTGTGGGTCCATAAAAGAAGAAAAAAAAATTTAGAAAATAACAACACAAAGATTCAGTAAAAAATGAATTTAATCCAAATAAGTTTTCATGTATAAAAACCTGCACAAAGAAAAAAATATATATATGCGACCAAATTAAAACTTTGGATTAGTATTCTGGGACTACGGTTAATAGTTCGGCCAATTAGACTAGTCACGCGAGTTCAAATCCAGCACATAGGCTAACTTTTCAATTTTATATACTATGCTAAAAATGTTTCAGTCTGCGTTGAATCTCTCACAATCTTAAAAAAACATAATAAATGATATAGAGAATAAGAGAGATGAATGTCACAAAAGAAAAAAAAATGAGCTAGCCGATCATGACGATAAACAAGAATTCCAAAATAAAATGTTTTTGTGCTAGATTTCATTAGGTAAAAAAGTTGATTCAGAAACAAGAGAAACCTTTTTTGATCAAGCCTCTTTTGTTTTACTTACACATTTCTCATTTGGTCCAAAAAGTTTGATATTATAAGGGTAAGACAGACCCATATTTTCTTGTAGTATGCATTTAGCTTTATGGGCCTAGTAAGAGTAAGGGTTGCATGTAGGCGTAGACAATATATCCGAATATACCTGATTTTACCATCGGGCTGCTTTACTCGAAAGTAGCGCGTCCTTGGCCCAGCGAACATATGCTTGGCTTTAAATCCTTGTGAACAACATGTAAACTTTTCATCTGGCTGCTAACGTGTTCGATACACGTTAGCTTAGTTAAGGGATAGTCATTAGGACATGTCAGAGGCCTTGTAGGAATCTTGGTGATCTGAAACTCTGACGGGCTCTACGGGTTGGCCACATGGCCCACATGAATTGACTCGAGCAGTGAATTTGCTGAAACTCGTTCTGTTAGAGCATAAATTGAAATAATTATTATTATACCTACAGATTCACGATATTTACGTATTTATCTATTACGGTATAGCTGATATTGTCAATTTGATGAATTGACGATTAAATAAAAGCAAAGACTTCGCAGACACGAAAAAAGTGGCAGTTATGCGTAATTGTCAAACGTGTGTCATCTTCGGATAAGGATGTAATAGAAAAATGCTTGAATCAAAGCCTACGCGTCAAGTCGCCAAGATTCTTACAAGACTTCCGGAAAACTAACTACTGTCCCCTACATATCTTATAGAAATAAATTGTTAATGCATACGTATGCATGCATAATGTAGGGTTCCATACCTAGATACCAAGAAAATACAGCGCCATCTATTAGTCCTTGCGCAAAGTATGGAAATGTGCAGTAAAATGACCACGTTAACTTAACTTTTGAAGTACGGAACCCTACAAAGGAACACCTACAGAACCCATAGCTTAACGCTTCCCTAAGCAGAAAAGAGACAACATATTAATATTATAAATGCAAACGTTTCTCGGTTTGTGTATATGTTTATTCCTTCTCCACGCCAAAACGAATAAACCGATTCGGTTTATTTGTAAGCTTAGACCCCGGAATAACACAAAGGGTAATTTTATCCCAATATTTCTACGTAACGATGACTAAGCGGGTAAAACCGCGGGGCGCAGCTTGTATTTCATAAGACGTAAACGTCTGACTAGATATAGACTTTAAGTGACCGCCATGATGTCCTCTGTACGTAAGTTATGTTGACTTTTTATGGACGAACGTGAGTGAAATCGTACGCGTACGGAACCTGTGACCAAGTTTATATTGAGACACGGCCCGCATTGTTTTACAACTTCGTCCGTCCGTTGTTGGAAACTTCCGAACTAGGATTGAAGAGCTTTTTATTTACTTGTTGTTTGTAATGAGGTTTGGTAGAAGTCGTGGAAATAAAAAAATCACACAAAGGCGCAATTTTACTGAACAAGCAAAGGCGCAATTTTAGTTATATTTTTGAATATTAAAATGGATAATATAGTAAGGTACCTAAATACATAAAAATACAGGTATCTATAATTATATTGATAGAAGTATTTTATGTAGATCCCTTCACTCGTAGGGTTGGTTTCTTGGAGACACCGTCTCGGAGAGCCACGTTCCGGAAAGTCCCAATATCGATTAATTGAATTATTAAGATTATGAATAACATACTGGCGAAATGTGGGTATAATCACTATGGGACGGAGTCCCGTGTGGTACACTTCTGCCTACCCCTACGGGAAAAACTGTAATTGTATGTTTTGTTTTAATTTTGCCATTTTTTCTATTTGTACAGTCAGCTAAAACATCTCGTATTCTGGCATAGCTAGGTTTCAGCATTTGCCAGGCTCAAAATATTAAGTAGTATAACTAGTAAAGCAAGAGTTTAAAAATTGCAAATTTAGAAAGCCAGTGAAACAATCTTCGCAACTTAACCAACCGTCCAACATATCCGATTGTGAAAAGATTTCTATAACAAATGCATTGAAAGTCCTGCGCGTGCTAGAGATGAACCAAATTTTGATATCGACTCGACAATAATTATTATCTATATTATTTTTAATTCGAATAGTGATTTTTGTGCAATCTTTACTGTGCCTAGGCCTTAGGCGAAAAATAGAGAGAAAAGTCCTAATATAAGACTATAATGATATCTTATTATGCTTAATTTAAGATACTCGTCGTGATTTTACCCATGTCGCGGCACAGAAAGCAGAGTTACTACCACCTGAGCCAAGAGGCTGTCGATTGCTTTTAAGTAATCACTTAAATACAAACAGCTCCGGTTAGGGTAAGCAAAGGCTGGTCCCCACTGACTACGACACACCACTTTCGCTTCTTCTTGTTTAATCAAAATCGTCATACAAGCTCGTCATTTCCTTAACATACGAGTATTGTGTAATTAAAATGAAAACTGCAGATATCGATATTTTAACATCGATTATACTCGCAGTTCCAGGAATGTCTGTAACATCTCTAGCAGTACGTGTGATGCAATGCAACGCCCTTTGATCCCAGCACAGAATACATAAGAGTACTGATCCCGTATATCCCGATTTGGGCGAGACTTCCTGAACGAATGCCGCTTGAAAGGATATGCGCGCCCTGAATACTCTACTCTCTGCGCTCGTGAAGTAGGAAATACTTTTGAAGAAATTTATGAAAGAATTTGCACATAGGTACTTTCGCATGGTTTTTAAGAAGGCGGTTGCGATTTTTTCATGTTAATTCCTTAAGATCATTATTAAAACTTAAATGGTGATCCAAAATGTAAATTAAGTACAATTTTAGATATTGCAAAACAGTTCCTTATTATTCAAAAGCAATCTAAAAAAATTCATTATAAAAAAAGATTTTTATCTGGCCAACTCCAGGTTGTCATTGGGAAATTTCTAAACAGAATACACTTTTTGCCTGGCCTGGGGATCGAACCCGGGACCATCATGATCGGCAGTAGCACTTCCGACCACTAAGCCACCAAGTAAATAAAGTGATCAATTAAATTTCCAATGACGTTGAATTACTTCACATTACACCTTATTTACATTGTGGGAACACAAATCCTACGTTCTGACACTGAACAACTGCACATACCAGATGCCCGACTTACATTGTTTTACTTCTCGTTTGTCTTAAATTGTTTCTAATGCGTGTTCTATTATACTATTTCACCTAAAGATCCCTTTTCTGTTTATCGCTGCATGCCATAAAAATTATAAAATCATTATCCCTTAAAACTGTCTAAACTTTCATTGTCTATATGATTCTACAAGCGCACTTTTCTATTTTTGTTATTTAGTATAAGCTCAGCTATTTATCAGCTATAAGAGCAAAGGGTAAAGGTTTACTCCTGACTCACAATTGTGTTTTTACGCCGAACCTCCGGTCTTTCTATAATTGGTTTACTAGGGAGCAGCTAGCCTCACTTAGCTCCCCTACACACCAACAGCCAAAACATCAAAGATAAACCACTCTATATTATGGTATAAAAAATTCATAATAATTTTTTTCGTTCAGTCTATTTTCAAGCATCTCGGAAAACAGCAAAATCATAAAAATCTCGATTTGCACACAATAAAGATATTTTATTCAAAGTAACAATCACGCGCGCACTTACTGTGCATAATGTGCGCAAGTAGCTACACCATTGTTTTGAGATATATAACGACTTTGCGTCATGAAATTGTTATTTGAACTTTATGAGATTTTATAAAGGAAATTACTTTTGTGGCGCGTACAGACTTCAGACCAGTGATCATTTCGTGAAAACACGTATCACATTGAAAGTTTTTGGAATAGGCCTGTGGGAAAAGCAGCGGAGCGTCAAAATCTCAGTTCAACGTCATTGTTCAAAATGGATCATTTTCTCTCTTCGAGTAACGCGGTTTTCCGCCTCTGCCGTCGGCGGCACGGTAATTAGATTATTACCGTGACGGTGTAGGCGGAAGACCGCGTTGCTCGAAGCGAGGCGGTACGGTAATTAGATTATTACCGTGACGGTGTAGGCGGAAGACCGCGTTGCTCGAAGCGAGGCGGTACGGTAATTAGATTATTACCGTGACGGTGTAGGCGGAAGACCGCGTTGCTGGAAGTTGTCTCTAGTCAAATGCATTTCGACGCTCAGATAAAACGTCTTTGCGCTCGACAGGCACTTTTTAAAATGACACATCAATAAATTAAACAACTTATAATGGATTTAGCGCGTATATATAAACCGTTAAAGACCGCCTCGATGACGCCGTCGAGACACTACGCACATCACTACTCAGTGGGCGTAAGCTCAACAGCCGATCATGAATGAGGTCTCGGGTTCGATCCCCAGGTCAGGCATGGTGTTATTGAATTATTCTATTAGGAATTATCTATATGACAGCCTACAACATACTGGCGAAATGTGCCTTCTATGGGACAGTTCTGAGTACCCTCTGCCTACCCCTTTGGAAAAAAGACGTGATTGTATGTTCCATCAAAATGTATGGTTATTTGAAACTTCAGGAATAAACATATATAAAATTTATTTATTTTATAATTAAAAAGATATATTTCCCAAAATGTTTGTTGAAAGAGTAGGGTTAAATTAGAACTGCTCCATAAGAAAAAAGTAGGATTCCTAAGCTCATTCATTAGCCTTTTGTACGGTGTAATAACATCGCAGTAACTCAGTAGATCTTAGTAAACTATCTTAACTAAGTACTTTCCTGCAGTCCTAGCCCCGAGACAATTACGAATTTATCACCTGTGTCAAAGTACTCGCCATAAATTCGTAACGTGTCATGCGAAAGTTACTGGCCATTATCATAGCTTTTATTTGTCTAGCTTTATTAGATTGGATTATCCTGTTTAATTTATAGTCCGTACTTTTTAGTCTTTTAGAAGTCGATTTTTAGAGGTCAGCGGATAAATGATTCAGATTATGAATCATTCCGCCACACTCATGGCCGTTTTAATTGATATTTCGAGAGTTAGTCGTATATGGGTGCAATGTTACTTATTAAATTCTTGATGAAGTTTTTTTGTGAAAATTCCATGTGATGCTATGAATTCTAAAAACGTCAAACCTCACCACTTAAAAATTTTCACCGCTTTACTAATTTGATTATTATTGATTAATTTATGACTTGACTGACAAACTGTAAAGCTCGTCATGACTTTGATCTCCTAGTTTGAATTGCAATATGACTTTTAACAAAACTAAAACTTGACACTGACTATATCATCGACATGACAGGGTATTTTTTTATTTCATTATTGACAGCCTCGTTGGCCCAGATGGCAGTAACTCTGCTTTCTGTGCCGCAGGGCCCGGGTTCGATCCCCGGCCAGGTCAAACATTTGTGTGCATGAACATGTCTGATTGATCTGTGTCTGGGTGTTATAAGCGTATATAAGTATGTATATCAGTCTTCTGGTTACCATAGTACAGGCTTCTAGCCTAGTTTGGGATCAGATGACCGTGTGTGGAAGTTGTCCCATATTATATTATTATATTATATTTATATTATTTAGTACACAAAACAAATTACAATCAAAGAGAAAAAAGAAAGGTACATAAAATGGTTTAGCAGGATCACAAAATAATATTGATTCGACCTGGATTGCAACTCAAATATCATGTCGATGGTCTTATAAACTAACGTGTGGGTACATCAAAAAAGAAAAAAATAGAGGTAATTTTTATTTAAGGCAGGAGAATTATGACCTCACACATGAATGTATTTACCAGTGTCAAGCATGAACTCTCAAATTGCATGTTTTCAGTCAGGTCAAAGATAAAACAGTCTTGGTCAAATGTATCAACGTCCTCACTTTTTTTCAGCGATTCGTTTCACGAAACACATATTTTATTTAAATTATTAGACAATAAAATAAAATATTCTCAGTAACAATTCGATTCCCCTTCGTTTCATTTATTGATACGTATCGTATAACATTAATTACCATCGAATGCGATAAACAACGATTTATTAAATACATTTGTATGCATCCGACAATTTCATTGAACCAATTTATAATGGCCCCTGACTCGAGTAGATAATATAACAATTGGTTTTAAGAGCGTACGCGGCCTTCTAGGAATTTGACACAATCCTATGAAAAATTTACCATATCGATGTTTTGTATTCCCCTGTTTCCTCCGAATATAATAAACCCATTCTATAAATTTATATCCTGTTATTTTTATAGTGAATAACCTATCCTGTCATTTTAATTTTTCTAATAAACCCTTGGCTTTTTCATAGTGAACTTCCAAAAATCCCAGTTTTACTCGCGTGATTAGACGTTCAGTACAAAAAGTGTAGAGTTTATTAACAAAAATAAAATGATAATGACATACTTTAGTTCATTTTTAAAATATCAGGATATAAATAAATATAAATATGATATCAATACTGTATTCGGAGGAAACAGGGGAATACATAACATCGATTTAGTAATTTTTCCATAGGATTGTGTCAAACTGCTAAGAGGTCCTCTTACCTGTTAAGAGGACATACCAAAAATATCCTTTAGGAATTTGACACAATCCTGTTAAACTATTTGTTATGATGTTTTTTTAATTTTAAGGATTATTTTTTGTAATGTGTTTTGTGTATTTTTTGTAATGTTTGTATAGCTCGACACAAAAGACTAGAAAATAATGGGGGCGCCACTGTCTTTCACAAGAGTAAAAACAATTTAATCAACACATACACTTTAAATTAGTTCCGTTTCTACTCTTTTCTGTCGAGCTATAATGTATTTGTAGGCGTAGAGGGCGCATGCTCGATTGCCAATCAAGAGGTCCATGGTTCAATCCCCAGGTCAGGCAGTGTTAAATATTGGATTTTTCCATGAGGAATTACCTCAATAACTGCCTGGAGTCTGGAACTGTGCCCGGTAGATGGCAATAGGCTCGCCCCCTATTACATGGGACCAATAACATACTGGCGAATTGTGGGTGTATCTACTATGGGACTGAGTCCTGGGTACACATCTGCCTACCCCTTCGGGAAAAAGGCGTGAGTGTATGTTATGTATTTGTAATGTTGTTTGTGTTTTTGTAATAAAGTGTTTATCTATCTATCTATCCTGTGAAAAATTGAAAAATCGATGTTTCTTCAGAAATAATGAATTTTCTTAAATAGTCTCAGTTATTGATTGTGTATTTTAAATAAGATAGTGTGTATGATTATGATGAACAACCGAAATAAATGGATATTATTATATTACATAGTTTGTGAAGGGTCATAATATTTTTTTGGAAATTAGGTTGCAAATAGTAACAAAAACATTCCGTTCTTGATATTTTTTCTAATTCTAGTGCTTTTATTGCAGTTATTACTAACTGTATGTATACGTATGTAAAACCTAGATTTTTCTGAAAAAAATATTACTTTAACGCCATTATCTAGGACGGAAACAGGGGACGACTCCTCTTAACGTTTTAAACCGCTGAGTTTTAAACAATTCTCACAGTTTTGATGTGGAAGCAGTGTGAACTTTTAATAGGCCCACAGGGCACACTTTTGCATTGCTTTTTGGAAGCTCTCCAACGATTTAAACTTGGCCGTCTGTCTCTTAACGTTATATATCTCTGGTTCGAGGCAAACATTTATTTTTTATTGTTTGCATTGGAAACGCATTGGTTAGTTTTGTTAAATACTTACCTATTTGACAGCCTCGTTGGCCCAGATGGTAGTAACTCTGCTTTCTGTGCCGCAGGGCCCGGGTTCGATCCCCGGCCAGGTCAAACATTTGTGTGTATGAACATGTCTGTTTGATCTGTGTCTGGGTGTTATAAGTGTATATAAGTATGTATATCAGTCGTCTGGTTACCATAGTACAGGCTTCTAGCCTAGTTTGGGATCAGATGACCGTGTGTGGAAGTTGTCCCATATTATTATTATTTAATTTCTCTTGGTTATTAATTTGATTCTAGCAACTATTTTTGTTACCTACCTACTTAAATATATAAATTCCATAAATTATTATCAACGTTTCCCAGCGTTTTATTTGTGGAGTTAGGACAATGACGTTGAATTGCTTTCCTGAGAGTTTAGACAACAGATCACTATATTAGGTTTAGACCAAGAATAATTGTATTTTTTCTGTTATTACGTATGTCATGTCCTATATATATATATCCTCATGCAGTGTTAATAGATATGTAGTTTTTGTAGTGGTAGGCCTCTTTTGCAGGAGGCCGCCTGGGGAAGTACCACACCTTTGCCAGTTATTCATCCGCCAAGCAGTAATTTCCAAACATTACTGTGTTCCGGTATGAAGGGCAATGTTACCAGCGAAATTACTGGGCATGATGAGATTAAACAACTCATATCTCAGGGTGATAGGCGCAGTGCAGTGCCGCGAAGAATTTTAAATTTTAAAATACTGGGTGGCACTGTGTCTGATATGGGCAATCATGATGCTTACCATCAGGCATCTGATGAGCTCGTCTTGTCACTCACTATCACAAAAAAAAAAAAAAAAATGTATGTCTTTATCTATTATGTAAATAAATGAGTAAACTTCAGATAGAAATCGATTTGAAAATTACAATTTCAATATTAACATCGTCCAATTTTCCTATTTATTATCTACTTTATCATTTTAATACATAAACAATTCAGATTATTCGTTAACAATGTCACCATTCAATCATAAAATAAATAATCATTTCATTAGCACATTTCAATCGCCGTCCGCCCAAATAAATTTATATTTACATTTATAACAACATTACTGGCGCGAGTATAATAGACACATAAACTGCCAATTTCCATTCAATGACATATGTAACTTATTTTATGTGCTCATGTATTTTAGCTGTAAATAGTGCTTTATTACTCAATTAATCATAAAGCAAATAAATAATAATTATTAGCATATTAATTATAACATGGTAAACAACCAGCTTAGCGCATTAAGCAATTTATTACAGACAACCTGGGGATGGAAACAGAGAGTTAAAACAATAAAAGACGGTGGTGTGAAATAGGGAATATCTACTTAATATTAGATTTGGCATTTTACTCACTTACAACAAATATCATGAATAGATAGATGATAATAATAATAATAATATGGGACAACTTCCACACACGGTCATGTGGTCCCAAACTAGGCTAGAAGCCTGTACTAGTAACCAGATGACTAATATACATACATATATACGAGTATACTCATATAAGCTTATAACATCAAGACACAGATCAAACAGACATGTACATGCACACAAATGTTTGACCTGGCCGGGGATCGAACCCGGGGCTAACAGCACAGAAAGCAGAGTTACTACAATCTGAGCCATCAACGCTGTCAAGATGAATAGATAGAATACATAGAATAGATGACATAGAATAGAATGGTACAATCAAGATTATATTTTAAGGCTATATGAAAATGAAAATGAAAATATATTTATTAACTGCTTTTACACACTATTACACACTAATTTACACACTAAAACACACACAAACTAAAACCAGAGAACCAAAAGTACAATCTAAACATTTTTGCAGGACTTATATTACATAATATATTTTATTGTCTGTTGGTTTCCTCACTAGGCAAGCCTGTATCGAGGAAACCTGAATTTTAACAAAAATTAACATAAGAACTATATACTAACAGGAGACAGCAACGGTATAACATACATCTTGGTTTATTATCAGGTACTATATATGCAACCAAATATTAATAAGTAATTGTAAATTATAAGTAAAAGTAATTGAATAATACGAATAAATAACATAAAATACCACATAATGTAACGAATAAACATAATAATAATAATAGCAAATTTAATATATATATTTAATATGAATTATTATCTTAAACTAATTATCATGAATTATGTTTCTTACACATTAACATATAATTTTACGCACATCTTCTGTTTTATCATAAGTAAGTGAGGTAAGCCAATCGTATACAATTTTTCTCGCCTCTGCCACAATTTTGTCCTTTAATTTACAATATTTAATTACCCTATTGTACAATGAATGCCTCATAATATGCCAGTACTTTTTTTTTTATGACTGAGTGACATAAGGAGCAAATCAGGTGCCTGACGGTAAGTTGCAGTAGCGTACATGCCAGCTACCGTTTAAGTTATTCAAAGTCAAAAAGATTTATTCAAATAGGTTATTGTCTAAAGTAAATTCGCCCTCTCGCTCACACGTACCCACATTTTTGAAGATTCATAAAATACTACATGTAATTATGTATACTCCCCGTTGTAAATGCGGTAAAAAATACTAAGAGACCCGATGTGTCTGCGCAAACTGAGTGGTTCTAGTTGTTCGGTTAGCTTGGGGTCGTCCACTATTCTGACAGCTCAACGGTGTAAAGCATCTAGCGGGTCAAGCTGGTACTTGGGTGCTCCGCTCTAAAGATGGATCTGCGTATTTTTTATATAAAAGTCCACACTGTCCGTTTTCCAAATGAAAAAGCCCCGTTTGGGTGGGTACGGTTCGTTAAACCCAATTATCTAGCGTTAATCTTTTGATTTCTCATCACGATTTTTCTAAACCCAAAGGTTAATTACATAATTGATTCCTTTTGAAGTTCGTTTCAAGACTTATGGTAATTTTGAAGCTTGGAAGCGTTGAAGTAAAGATGATTTATTTCTTTGAGGATTTGTGGTGACGCTGGATTTTTGTGTGTTAAGTACTAAATTCTTATTTTATCAATAACTAGCGACCCCTTTAATAAATATAACCCTAATGGTTTACGCAGCGCACGCAAATTAATGACTATTTCTGTTACAATGAACAAACCTTAACACATGTTATAATTTATCGTGGGCTATTTTGAAGATATTGATGAGTACTACAAACCCCTAGTACATTACTTTATTCTACCACCAATACTTTTCACACCACATGAAAAATTATCACTGCTTCGATTATTGTGACTAAACCAGAAAAGATGGATATAATCTATGTTTACTGTTTTGTAGGTATTGATAATTAATACAATCCCCTAGTACATTACTTTAATCTACCACCGATAGTTTTCACACCGCATGAAAAATAATCACTGCTTCGATTATTGTGACTAAACCAAAAAAGATGGATAGAATCTATGTATACTGTTTTGTAGGTATTGATAAGTACTACAAACCCCTAGTACATTACTTTACTCTACCACCAATAGTTTTCACACCGCATGAAAAATAATCACTTTTTCGATTATTGTGACTAAACCAAAAAAGATGGATATAATCTATGTATACTGTTTTGTAGGTATTGATAATTAATACAATCCCCTAGTACATTACTTTAATCTACCACCGATAGTTTTCACACCGCATGAAAAATAATCACTGCTTCGATTATTGTGACTAAACCAAAAAAGATGGATATAATTTATGTATACTGTTTTGTAGGTATTAATAAGTTCTACAAACCCCTAGTACATTATTTTACTCTACCACCAATAGTTTTCACACCGCATGAAAAATAATCACTGCTTCAATTATTGTGACTAAACCAAAATAGATGGATATAATCTATGTATACTGTTTTGTAGGTATTGATAAGTATTACAAACCCCTAGTACATTACTTTACTCTACCACCAATAGTTTTCACACCGCATGAAAAATAATCACTTTTTCGATTATTGTGACTAAACCAAAAAAGATGGATAGAATCTATGTATACTGTTTTGTAGGTATTGATAAGTACTACAAACCCCATGTACATTACTTTACTCTACCACCAATAGTTTTCACACCGCATGAAAAATAATCACTTTTTCGATTATTGTGACTAAACCAAAAAAGATGGATATAATCTATGTATACTGTTTTGTAGGTATTGATAAGTACTACAAACCCCTAGTACATTACTTTACTCTACCACCAATAGTTTTCACACCGCATGAAAAATAATCACTTTTTCGATTATTGTGACTAAACCAAAAAAGATGGATATAATCTATGTATACTGTTTTGTAGGTATTGATAAGTACTACAAACCCCTAGTACATTACTTTACTCTACCACCAATAGTTTTCACACCGCATGAAAAATAATCACTTTTTCGATTATTGTGACTAAACCAAAAAAGATGGATATAATCTATGTATACTGTTTTGTAGGTATTGATAAGTACTACAAACTCCTAGTACATTACTTTACTCTACCACCAATAGTTTTCACACCGCATGAAAAATAATCACTTTTTCGATTATTGTGACTAAACCAAAAAAGATGGATATAATCTATGCATACTGTTTTGTAGGTATTGATAAGTACTACAAACCCCTAGTACATTACTTTACTCTACCACCAATAGTTTTCACACCGCATGAAAATAATCACTTTTTCGATTATTGTGACTAAACCAAAAAAGATGGATATAATCTATGTATACTGTTTTGTAGGTATTGATAAGTACTACAAATCCCTAGTACATTATATTATTCTACCATCAATGCATTTCACAGCGCACGCAAATTTATGAATATGGTAATTATATTATGTAACACCTTGGTTCACAATATTGCAGTTTTCTTACGGATCCCCATTTTTTTTCAAAATCTCATATAGCCTATGGCACTCACACTGAATTAAGCTATCCATAAGTGAAAGAATTTTTAAAATCGGTCCAGTAGTTTCGGAGCCTATTCGTTACAAACAAAAAAACAAAAAAACAAAAAAACAAAAAAACAAAGTTTCTCTCTTTATAATATTAGTATAGATATAGATACAGGTTGCTCAAAAGTCTTTGATATGACTGACAATGTTGTGGTGAGTGATCAGAAGTCCATGCCTTATCTGCATCAAAGACTTAAAACATTATTATGTTTTGAGTCTTTAATACCATCACGCTTTTTTCCCGTAGGGGTCGGCAGAAGTGTACCCAGGACTCAGTCCCATAGAAGGTACACCCAAATTTAGTATATTGTAGGGGCCATAACTACCCCTACAACATAGTACCTATGTAATAGGGGCGAGCCTATTGCCATCTACTGGGCACAGTTCCAGATTTCAGACTGTCTTTGAGATAATTCTTTATGAAAAAAATCAAATAACACTGCCTGATCTGTGGTTTGAACCCGGGACCTTATAATCGGCAAGCTTGCGCGCACTACGCTGCTGAGGCAGTCAAAGACTCGGTAGGAAACAAATATCAATACTTTGAAATTGAATACACCTACGCTCACTTTTTACCAAAAGATAGCTTTGCCCTATTAAAAGCAGACCCTCGGAAACCTAGACTTATTTATGAGTCCTGTGACCGAGACCTATCTCAAAGTGTAGTAAAGTAGAATTTGTAGTAGAACACTGTTCACATTGTGAGCTAGGGTCTTTTCAAACTAAACAATTGCGTTACATCAAGTGAAGGACAATTAAGCCAACGTAATATAAAGCTTTGTGTACATAATGCTTGGATCCCGGGATCCCGACAGGGGTCCGACCGGACAGTTTCCGGGATTAACCCGGTCCGCCGGTGTCCGGGATCAAGAGAACGTTTCACTAGCGAAGGTTTTTAGTTGTATTGTTTGTGTTAAGTGGTCGGCGTTAATGTTTAATGGAATTCTAGTTATGACTGTTTTGTTTGCTGATTACATTGTTAAGGGATGTTTTAATAGCACTTTGAATTTGATGAAAACAGCTATAATATTGTATGTCAGCCCTTTAAATAATAATAGGTACATCTATAATATCACTACAGTTTTATATTATCACTTAAAAATAATGGTTTGCACTATAACTGTAAAAACCATACTTAAGTGTCACCTACCTACAGAAATCGGCTTACTCTGAACTTTTTAACATGGCAGAATCAGATCTGGCGCTTCGCAGGTCGCTGCCGTGGCACGTTATCTACGCTCGCTCGATTCGCTCACTGTGGTCACAAGACGAACCTAAACCTAACCTGAAAAAGTCGGCTTGCTATGAACTTCATAATAGAAACCATTATTTACATAGTTCATTCAATTAATTTTAAAGCTAAACATTTTAGAGCCAACGCTTGCGCTTGACGCAGTGGCTAAATTGCAACCAAATAACTTAGTAAGAAGCTTAATGAATAAGTTATAAATAAATAAATAATAATAAATAAAAATGATTTATTTCAGGCAAAAAATACCCATATACAATATGCAGTTAAAATAGACTGAGCATTAAAATAAAAATAATAACAATAAAAAAAATGGAAATAGAAACATTTTACGTCATTAGTTTTTTGTTGGTAAGCATCATAACAAAAGTAAGGGTGCCTACCATCCGTCATTTTTTGTTCTCGTTCAGGTGAACAGCAGTCCAATACTTAAATATTTGACTGCTCAAATTGTCAGAGACTGCTCTAAGGATCACATTTCCAGAACGACTCAGCCTGCTCCAGAAAGCAGCAATACGAGTTCTTATAATTGCAAAAAAGTCAGGAACCCTCGCCTCAGCGAACATGCATGAGTTATGAGATGTTATGAGTGACGTACTTCTTGGCTTGATTTCAACCTATCTTTATCGAGTGATAAAGAGATGAAAAATAGGTTGAAATCAAGCCACACCCACTCGGGTGTGGCGCAATCTGTAAAGTCAAGAGTTTCCAGTCTGACCCAACTATGGTAATAAGGACGGCTCCGCACTGTTTTTTTACCCGGTCCCGTTTTCACCCGGTCCGTTCTCACCCGATTTGGTTTAAGTATTATCAATTTAATCCAATTCAATTTTTTATTAAAAGTACTGGCAGGCACAAAATGGACAGCCGGGACCAAGCTACTACGTGTCTTCCGGAGCCTACATCTTTTAGTCCCCTTGGATTTGTTAAGTTCGACGAAAAAATACCTTTGAAGGAAACCCCAGACCTTCAGTATGATATGTCACAAACAAGGAATATAAGTCATACGACTGTCGCATTTGGGATTCACTGGCGGTACGTCACAGAGGTGCTTTGTGTGCATAGGAAATATTCCCAAAGCTCAGTGGCGTCGCAGACCGCATAAAAAATATACAACCACTTCAGTATTAGGATTTATATTTGAGTGCCTACTCAATGGTTTTGTGGACGGAGATTTGAATATAAAATATTTACAAATAGGCATGACAAAATCTAATAAAGTAACGTTGAAAAATTTGTCACTGCAGTGCATTATTAATTTTTTTTTCTCATACAGCTAAAGCATTATTTTCAAATTAAACATTTTTCAAGGCAACTAAGTTGAATAAGTTTGTCTGTACCTACATCTTATATTTAAAATTTTCTATAATAATATATACATTTTTTGGAAAATGCATAATTTATTTTATTTTATATAGGTTACGATTTTCACCTAATAAACATAAATATTTCGTTCATGAAATTTTTGGCAGAAAATTAAACTTGCCGAAAACATTTAAGTTTCCTACATTTCATCAAAACTCAAAACTCAAAACTTATGCCAGATGGGTGGCTCTGCAATGCGCTTGTTTACTTGTACATAAAAGAACTCCGCTTTTTAAAAACACTTATTTTATAATTCTCAAAAAACCAATAATTGAAAAATTCCTAAGCGTAATGAGGTCTCACATATTATAGCATTAAAATGTCCTGCAGCGATGGTCTCAATATGATAGATAGCGTCAGACGAGCCACTCTCATGTAATACATCATTGGGCTCCTTTGTGTATCTTATTGCGGTATATTTAAGCTACAGTAACTATATATATACAGTTTATACAGATATAGTATTACTCGGACTTCAAGGTGATGCATTGGCTGTAATTCGTCTTGCTTTTCTTTGCAAAGATTAAATGTATCTCCATTTTCCAGAACTGAATTACTTATGAATAACAAATCAAATGAAATCAAATTTATTTTCAAGACCAAATGATTACAACATTTACATACATACATACATACATACAGTCACGCCTTGTTCCCGTTGGGGTAGGCAGAGACTATTTATTTCCACTTGCTACGATCCTGACATACAACTTTCGCTTGTTCCACTTTCATCACATTCTTCATGCATGCTCGTCGGTTGTTGGTACTTTTGATCTAGCCTTTCCTTAAGATAACATCAACTTGTTCATGAAAGGTACGCCTAGGTCGACCCCTACCGTCTTGACCATTCACACTAGCCCTATTACAACATTTAGTGCATATTAATTATAAATATTTTACATTTAACAAAGACATATTTTACATTGATTATGCAAATTATATAATCCCCTATATGTATAGGTAAAATGTACTTATTGTTTATCTATTTAGTTTCAGTCTATTTATTTAAAAAAAATATATAAATTAACAAAATATAATACGAATAAGGAAAGAAAAATTTCACCCACGGGCGGGATTTGAACCACGCACCCTCCGCACCAATCCGTGGTGGGCGCTCTACCACTTGAGCTACCGTGGAGGTACTAGTCGTCGGCGAAATTTTTCTATCCCTTCTACCTAACGCTCTTGACTTGTCGGTGGGTAGATTGCGAAATGCATCACCTATAGATAAACACACGCCCCTAGAGCGTTAGGTAGAAGGGATAGAAAAATTTCGCCGACGACTAGTACCTCCACGGTAGCTCAAGTGGTAGAGCGCCCACCACGGATCGGTGCGGAGGGTGCGTGGTTCAAATCCCGCCCGTGGTGAAATTTTTCTTTCCTTATTCGTATTGTATTTCATGCGAGTAGACCGTTTTGTCTAAAAAATTTAAAATATTAACAAAATATAGCCCTACAAATATATAAATGTATTAAAAAATAATTCACTGATTATGAATGGAGTTAGTTGTATAAATTATGCATATAGAGAGTCCCGCTTCTGAAGCATAACTTATGTGTCTTGAGATACAAGCATAAATTGTAAAAATACAATGTAAAACATAACATAACATACATTCACGCCTTTTTCCCGAAGGGGTAGGCAGAGGTGTACCCAGGACTCAGTCCCACAGTAGATACACCCACATTTCGCCAGTATGTTATTGGTCCCATGGTAATAGGGGGCGAGCCTATTGCCATCTACCGGGCACAGTTCCAGACTCCAGGCAGTTATTGAGATAAATCCTAGTGGAAAAATCCAATATTTAACATTGCCTGACCTGGGGATCGAAACCGGGACCTCTTGATTGGCAGTCGAGCATGCGCCCTCTACGCCACCGAGGCAGTCAAATACAATGTATCACGAATTTAATCCTGTTAAAACGTTCACACCTCGTCTGCCTCAGTGGCGTAGAGGGCGCATGCTCGATTGCCAATCAAGAGGTCCCGGGTTCGATCCCTAGGTCAGGCAAAGTGTTAAATATTGTATTTTTCCATTAGGAATTATCTCAATAACTGCCTGGAGTCTGGAACTGTGTCCGGTAAATGGCAATAGGCTCGCCCCGTATTACATGGGACCAATAACATACTGGCGAAATGTGGGTGTATCTACTATGGGACTGAGTCCTGGGTACACCTCTGCCTATTCCTTCAGGAAAAAGGCGTGAATGTATGTAAAACGTTCACTATACCTACCTACTTCTGCTACCCGTGCGAAGCCGAGGCGGACCACTAGTAGTCTAATATAAAGATAATCTGAACTAGGTTCGATAATAACCTGTCCATAATATACACTATTATTATGCTACTATTTTAAGTGCTATAATAATCATTATTGGCTAAGTATGGGTGTATCTTTCCTATAGTCCCATAGGTGTATTTTTTCCAACCCCTTCGGGAAAAAGGCGTGATGTTATGTTATGTGTTATAAGACAATGAATGTGTAAATAAGTAGGTAGGTAAGCAGTAGAAGGCGTGAAGGATAAAAGTTTATTTTCATTACACGACGTTTTCAAATAAACTGCCTGCCGACCCTCGACCTTACGTCTCGCTCCAATCAATTAGAATTAGAGCTGATGTATAGTAGAGGAGACAACTGGCTGATTATCTAACGAATAAGTCTTGATTTTTGTCAAAAGACTGGTGAAAGTCATTATACCATTGTTTTTTGGTCTTTCTAGTGAGAAGGATGCGCATACCCAGTAATTCATCATCATCATCAGGCAGGAGACGTCCACTGCTGGACATAGGCCTCCCCATTGAATGCCATATACTATTCATATGGGGCGATTTTGCCGTAATCACCACGTTTGGTAGGCGGCTTGGTGGTTGTAGTAGTTGGAGTACATGGAAATAGAGAACGCTGCTGCCCACACTCCGAATATGTCCATCTGCCGAGTCTCACGGCTCCCACGGGATGAGAAAGGGGTGGCCCTGTTATATAGCCGAGGATCACACGACCGACGGACCGATGGAAAGGGTGTTATAGAATAGAATTATACATTATTGCATACCAAGATAAAATAAGAAACAATGTTATAAAACAATTAACAGGTAATACGGTAAACAATCGGCGGTCTTATCGCGTTAAGCAATTTCTTACAGACAACCTGGGGATGGAAACGGAGAGTTAAAACAATAAATAGGGTGTATTAATTTTAAAAAGTCTATATATCAGTGTGTTTGTCTATGGCATCGTAGCTCCTAAACGAATAACCGATTTCAATGCGGTTTATTTTGTTTGAAAAGTGACGTAATTAGGTGTTCTTAGCTATGACTCATGAAAATCGGTTCAGCCGTTTCAAGATTAAGCTTTTTTCTACCAGCTGGGGAGGTATGAGCAACTTTCAGTGGTCTTATCGTTTCGAAATTTAGTATCTTGTTACTTCATCAATATTGCAATAATTTATTAACCATGGCCTGATTATGCTTCTGCTTACTGGCGAAATGTGGGTGTATCTACTACGGGACTGAGTCCTGGGTACACCTCTGCCTACCCCTTCGGGAAAAAGGCGTGAATATATATGTATGTATATGATTATGCTACAGCATCAGATTCGGATTCAAATATATCGTGTTTGGGTTCGCTAGAATCGTCACAATGAATATGTTAAAGATAGATGGTGTGGGTGTCTGATGATGGAGCAGGAAGAAGAGGAGAAAGGGGGTTTTCAAATTTCTTAATATAACCTTGATAGCTAAGCCAAAGTTCTGCTTCAAACATTTTAGGATTTGTTTAAACATAAAATGTATGAGTTTTGCTCATTGTTATTAAATAGTATTAAATTTTGTTAAAGGTTTTTCATCTACAATGTATATATAGGTAGGTAGGTACATTATTATACTATATTTTAGATTTTACAATGATGAGCAAAATTTAATATTTTTCTATCTAGACATCAGTTGAAATCTGATTTTTTTTATAACTTACATTTTATTTGTAATAACTTAATGTATCATTAGCTCCTCGACTCCATGCTCTTGTTCACATTATTTACGCTGGACCTAATCTTATTTCGACTTAATTCAGCCGCCCTTAAATTGTACCCAAATATGTTAATTTCTTTATTAAAGGTCTGGACTGTAAGCTACAAAGAGCTTATAGTCCTGTGATTTTATCTCTATTCTTAATATTTTTATAGTATGAGGAGAAGCTTATTTTTAATTATTATATTATATTATATTTAGTATTTTTCAACTTATTAAGGTACGCACAGACGAGAATGTACCTACCTATCAACAAGCCTTATTGGTTCTGAAGTTTTCCAAGAACAACACACAAAGCTATGTTGCTTAATAATCTTTAAATCTTGTGTTAAAGCACAGTACGATCATGACCTTCTTCAGACGCATAAAAAATGTATTGACTAAGCCGAGCTTACAGACTCGCGTTAATAAGCAAGCAGACATCGCCTTCATAAATATTAATATTTCATTAGTTATTAAAGTCAACAAATTGACCTAGAAACTTCGGTGACAAATAAATTATGAGCTTGGACAAGTAGTACTTAGTACTTAGTGATATTATAAAATATACATAAACATGAACTGACAAACTTTAACTGAAAACCTTTAGCAACTTGGTATTAAAGCACTTGAAATGTTTTTGGTTTTTTTTTGATCGTGACGTTAGCTGTTTTTATATTTAGGTAATGAAGACAAATAAATGATGGTTTTGGTACATTTTAATCGACTTAAAAAAGAGGAAGTTTACTATAATTCGACGGAATATTGTGATTGCTCGTTTTTGTATGTTTATTACGTGATTATTCCGTCAATTATAAACAGATTTTGATGATTTTTTTTTGTATGATCGTTCATACTTCAGTTCCCATATACATTTTATCAAAATTGATTCAGCAGTTTGTGAGAAAATCATAAACTAAGAAATTTATTCATTAATTAAGGCACAGTGAGTCTTGTCCCAGATAATTGCAACAAAATTAATCATCTACGAGGGTAAATTATAAACTGCCACTTGTTTAGAAAATATAGCACAAAGCCACTTGTTGCCCTTCCGAAATTAAGCACGACGTTATAAAATGGTGAGGCAAATATTTATAGCACTGGCAATACAACCCTGCTTCATCCATATGTGGATAAGAATAATGTTTGAACAAACTGTTAAAAACTTCAAAATGGTTCGAAGTATCGAAACATATTGTGGAGTGGGGAGACAATAATACAGATGACAGGCAATTAGCGAGTTTTTTCAAGTCAAAGTCATATAATTAATCTAGTTAAGTAGGCTTCAAAGCGCACTTTAGCAAGTCAAGCTTTGCCCTATTATTTTACCGGTCAATGGAAAATGATTATAAGACCTAGTAGAAGGGACTTTTACAAGAAAAGAAACTCGTAGGGCTTACGTATTTTGTAAAAGTGCTCAGGGGCACAATGCTCATCAACTCATTCGGACTTTAACAATGAGAAAAAATAATGACTTTCCTTCTATGAATTTCTTGCCAGTGTACGACCACTCTTAATTTTATTACCGAACTTCCAACGTCAGATGTCAAGGTAATTTATTATTCTGGCAACTAAATTGTATTTGAATCGCGCCGTTACACCGCAAAGCTATATTTCATGGAGTTGGCTTAATTAATAATTATTATTTGCCAAGTTCCCGCAAAATAAAGCGATTCTGTTATCGTGTTCAGAAACTCGCAAACATTCGAGTCGGCTATCGTGTGGAGAAATATGACTGGTTAGAAAGAACTTGCGATTCATTAGAAGAAACATTAATTTGGTTCTGAATGATTTGTTTCGTTTGATTATTTGTTATAGTATAGAAGTAATATTACCCTACTTATTTCGACTGTTATTGGGCAGGTAAAATTATAATTACATACTTTTTAAGACGTACGTAGGTATTTCTTCACAGACATTGATATTATGAACCTACCTATGTTTACTTGGAATTTTTTTTATTGGAAAAGCCAGATCAAAAGTACCCACAACCGAGCATATAAGAAGAATGTGATAAAAGTGGAAGAAGTAAATCTCGTGTCAAGATCGTATCGTAGCAAGTGGAGTTAGTCTTTGTTTACACCAACAGGAACAAGGCGTGTCTGTATATATGCCAGTTTTAATAGGAAAGGTTTAAAGTTTTGACGATAAAGTTGAAAGCATACATACATTCACGCCTTTTTCCCGAAGGGGTAGGCAGAGGTGTACCCAGAACTCAGTCCCATAGTAGAAACACCCACATTTTGCCAGTATGTTATTGGTCCCATGTAATAGGGGGCGAGCCTATTGCCATCTACCGGGCACAGTTCCAGACTCCAGGCAGTTATTGAGATAATTCCTAATGGAAAAATCCAATATTTAACACTGCCTGACCTGGGGATCGAACCCGGGACCTCTTGATTGGCAGTCGAGCATGCGCCCTTTACGCCACCGAGGCAGTGAAAGGCTGTCTATTTATGTTGGCCTTGGCTCCTTTGGTAGACGATTTAAACATTAAGTCTGTATAGAGCATTGAGAACACTCTTCACAGACAATGTGTCGCCTGGGACGACTTAAAGAAACGTACGTTTGCCCAGAGCCTGCACCACCCTCTCGACCTCAAAGGCTGTCTAATTACCAATTCTTTGTGCCCGGTAGATGGCAATAGGCTTGCCCTCTATATTACATACATACATACAGTCACGCTTTGTTCCCGTTGGGGTAGGCAGAGATTATTTCTTTCCACTTGCTACGATCCTGACATACAACTTTCGCTTCTTCCACTTTCATCACATTCTTCATACATTCTCGTCGGTTGTTGGTACTTTTAACCTGGCCTTTCCTTAGGATAACAACAACTTGTTCATGAAGGGTACGCCTAGGTCGACCTCTACCGACTTGACAATTCACACTAGCCTCCACTCCTCCCCACACGTCCGAACCACCTAAGCAATCCTTTCTCTATCTTTGCCCCCTATTACAGGGTTAATAGGGGGCAAAGAGTCCTGGGTACAATATAGTTTATGGCGTTCTATGGGGGAGGCCAATGTTCAGCAGTGGACGTCTTCCAGCTTATGATGATGATGTACTTAAGTAAATTGTTTTAACTGCATTTGACACAACTTACATTTGACACTTTACACGGGACAGCTGAGAGATTAATATAACTTTTAACAATAAAAATTGGAAAATATTCTCAAAACATTCATGTCTAAACCTCGCAGCTCTACAAACCAAAATTTCGAGAAGTCTGCAAATAATTAGCATTTTAATTGTCGTTCAACAAACAAGTACGCATGACTCGGCGCTTATAATACAGGCGCGCCGCACCGCTGTCAGAATGCCGACTCCATGCTTAGTGGCCTTTGTTTAGGGCCTTCTTTTAATGTTGATTTGCTTTTTCAACTTTAGATTTATTTAAATTTTGTTATAGAGTTATGGTATTGTGATTTTATAAGAGCGTACGCGGCCTTCTAGGAATTTGACACAAGCCTTTGAAAAATTTACCAAATCTATGTTTTGTATTCCCCTGTTTCCTCCGAATATAATTAACCCATTCTTTAAATTTATATCCCGATATTTTTATAGTGAAGTAACCTATGTCCCTATCATTTTAATTTTTCTTATAAACCCTTGGTATTTTTCATAGTGAACTCCCAAAAATCGCAGTTTTACTCGCGTGATTGGACGTTCACTACAGCAAAATGTAGAGTTTATAAACAAAAATAAAATGATAGGGACATGATACTCTACTTCAACTTTAAAATATCAGGATATAAATATATCAAATAGGTTTACTGTATTCGGAGGAAACACGGGAATATAAAACATCGATTTAGTATTTTTTTTATTGGATTGTGTCAAACTGCTAAGGGGTCCTTTTTCCTGTTAATCGATTAGTTTTGCGATGTGAGACAAAATATTTTGAGCAAGATTTCGTATTTCGTATTGTAATGATATCTAATATGGTTGCGCGTACCTTATATTTGAGGATCTGAGCCATCCAACATCATATTTTTGTAGTGGTAGGCCTCTTTTGCAGGGGGCCGCCTGGGGAAGTACAGCTCCTTTGCCAGTTATTCATCCGCCGAGCAGTAATGCAAACATTACTGTGTTCGGTATATACCGAATTATAGTCCAATCCATTATTTTTAGAGTGAAGAACCAACAAACACACCTATCCACACAGACGCAGGCTTAAGCGCATTAGGTATACAAAACATCACTAGAAAATCCAAAATGTTTCTCTCGAGCCATTTACCTAATACAAGGTGTATTTAGCGGAGTAGTCTGATTAGACGTAGCTCAGTTTGTTTGTATTCACTTATCTCGTACTACCTAATCAATTTGTTCATTCTAAGATTAACACTGTAGCACTTAGAATATGTTACTACTGGAAAATCTAACAAATTGTTAGGAGTAGTTTAAAAGGTATTTGTTGTTCTTTGACAGTATAATACCTTAGTACTCATAGTGTCTAGATTACTAGCACTCTTAGTACATTTACTTTAAATTCTAACTAGCTGTACCCTGCGGTTTCACCTGCGTAGTCATCGTTCCCGTGAGTTCCCTATGTGTTATTCCATAAATCATAATCAATTATTTGCATTCTAACATGGTATTTAAGAGGTTACATAGGTGTTTAGTACATAAGACATAAAATCTTATTTAGATTTTGTTCATCCATAATCTATTTAAAAATAATTACTGTACGATATGTCTACTATGTCCAGGGTCTAAACTATCTACATACCGAATTTCAGCCCAATAAGTTCAGTAGTTTTAGCGTGAAAGAGTAACAAACATTCATCCATCCATCCTCACAAGCTTTCGCACTTTAGTTTTTGAGCGAGTTTTGTGTTTTTTTATTTTGATTTTGCTACGTAATAAAGTATAATTCTAAAAAAAACATACTTTCACGCCTTTTTCCCGAAGTGGTAGGCAGAGGTGTACCCAGGACTCAGTCCCATAGTAGATACACCCACATTTCGCCAGTATGTTATTGGTCCCAATAGGGGGTGAGCCTATTGCCATCTACCGGGCACAGTTCCATGACTCCAGGCAGTTATTGAGATAATTCCTAATGGAAAAATCCAATATTTAAAATTGCCTGACCTGGGGATCGAACCCGGGACCTCTTGATTGGCAGTCGAGCATTAATATTTCTATTCAATTCTATTTCATCTCAATGGAAACACAATAAATAATAGCCTATCATTCAGAGTGTATCCCATCTGTGGCAAAATGATTTATTTCCATGTTATTTATTCTATAAGCTCTTTAAATACAAAACCCGCTCATATCCCGTAGGAAATGAGATTTTTCCGAGTTACCAATCAATAAAGGGAACAATATTGCTTTACGTCTGTTTGTATCCGTTTTATGTTGGAATACTTGTGTGTATCGTTTCTTTTATTGTCATAATTTTTTTTTTTAAATGTGTTTGTTATCTTACTAAGTTGTAACTCCGTGTACGAGCTCCTTGACGACCTTTGTGCTTTTTCATGTCATCTTCTGACCTATTTATTATATTTCAAAAATGTTGGTTATGTTTATTTATTAACGTATTCTTCAGTATCAAATTAAATTAAATATATTTATTTTAATATTAAAAGATATAAAATGAAATACTATAGGTAACTTCCTAGTTTTCGAACGTAATAATTTTGTTACCAAAAATCGACGTATGAGTTGTAAGTGCAATAATTAGGATATTAAAACACTAACTTTCGCTATTCGGTACAAAATATACTGATCAACAATGTCCTCAATAATTTGTTATTTTATTACATTGTATTTATTTTATTTTGTATTGTATTTATCTTTCTTTTATAGGGCTCCGTGCCTCAAAAGGAAAAAATAACCCTTATAAGATCACTTTGTTGTCCGTCTGTCTGTCTGTCTGCCAAGACACTTTTTTAAGGGAACGCGTCGAGGTATCAAGTTGAAATTGATATCTAATACTCAGGTCTACAGTCTATTGTGGTTGTAAAATAAGCATACTTATAAGTTAACGTAATCAAAAGTTATAGCCATTTTACTGCATATTTCCATACTTTGCGTACGGGACTAAAACCTCTTGTTGTTTGCTGTAGTGTGAAATAGAAATTGTTTATTGATAAACTGTGTACATTGTGGTAGTGATACTTATTAACATTGCAACAAGATGGCGCTATATGCTCTTAGCGAATGAAGAGGTAGCGTTTTGTTCAAGTATCAGAAACCCTACACTATGCAAACCTACGTATTCCTTATATATTTATTTACCTATGGTTCTATCAGATACTTTCCTATACGAATATGGAAAGAAAATTCACCAATTTTTCAAGCGATTACACTGCTTAGTCTAAAAAAATATAAAACATTCCTAATACTTTGTTCATTATAGTTAATAAGCTCGCCCTTTTTCAACCATTATCCATTGAGTCTTACACGAAACCCGCGAAATAAAGACACGTGTGCAATAAAACCTGTACTAAACCCCGTATAAAAACTCAAAACGAGCGCTCAAATTATGATATCAAAATTATACAAAATGCTCTCACCCACCGCATACAAAGCTGCGGCCTCTTTATTCGACGAAACAATATTGTCGTGATCAAATCAAATCCTTTTCAAACTGAAATGAATTGAAACACGACTGCGAATTTTGGTTTTGCGTTCAACTTGACCGTCCGGAAAACGCATTTTAAAGTTTACCACAGTGTTTTTGTCTGAATTTCCAGTTTTAACTCGGCCGTTGGCTCAGTTATGTTTGTATAGCAACAACGACTTCTAGATTACAGGCATTGATATAAAAAAAGGGGAGATGAGGCTTCTCGAAAATGGCAAGTTCAAATTAGGTCGAATTATGGCCATGTACCTACGTCAGTAAAGTTAGGTCGTACGAGCGAATAATATTGTTGTCTCGGCCGCACTTCGGTCTTAGGTACGTCTTTCTATCTTTGCTGTTCATTATATGTCACTGTGCAAACCTCACACTGAGCAAATCCCACGTGCCATTTGTTGAGCTGGGAGAACGTACCCCCTTTCTTTATATCAATGGTGCATAAATAATATTTTTAGCATCGCCATTAATTGTAACAAATTGTGCAAATGTTCTTTATTAGATCGTCTGTCCTTGGGTCCTTGTCCTTGGGTGGACGTCTTACGCTACGCTTGCCCAGACGATCTAATAAAGACAGCAGGACCACGCTGGATGCAGACCGCTTACAACTGGTCTAGATGGAAATCTATGGGAGAGGCCTCTGTTCAGCAGTGGTCGTCCTATGGCTGAGATGATGATAATGATAATGTTGCAAATGTTCTACTAAAATTGGAACGCGAAAAATCCATTCAAAATAATAGTCCTTGCACCCAGCGGGGGCTGTCTTCCAAATAACGTTAGATGTTAAATAAACACGTCTGTAGCCTACAAGTCTAGATATAATATAGGTATTGTTCTTCATCTAGATAGAATCAGATTGGCGTAATGTTGACACAATGTCTTATTGTAGAGTATTGTTGGTTCAGAGATCTCGTGTAAAAATATTAAAGTAAATTTTAGAAATCAAGTTACAACGTTAAAAATGATATTCGCAGCGAAAATACGGGATTATCCCATATTATCTCGAACTGACGTGTTCGAGATGTATTTTTGCAATCTATACAAAAATACATCTCCTCCATCCTCAAACTAAAAATGTATCAAAATCCGTCCAATCGTATAGGAACTACGATGCTACTGAAATACACTGACTCATCCAACTTATTAAATCCTTTTCTCTTTCAGTCGGGGGTTAAAAAAATAAATATAAAATATATCCTAAATGCGTAGAGCTGTCAGTCGACGACCCAAAGTTCACTGAACACCTAGAACACACCTAGAACAGTATGCGCAGAAATCGGGTCTCTTAGTGTGTTATGAACTTTTCAACCTAATATTGGATCCGCACATAATCGGATTAAAGATAGTTGATTTAAGATAGTTGCCGACCATCTGTAACCTGTAATATTAACTAAGAAATGCAAATAAAGTATTGAGTATTGACATGGCCGTCGCACACTGTGCGATATTCCCGTTCTTTTCTGCCCCTTACGTGCAAACTGTAGGATGATCTCCCTCTCTCTCCAGTTACAACATGGGGCTCTTCAAAAGGAGAGTAAATGGAGTCTTTAAGGTTTGGCAACATACTGGCAATACCTCTGGTGTTACAGGTATCCATAGGCGGCGGTAACCGCGAGCCATCAGGCACACCGTCAGCTTGTTTGACTTACTTCAGAATATTATTGATATGTCTTGGTCGTCATTAACCTATAGAATTATTATAAACACGCTCCATATCTCCATTTCTTCCTCAAGCTCACCTCCTGTAGTGTCCTAGCTGCCCCACGATAGCTACGACGGACCTTCTTGAAGCAAACCAAAATGCTGTAGATCTAGCAATATACTGGACAAAATATTATAAGTAGAAAACTAGTAATTTTGACACGAAAAGAAGAAGAAGAAGAATCCTCCTAAAAAAACAGATATCTCTCGAGATATAAACTACTCTACATAGTAAAGGAGCGCACGGCCCAATCGGCGTCTGTGGCAACTGTTTGCCAACCCAAGTCACGTCACATTCGAATTTACAGGCAATTCATTCGATATTGGATTATTAGGCATTGATCTTTTTAAAATTTCCCGAATTACACGTTTTTCTCACAGAGTCCCCAATATCCAATTTGGTCGAATGAGAAAATAACGCGGAGAGATCCGATAGCACGGCCCGCGAATAATAATACGCCGGCTTTATCATGGCTTTTTATGTTTTGAGGAATAAAAGGTAGCTTGTTATTTTAGATTTAGATTGCAAATTAAGGACACATTTTTGAATAACAATGATACTTGCAAAATGTAAATGAGCGCGTTACAAGTGTTATTATAATCATTCTCGCTTTCATAGTTTCCGAGTAAATGTTTGTGTAGAACGTAAATCTACATTAGATTTAAACGAGTTTTGGTCGAATTATACCTATATTTACTTTAGTATCACGGAGAACGAGTATGCATAATAACCCTCGCGCTGATTCCAACAGAATTATGAAAACTCGGGCGTCACCCGCAAACAGTGAGACAACTTTTAATTAAATACTAATGCTTCGTAGGAACAATTTACAATTAAAATAGGGACGAGCGTCGCTCTGGCCGTGGTTTATCGATAAAAGGCTTAACTCGTCGCACGGAAGAAGCTAACCACAACCGTGTTTTATACAAAAGTAGAGAAATAGGATAGTATTTTCAAATTGAGAAGCATTTTTCTTTTATAAAAGGTACTTATTTCTATTGCTTGTTTCACAGGAGTCATAACAAAATTTGGTAAGGAAAATAACATTAACATAACAAAAATTAAAGGTTCTAGAGATTTGAAGTAATTATATCGATGGTTCATATGTATATAGTTTATAACTAAGCTATAGTGACTATATTTTAGTACCGATTAAATTAAAGACGAGAGACTTTTAATAGAAAGGCAAATGAGTAGAGCAATGAATAACCCTTAAGATAAAATACTCGTAGTTCTCCAAATCAAAAGAATGAAGATTGAAGAAATAATATCATCTGTGCATCAGCTGTACATCAGCTGTGCCCCGCGGGTTGCCCTCTCAAAGTTGTTCTAGTTATTCTGTGTTATTCTAGAGTCTAAAATACCTATATACTAAAATAATATTAGCTTTAAGCGAACATTCTCTTCATGTATGGCTTGCATTGATCTTTTAGTCCAAAAGTTTTGGGGTGAAGATCAAACAAACATACACACAATATCATTTTAATTTCATTATTAAAAGTTTTAAAACTTTCGGGATTCGAACACATATCATTTGTAAGTCAAAAACGTTGCTACTTCACAACCAAATCGTCGAGGTTAATATATATTAAATAAAAAGCAAATTGTCATTGGATTTATCCATTAGGAATTTTCTTTATGACAACCTGGAGTCTGAAACCGTGCCCGGTAGATGGCAATAGGCTCACTCCCTATTTCATGGGACCTAAAATCATAAACGACGAAAGGTGGGTATACCTATAATGTGGGTGTATCTGTTTGCGGATGGATGGCTGGAGATATTGTCTGAATGCTTGCGTTTTTGTGAAAGGAAGGAATGATTTATTGGTAGACTAGTAATGATTTAATTTATTTTATTTGATTTTATTTTAATTTAATTTAATTTAATTTGTTTATATTATTTAATGTCACTTAATCTTTATTGTATGTTCATTTCATCTTTTATTCTAATTTAATAATACGTAATTGTAATTCTTATCTTTAATTATTGTAATTGGACATGTCCGTTTTAATTAAAGTAAAACTAATAAATAAATAAATAAATAAATGAGACTCGGTCCTGGGTAGAACTCTGCCTACCCCTTTGGAAAAAAACGGGACTTAAATAACATAATTATGTAAGTCCCGTTTTGTCCATAAAATATATTAGGGCCCCATCGATAAATGATCCAGATTTATCGATACATGTACATCTCTACAGCCCACATGTTCATGTGTGAAGAAATTAAATTATATTTCATTTGTAGTAACGAACCAGCGCGGTGCAAACACTCGCAAATATTACATTACTTTGATATAGTAATTAATGTGTCATGTTAAGGAAAGCTGTTTGGGATGCCGACTTTCAATAACATTTTGTACAAGGTTGAGAGATAAGCGTACTTTACTTATTCAATCATGAGAGTTAATAATGTGCTCACAATAACAGATCAAATTAATTTTACGAAAAAATAAGCGAAAACTGACTTTTAGAATTTAAACACAATAGCGCTGAAAAGAGTAACTCACAGTCACAATAACAACTGTCCAAGTCTAGCAAGCAATGATTTTGTGATAAAATTAACTTAATACTTCATTTTGGCATCTTGGCATCTTATTTCTTAGTTTTAATAATGAAATAATTGAACAATAGTAGCAGTTATATAGTACATCCATTACGAAAAGTCGTAGACAATATATCCAAAAGACCCAACAGCGTTGTCATGGTTTAAATCGAAAGAAAAACTACCCACAGTCATCTAACCAGAGACAGCTACGAATAAAAATATGATAGAAAAACTCGCAAAGTTGGAAGAAAAGCCATATTATTACTACTAATACTTATTATAAAATCTAAAGGTTGTTAGTATGTGTGTATGTTTATTACGTCTTTACACCATAAGTCTTGAATCGATTGGGCTAAATTTGTATGCACTAAGATAACTTACATACTGGTTTAAGACATAAACTACCTGATATAACTAAGTGGGTAAAACTGCTAAGCACCCTATTATAAGGCGTAAAAGTCCCATTAGTTATAGACCTCAAGTGACAGGCAGTTATTCCTCACAGAGTCGTAGTCAAGTTGAGTTGGCATCGCCTGGGACATGAAGCCGACCGAAACGAGAAAATTAAATTGGTCCATTAGCTGCCTGTTCCGGATTCAGCGGCCAAATCGGAAGTTGCTTTCAACATTTAACTGATATTTGATAAGAAAAAAAATGTATAAAATAAACATGAGGTACAAACAAACCAGCTTTATTATCACATACCTACTTCCATCGAGTGAGTAAAGGTATCACTTTATAGCGTACAATCTTCCATATGATTCTATTGGAAACGCACGGCCGGCACGACTTTGGAAAAGTTTGTCAGGCTAGCCTTAGCAAATCATGCACAGCACTGTGGATATTTTTCATTAAAATATATACTATTATCACAAGCGTACTACATTAATAGTTTTTCGATTTGAAAACACTACGCTCGTCTACACCTAGATTTTTTTTATGCCAAAGGTGACAAACAAGCACACGGGCCGCCTAATGAGCAATTATTGCCTATAGATACGTGCAACACCAGGTATTGCCAGTATGTTACCGACCCTTCAAGGCTCTATTCACTCTTCTTTTGAAGAGCCCCTTGATGTAGCTCAACGGATATTACTTAAACTATCTTTTTTAAGAACATTGGTTTAGTTTGATTAAAAAGAAAAAATTACGGTTAAAAATAAATTTTTCTTAGGCCTTTTAAAAGTCCCGTCGTTTTATCTAGATATAAGCAGTAAACGTCAAGACTACATAAACTTATAACGTTAATGACTTGTCACTTTAGGTATTTTTTATAGTGTCATTTCTACAATACTTATTCTTTGTACTACTCTCCAGTGAATTTGTAGAAGTCGGTCTTTTATCGCGTCGGCGCCTGCGACCATAACGTTCCTTTATTGATATTGTTACGGCTTTGTTTATGCTAATATGGTGATTTAATTTTATTTTGAGTTCTTTTAGAAGACTGGAACTAGGTTAGTTAGCGAATTAAACGTATCGCGGAGTTTCGAATGGCATCGCTTTGCATTTCTGTTGTTTCAGTCTGCTCTTTGGTAATTTGTTTTTTTTTTGTTTGAAAAGGCATTTAAATTTTAAATTAAAGGTTGTTTTAGGCGTCCGTTACACGTTAGGTTTTGCTATCAGTTTTGCTTCAGTCGCGGCGATGACTGATGGTCAACCGGTCGTGTAATGTAATGATTGACATAATTTAAGAAAATATTAGTTGTTCGTCACTCAGTATCATTCATGATTTGTGACTTGATTGTCGCCTTTTGTCTGCGGGCACGCCGAAGCACTTTTCTGTAGCCCGAACGGCGTTTAGTCCTCCGTAGAAGGGGCGGGGCACAACTTAAGGGGTGCTGGCCACCGCGCGCGCCACCTCGCGGGTCACTTGATCTAACATAACTTATCAATATAATATAATTCTGAGATGTAGTTCATTAATAAGTCAAAACACAATACATTGTCAAATGTCAATGGTCCATACCTCGATGAACAAAATTAACTATGACCTTTGGCAAACTGTTTTCCCTATACATTGAAACAGAATGCGGTTCGTTTACCAACTGTTATTTATTTACTTATTTTATACTTAACACTTTTTTATTCAAAGTTACATCTCAGTCCTAGGATGTCCACTACTGGACATAGGCCTCATCCATTACGGGGGTTTAGCCAATACCCGCCACGCTGGGCAGGCGGGTTGGCGAGCGCATTCCGATGGTTTTACGCAGACGACGCTGTTGCCCGCCCTCTGCATCTCCCTTAGCCGGCTCTTACGGCAATCACGGGTAGAAAGGATGTGGTACTCTATATCCGGCACCGCCACGGTGCCTTCTTCAGAAGTTACAAACACATTTACTTCAAAAACCAATAAATACCCTATAAAAGTATCAATAAAACTCAAAATCACCGGTACAATGTGATCCGATCAGCCCACTTGTCCATGAACTATCCTGTTTATCGAAGAGGAACAAAAAGGAACTCTAAACGACAAACAGTGGCTGACTAGTGGCAGAGTAAACAAGGAGTAGAGCTGGAGACGTCGGAAAAAACAAAATCATTTAAGTCGATAACTTATTCGTAGGTCTCGTAGTTTTTGTTCCGATCGGCCATCTTGGCTAGAGATGTGTTTTGTAGCGATTAAAAAAATATCGACTTTTAGAGTTCTATATTTTTGATTAAAGGTAAAATTAATGTATTACCTATTGAATAACGGATTTGTTAATGATAATAGAATCTAGATGTAGGTTTTTAGTAAGTTTTCTTTTATAATTATACCTAATTTAAAAATATATAATACAACAATTTCCACACACGGTCATCTGGTCCCAAACTAGGCTAGAAGCCTGTTCTACGGTAACCAGATGACTGATATACATACTTTTTATATGCTTATAACACCCAGCACAGATCAAACAGACATGCTCATGCACAGAAATGTTTAAGATAAAAGACATAGAGACATGAAAATTAACCAGTAGGTACATAATGTTACAAAATATTGATTTACGCTTCTAATATAAGCCTCTTTTGCAGGGGGCCGCCTGGGGAAGTACCACACCTTTGCCAGTTATTCATCCGCCAAGCAGTAATGTGCAAACATTACTGTGTTCCGGCCTGAAGGGCAATGTTACCAGCGAAATTACTGGGCATGATTAGATTCAACAACTCATATCTCAAGGTGACAGGCGCAGTGCAGTGCCGCGCAGAATTTTGAATTTTAAAACACTGGGTAGCACTGTGTCTGATATGGGCAATCATGATGCTTACCATCAGGCATCTGATTTGCTCGTCTTGTCACTCATTATAATAAAAAAATTAAAAAACAGATAAAGGATAAAATAGATATATATTAAGTGGCATACTTAAATTAATTAATTGACGCCCTTTTCGGACCCCTTAAAATGCGAATTTTCAAAAATCCTTCCTTAGCATACGTCCAGACAACGAAAAAACCTACATTCCAAATTTCAAGTCTCATGGATCAGTGGTTTGGGCTCTGCGTTGCATGTCAGTCAGTGAGTCATTTAGAATTTTATAATATATAGTGATTATATTATGTATCATCGACGTTTCAATCTGTAAAATCGATAGATGGCTCATCTCTAATCTCACACTCGAGATAATCGTTCAGGCTGAAAGATCGTCTGTTTGTCAATTTGTTAGTTCGAACTTGAGCTCATGTGGGCATTAGAAGAGTTTTGTTTCCGTGATATTCGAATGAGACTTTTTTATGTCTTTGTGAATTTCTGATAAATAATATAATAGACTAGGTTATTATTTTTTATAGGCAGGAGTGGCAATGGGCAG
Organism: Hemistola chrysoprasaria; assembly: GCA_947063395.1. Taxonomy (NCBI): domain Eukaryota; kingdom Metazoa; phylum Arthropoda; class Insecta; order Lepidoptera; family Geometridae; genus Hemistola; species Hemistola chrysoprasaria. The sequence continues at coordinate 1,534,359 of OX346719.1, forward strand.
GGCAAATAGCACGTAGAACTGATTCGCCCAATGGATAGATTTTTTCGCGATTGCAAAATCATAGATGAAGTCTGCGACTACGGGACATAAAGAATTATGACTTCCGTCGTGACATTAAATATGTCAGTCACTACAACTGTCAGTAACTGTAGGTCAGTAAAACTACATACGTTCCTATAAATTGTTGTTTTGTTCCGGATGCATTCACAAGCCTATCTTTTCGGAGTCTGTCAAAGCTTTGTCCGGGAAATGCTATAAAACCTGCCGGGATTTTCATTTTATGTATTTTCTACGGACGGACCTATTTCTAGTAGTTGAATAATACGTTTGTTTTTTTATTATATTTCTACATTATCTCATATAAAAGTTTCTACTAGCAAAAAATAATTTCAAAACTCGACAAAATAAATGAATTTTTATGACAACTTTTTTCGTTGTTAATGAAATTATTTTAGTTGATCCGATGAAGTTAAAAAAAAAAATACATTCACGCCTTTTTCCCGAAGGGGTAGGCAGAGTTGTACCCAGGACTCAGTCAATACCGATGAAGTTAGTTTATCTCAATTGATATAAACTATATTGCCAGAAATAAAAAAAAAGCTTAAAAACGATAAGGACAGTAATAAATAATAAAATATGAGTAACATTCTAAAAGTAGAGCCAAAAAAATTTAATTTAACAATTGGACTAATCTAGCAATATTTAAACAGTAAATCTAAATAAACACTAAGACTAGTACCCTAGATCTTAGCTACAACTTCCCTTGCTTTTCCCAGCTTAAAGGCTTTGACGTTTGTGGCCGAATTCACAGTATTCTTCCACCAAGCTTATGGTCAACAGAGCAGAAATGATTGTGAATATGTTTTTCATTTTGACCTTAAATCTCTCAATTTATAAAAAAACTAGGAAAAATTTCACAATCAAAGAAAATGTATTTAGAAAGTTAAAGAAGGGACAGTCGTGTCAGGATCGTAGGAAGTGGAGAGAATTAGTATCTTCATACCACAATAGGAACAAGGCGTGACTTGTATGCATTGATTCAAAGAAATGGAGATATATGGTACGTTCTCCCAGCGCGTACTCAACAACTGGCACGTGCAATTTGCTCAGTTTAAAAGTTGTACAGTGACATAATATAATGAACAACAAAGATAGAAAGACGTACCTAAGATTGAAGTGCGACCGAGACAATAATATTATTCGCTCGTACGACCTTACCTTACCGACGTACATGGACCTAATTTGAGCTTGCTATTTTCGAGAAGCCTCCTCCCAGTACCTCATCTCCCCTTATCTTTATATCAATGCTTGTATGTATCTATGTTTGCATTTTCTTTCTACAGTGTTTTATGCACGCCAACGATTTTTACTCCCTAAGAGATTTCAAAGAAATGCTCCCTAAGTAAAAAGTCCTTATATTATGAGTGGTTTTAGATCTTGTCCGACAGTTTACTTAAACTGTCGTGTCGTGTGTACTTAAAGTATTTTTATGTTTTTTTTTTATTTATTTCTTTATGATAATGAATAACAAGACGAGCAAATCAGGTGCCTGATAGTAAGCATCATGATTGCCCATATCAGACACAGTGCCACCCAGTGTTATAAAATTCAAAATTCTGCGCGGCACTGCACTGCGCCTGTCACCCTGAGATATTAGTTGTTGAATCTCATCATGCCCAGTAATTTCGCTGGTAACATTGCCCTTCAGTCCGGAACATAGTAATGTTTGCACATTACTGCTCGGCGGATGAATAACTGGCAAAGGTGTGGTACTTCTCCAGGCGGCCCCCTGCTAAAGAGGCACTACAAAAATTAAAGAATTGTTTAAATAGTTATGAAGTGATTCGTAAAATATTGATAGGTAAATCCATGATGTCACCCGAAGACACGCAAACAGAATTTAATTGGGCAGCCGTTGGCAAACAAGCGGCCGAATTGAAACCAATTATCGTTTTCGCGTTCCGATATCGAAAGTTTGTGGCAGGTGCGCGTAACGTCCTTGTGCGGGGTGCGAGCTGGAGCGGATTTTATTCTTCTACGTTTTGTTATGTTCAATTATGGTTTACGCTGAAATCTTTGAGCTTTCAAACAAATAGAGACTCATTAAAAACAGCCCTAAAACGTGGCGAACTTCTGTTGTACCTACTTATCACACTAATATTATTATTATATATTAATTTCAGTACAATATAAAAAACTTACGTTATTAACAGATGAACAAAAAGATTGCGAGTTCTAACTCATCTCCAGCGCCATCTAGTGCGGTTTTGGTTAAATTGATGGATGGATGGATGGATGTTTGTTACTCTTTCACGCCAAAACTACTGAACAGATTGGGCTGAATTTTAATATGTAGGTAGCTTAGATCCTGGAATAACATATAGGGTACTGTTTTTCCCGATATATTCACAGAAACGATGTTTACGCGGGTGAAACCGCGGGGCACAGCTAGTGTTGAATAATGAAGCTTTGTTTCCTAAACTAAGTATAACAGAGATATTTAAAACCTGGTTGTCAGAAAAAGATTTGACAGGCCAGTTGGCTCATCCGGTGGTGCCCGCGCCTTCTGACCCGCAGGTCCCGGGTTCGATCCCCGGCCAGGTCAAACATTTTGTGAGCATGAGCATGTCTGTTTGATCTGTGTCTGGGTGTTATAAGCGTATGTATATCAGTATTCTGGTTACCATAGTACAGGCTCTGCCCAGTTTGGGACCAGAGATGATCGTGTGTGGAAGCTGATTTACAGCTAAGTGAGCAGTGAACCTTATACGTGTAACAACAGCGCAGACAAGGTGCGACTGAATTGACTCAATCCAATTACCTTGACTTGATTTCGCCACGCAAAGCAGGGTAAAACAAATCTACTGCATCTATCTTGTTGCGGTCTTCAGCGTCTCGGGAACTCTGGATTATGGATGTTTGTGTCGTAGCTTTGATAAGGTCTATCTTACACGTAAGTGATTGACCGCGTGAGCCGCGTCCCTTCCACTTGTCCCTGGACAACGAGTCGTTCCATGGAGAATTCGTTTCGAACCACGCGTCCGAAATATTTAAGAATTTGTTTTTGCACAGTCGACGATAATCTCTCATACATTATCTCGCATGGCAACAGACTAATGATATTGGGTAAGTAGATTCTTTCGCTTATGCCTCGGACACGCAGTATCTGTCAGAGAATAAATCACCATTGGCCGTGCGGGCGAGTCATTAGGCGACCGCGGTACCAAGTCTCCGATTGAATTGTGCCTGTACGCTTTCGCTCTAGCCTCTATTAAGAGCACAGAGAACTCAACTTGAGATACCCCTCTTTTTAGTATGAAACCAAATTTTTGGTATGAATACGTGGCGAGGTTCGGGTACGTTATTATTTATTCTGTGGTTCGGAGGAGGTCGACTAAAGTCAGTCAATAAACCATAATAATGAGGTACCTCATACAATCTCGTTTTGTAACTATCCTCTAGGGAAAAGGCCATAACTGAAATACAGCAAACTCCATGCAAGCATGGAACGCGTTATATTAAACTGAGCTATGTATGTATACTGATTCGTTGCCACCTAGTACCCATAATTTTTTGTATTAAGCTGAGGTGATGAATGTATGATTTCTATTCTATTCTAGCACCCGTATTCAACAACAATACATATTAAGGTAGTGTTTTAAGTAAGTAATTTCTCACCGCGTTCATCACGGAAGGCTATTATTTCCAATTACGTAGATTTACCGGCCCTATGCTTTCGAGCTATCATCGGTTCTTGAATGCCCGATTAGATAAAGCGGTAAATCGCTTTATATAGCCACAATATGATATTTTTGCAAGTGAGTCAAGCTAATGAGCAATAAATCAACCGTGCTAGCTTAATATTTTCAACTGATAGTTTAACAATAATAGAAGACCTAGTGGGCGAGCAAAATATCATCGGCGAGACAAAAGCACACAGAGTCCGCTGGTTTGGCCACGTGTAAAGAATGGGAGAGGATCGTGAAGTGAAGCGAGCATACCTGAGACGACCGAGTGGGCGTTGTCCGGTGGGCCGTCCCAGATATCGTTGGAGGGATGAGATCGAGAAAGACCTGAGCAATCTCCACGTGGATGAGTGGCGGGAGATGGCCCAGGACAGACCGAACTGGAGAAACTTGTTATCGGAGGCCAAAACCCACTTTGGGTTCTTGCGCCAACCCAGTAAGTAAGTTTAACAATATTATTTATTATACAAATATGTTATATTCATTTGTTTGGAAGGTGCCGCGTGAAGTCTAATTTTATTGGTTCGTTCAGACTTCAAACATGGCATAGCTAGTGCGCGAACATTGAATCTAGACACCAAAATGCTAGTTACTATATTATGCACTATCACTGCTTAATCCGGGCGAAAGCAAACCTCTCTAATGCGTCTTTTAGGTCAAGTAGTCAGTGATTTAGCGACACTATTTCACCCGTTGCTAACAGAATCTTGTCTAATAAATAATGGTTAGCATGATTTGTATGCAAAGTCGTTAGTTAGCTTTAAGGCGTATTTCGCGAGTTTAGAATGTTTGTGCATTTTATTTCGAGCTTTGGAATGGTTTCAATAGATTAGACTTTCTCTTAACAAGAAAGGGGACCTCTTAGCAGTTTGACACAATCCTATGGAAAGTTTATCAAATCGATGTTTTGTATTCCTCGGTTTCTTCCGATTAAGCTAAACCTATTTGAAATATTTATATCTCGATATTTTGAAGACGAAGTTAACTATGTCCTTATTATTATTTTAATATTCTTTACAAACTCTTCATTTATCCATATCCATATCGTGAATAAAACTGGAATTTTTTGAAGTTTACTATGAAAAAAAAAAAACCGAGATTTTATAAAATAAACTAAAATAACAGGGACATACTTCACTAGAAAAATAACAAAATATAAATTTAAAGAATTGGTTTATTGTATTCGGAAGAAACAGGGGAATACAAAAAATCGATTTTGTAAAATTTACATAGGATTGTGTAGAATTTACTTATCATCATCTCAGCCGTTGAAAGCCCACTGCACACTTTCAATACTCGACACGCTTGTTCTGCGGTTTGGCGAGCGCAGTTCGATGGTTTTACGCAGAGGACGCTGCTGCCCGTCTTCTGGATCCTTAGTCTGAAACCCTTAGCCGTCTGTTACGGCAACCACGGGCAGAGAGGGTGAAATACTATTCTAAAGCACGGCAAGGTAAGACACGGAGATGAAAATAATTTTCTTAAAAGATAGAGAAATAAACTCTTTATTGCTACATCACAAACAAGAAAAAATAAAAATTAAGTATAACAAAAAAAAAATAGTGTAACAATTGGCGGTCTTCATGCTAAAAGCGATCTCTTTCAGACAACCGTGCAGGGAGAGTACTAATATCAATACTTAAAAAAAGCGAATTGTTTTATCCGTTGATACTGAAATATTAAGGTATGTAAGGTGTGTAAAATAGCTATAAAATATAAAGCTTACCACCTTACAACTAACTCTCAAGCATTTTGTAACTTACACTAATATTATACTACAACATCGTATAAAAATAACAAGTCCAACAAAGAAGTTAAGACCCACACTCGTTGTTTAACGATACAACAATGCAACGAGTATAATCGTGACTCGTGTGACAGGCTCTTAATTCCTGATAGCTTTTCACTTTACTTCCGATTTTACGAGCTTGTAGGTACATTGATGTGTAACTAAAGATATTGCAGTACGTGACATGTCTGCGTTTTAAAATAGTGTACTTCGGTATTTTGACAGCCTCGTTCGCTCAGGTGATAGTAACTCTGCTTTCTGTGTCGCAGGCCCCGGGTACGATCCCCGGCCAGGTCAAATATTTGTGTGTATGAATATGTCTATCGGACATAAGAACAAAATAATAAAGTTTGTAAAAAAGAAGAACTATTACTTTCATTTAAGGGATTATAAATATTATGTGACTGCGATACACTGCTTGAAACTGACAAAATACCCAAGAACTGTTTGTTTATAGTATTTCATTTAAGTTTTACTGGTATCCATTAAAATGAGCAGTCCAGTGCAAAATCCATAAGTAAAATATCAACGGCGTCTGAAATTTACTGCATTCGATATTCGATATAAAACCGGACAAGCTTGTCGTTAAAGCTTTGTTTAAACTTCATGCATTTCATGTGAGAATGATGTTAGCATACAATCACGTCGTACGTTACGTGTAAAATTCAATTTTGTCGTTTAGGAGGGGATGAATTTTGAATTTTAACCCTTTGAGGTGTTTGAGGTATTATCGCTTCATTTAAAAGTACTTTATGATAGTAATTAATTAACATTCTTGGATAAGTACATGAAATACAATACGAATAAGGAAAGAAAAATTTCACCCACGGGCGGGATTTGAACCACGCACCCTCCGCACCAATCCGCGGTGGGCGCTCTACCACTTGAGCTACCGTGGAGGTACTAGTCGTCGGCGAAATTTTTCTATCCCTTCTACCTAACGCTCTAGGGGCGTGTGTTTATCTATAGGTGATGCATTTCGCAATCTACCCACCGACAAGTCTAATGTTACAATTAGAATTCATATCGAAATTGATAAACACTTCCTTTTTGCTTAATATTTTTAAATTTTTAGACAAAGCGGTCTACTCGCATGAAATACAATACGAATAAGGAACGAAAAATTTCACCCACGGGCGGGATAATTCTTAAGGATAGCAAGGTTGTGAGTCGTGAAGCACTGCCGTAGTGAGTTAGTGAAGTAATGAGGTGGAAATCAGTGTACCAGAGTGTTATTCTTTAGGGAAGTAAGGTAGTGCGTCGTGAGGCAGTGAGGTGGTGAAGAGGTGAGGTAGTGAGTGTAGTGAGGTGGAAGTGAGTGGTACCAGGGTATCATAAATTATAAAGGAGTCTTAAGGGTCTTAAGGGAGGGAGGTAGTGTGGTAGTGGAGTATTAAATATTTTTTTGAAATATAAGCTCTATATAGTTTATATTTACGAATAAATTACCATACCAACGATCTTTATAGCATGGTTAGGATTAAAGGCAAGGCGAAGTAAAGGCATCCCCTGAGGTAATTGCCTCGAAAGTATCCTAGTTTAATTACTAACTTGCGCACGTATAACGTATCAACATGCTTTGTACCGGAGTTTGTGTTGAAGTTAAATGGAGCTCAGCTTATCGGTGTTTCATTTTGTTTTGAGGTTATATAATGTTCAGATAATGAGAACGTCTATTGACTTTATAATGAATGGAAATTGTTAGTGTGGAATTAATTTAATTAGTTTCCTAAGAACTAGGAATCAGAGCACGAACGTCGGATGAGTACTTACCAAGCTATTAAAATACGTTTTTTTTTCTTTTATGATAATGAGTGACAAGACGAGCGAATGGTAAGCATCATGATTGCCCATATCAGACACAGTGCCACCCAGTATTTTAAAGTTTAAATTTCTGCGCGGCACTGCACTGCGCCTGTTCACTGGTAACATTGCCCTTCAGACCGGAACACAGTATTATTTGCACATTACTGCTTGGCGGAAACGTAATAAGCCATTTAATCAAACTATGTCTACTATTTCCATTAATCTAAAGAAAAGGGGAGATGAGGGACATTAGGTAAAAATATCAGAATGTAAAATAATAGAATGGGTTAATCATATTCGGAGGAAACACTGGAATACAAAACATCGATTTGGCAAATTTTCATTGATTTTTCAATGATTGTGTCAAACTGATAAGTCCTGTATCCTGCTAAGTGAACCCAAAAGTTTCATAAGCAACAATAGGTAGGTACCAAAGGTAATACGATTTGACTTGATATGAGCTAAGTTTTTGAAGATAAATTTCTCAAAGAGAAATGACTCCAATTTTCCATACGATAGTTTCACTGTAGCTATTGTTCTGTGCACAAAGTGGGTCATCCGAGCCATTGTCTATTAAGGCTTGTTTCCTTTGTGATAATGCTCTCCATGCATCTTTCATCGCATACATTTTTAAGGCTCCACTGCAAGCTAAATTGGGTCTTGAATGTTCGAAGCACATCAAAATGCAGCAAGAATTAAGTATAAAGTACTTAAAATATGATGTGACTGCCTCGGTGGCGTAGAGGGCGCATGCTTGACTGCCAATCAAGAGAGAATCCCGGGTTCGATCCCCAGGTCAGGCAGTATTAAATATTGGATTTTTCCATTAGGAATTATCTCAATAACTGCCTGGAGTTTGGAACTGTGCCCCGTAGATGGCAATAGGCTCGCCCCCTATTAACATGGGACCAATAATATACTGGCGAAATGTGGGTGTATCTACTATGGGAGTCCTGGGTACTGCCTACCCCTTCGGGAAAAAGGCGTGAATGTATGTTTTTTAAAATATGATGTCTTACTATCAAAATAACATAATAAATAATTTATTAAAAATACGTTTTTCTATAAATTAAATTTAATATTTCTATCCATAACCAACTCGGTTACAACGATCGTTTTAAATCAAGCACGAAAAATTACTGAAAGCTCTTTTGAGTTCAAAGTTACGGCGACAATGGTTTTGTAAAAGAAAACGGTCCTATACCAACACCTCAGGACTATTTTTTGAAAAAGTTTTATTGGCTGGGTGTTATAAGCTTATGTAAGTATATATATCAGTCATCTGGTTACCATAGTACAGGCTTCTAGCCTAGTTTTGGGACCAGGTGACCGTGTGTGGAAGTTGTCCCATATTATTATTATTATTTCAGAATAATTTCTAAAACTTTTAAAACATTTTTGAACTCTAATAAAGGTGAAACTAAAATAGTGATTGACATTTTTTTGATGTCGCTCATATAGAATATTAGCCAAAATGTTTTGATGTCATTAAAAATTTCTTTTCTCACAATCACGGCGATAATGACCCTAATACTTGGTTTCTATTTACTCTAAAAGCTATACCTAGTTTACAATGGGTATTTTATTTTCTCGTCTTGTTACTCACTATCATAAAAAAAACCTTTTTTTTCTAATATTGTTAATAGACAATATATATTGATAATCATATTTTTAATAATAAATTGTATTACAAGTTAACAATAAAATGAGTTTGTGTAATTTCTTTAAGTTTCCTAGTTTTCCCAGATTCAGTAGTCTCATGGCCACCCGATCAGCAACAAACTTTCCTTTTGGCCATCTTGGTCCTCATTACATTGTGTTCACGTTCGGGCCAGCCGCGGTGCGATTCATAGGCGAACAAAGGGAACTTTGTATTTTGTTTACAAGCCCTCTCAAAATTGGGGAAACAATATTAATTTCCTAATGAAATTGTGCGAAGTTAAATGATTTTGTAAAAGCTTTTTTTGTCCAAAAGTCATTTTTCATTTTCAGTTGTTTGGGACGAAACTGAAGTAATTCCCTACCTTAATTCTGAACACCAAAATTCGATTGTCTAAGAAGCTAAGCGATTAGAATTTCTATTTAAGTTAGTAAGCCAGCTCGTTAATACAAACATGATGACACGCAGACATTCACATAAACCTTGAAAGAAAGGCGTGAATGTGTGCACAAGCAGTTAGGGGTCAACGTAAATGGTTAATGATGGATAGCTTTTAGTACAAAAAACGTTTTTTTAATCCAATCCACGTAGACCTCTCCAAACTAGTGTGCTTGTCACTTTTTATTTTAGAAGACTATGTCTGCCTTTTTTCTAGGTTCACAGTCTTTGGTTATCTAAGCTTAGGTTTGACCATTTTTTCAATTTTCTTATTGAAATTCTTACGTAGATTTCTCTAACTTGTCCCACCGGAACGTTCCGGCCAGCGGAACAGAAGCATCTACTTCAATCTCATTTTTACAATCTCTCACAAAACGTCACGTTTTACGGCGGACTGTACGGAACACCCGCACGTACGTGAGACCTAAATAAATTGCGCGGAACCCTAAAAGTAACGCAAACTATGTCGGGAACCTGCTAACAGCGTGGAACGCTAAAACTGTCGTAGATTTGGTACACATAAGACATTTTAGCGCGCGTTTTGGTTAGGTTGCTAAACTATTGGAATTTAGTGTGAGATTTAGGATAGAATCTTGTTTTTTAAGTGTTTTGACTGTGTTAATAATAACTTTGTTCCCTGTAAGATGCATGGTGCCTATGACATTTGACTAACTGTTGATTTACACTCTCTTTTAGTTCCTACCAAAAACAATCATTGCATGATTAAATATGTCTGTTTCAATATAATGTAATGTAAGCTAGAAGTAATTGTTAACGAAAACACAACTGTTGCAGGCACTATTCTACAGTAAATAGAGTCATCATCATCAGCCGGAAGATGTCCACTGCTAACATAGGCCTTCCTAGATAAGACTTTAAACTACTATTCATATGGGGGGGGGGGGATTTTGCCGTAATCACTACGCGTGTGCGGCTTGGTGATTGCAGTAGTTGGAATACTTCGAAGAGCGGTGCTGCCAACTTTCCGAATATGTCCCTCCTATGAGAAATACGTGGCCCTATTATATAGCCGGAAATGACACGGCGAAATCTATGGCTTATTACTGCAAAATCTATGGCTTATTAATGCAAAATCTATAGTCAAAAGCGATTGTAGATACGTATAAGACCAACTATAGAAAAAAAAACATTCGATTAATTATCGTTACACCTAATGTTTTAAGTAATGAAGTTCCTCACAATTGACTCGTCCGACCTGAGAATCTTCTCAAAGAATTTCACCACGACTTGAAACTTTGTTTTACTGTTCGAAAGAATTCCTCCGAGGCATTAACTTGAGTAACACCTGATAGGAAACCGTAAAGATACTCCCAATTACCTTCGAGGTTATTAAAGTTTACTACTTAGGCCCTCAAACTTAACGGGCTTGGCCGAAGAATGGATGTAAGAAGGACTGGAAGGGTTCCTGAGAAAATATAATATTTTATGTTATGTCTACGGCCTTAACGCATCGAATAAATGAGGTCGATCAACACCAAGAAATGTAAAAACCTTTTGTGTAGATTTAAATAACAAGGGATTGATATGTCGGTCACTCAACTCTCTGGATAGTCAGTCTTTAAGGTTATCGATGCTTCTATTCTATTTTTCTAAAGCTTGCGTTAGCCTGAACTCATACCCTCGCGTAAAAGAATGACATTTAGAGTTTATGGAAATTTGAATAGTACCATAGAATAAGTACCAATAATATACAATCTGATAAAGACCGCAAGACCACAGATTACAATCTGCATAAATGAAAATCTATGAGAGCAGATAGACGCCTACCCAGGCAGTATATAGGAATGCAGTAAGTCCAGCAGCCGTAGAAAGTTCACTGCAGATAATGACACCAATATCATACCTATAAGTGAGATCTATTTGGATATGCATTTCAGGCATACTGCTTCATGGCCATAGTTCGTTTAGGGCAAACAGCTTTTTAGACAAATCTATTGTTTAGGTATAACGCCTTCATAATATGGTCATCTTGCGTTTAAGGCAACTCGATCATAAGCGATTTTTTTTTTTTATAATATGGGACAACTTCCACACACGGTCATCTGCTCCCAAACTGGGCTAGAAGCCTGTACTATGGTAACCAGATGACTGATATACATACTTATATAAGCTTATAACACCCAGACACAGATCAAACAGACATGTTCATGCACACAAATGTTTGACCTGACCGGGGATCGAACCCGGGCCCTGCGGCACAGAAAGCATAGTTACTACCATCTGAGCTATCGAGGCTGTCAATTGATGTAATAATACTATGAAATATACTATTTTAGTATAATAATTAGGTATGTAGGCACCTATAAATCTCTAAACAATACGAATCTTCCTGTTGAGCTGTATGGGGCTCTTCAAGAGGAAAGTGAATGGAGTGTTTGGTCGGGTCGGCAACATACTGGCAATATACCCTTGGTGTTGCAAGTATCCATAGGCGGCGGTTTCCGCGACCCATCAGGCACACCGTCTGCTTGTGGCCACCTATTTGTTTGCCACATAAAAAAGAAATACAAGACTCCGCGTATTGCGATACGTAATCTTCAGTTTTGATTTTTGTCTCTTACATATTGCATCTTGCAAAGCACATGTAGGTATACTTGCCAACAATTTAGTAATCACTTTAAGAAATAACAGGAAATTTTCAGTTATTAATGTTACAAAAGCAACCCATTTTAGTTTGCCATGGCAGCGTAAACTGACTACTTTCCCCAGTGAAAAAATAATAAGTTTCAAAACTAATTTTTCTCACAATTATTGGTCGACTTATATTGTTAGTGCACGTCTATATTGTTGTCACTTCTAGCCAACTTCTAGAAGGTACTTGGTACATCTGTGCCTCTAACCTTAACCCAAAAGATACTGTAATGAACTCAGGAGCTGGCCATTGACTCCTTTAGATTACCTGATAAACCTTCTATGGAACATGACGGTTTGCATAAATTAAAACAAATTGCGCTTTAAAAACGTACTTATCGTGCCTTTCCTTTGTAATTAGGGTCAATTATTTATGTAATTACAGGAGGAAACAAGAGGGGGTTTGTATTTTCTGTTTACAAAGTTGTTTACAAAAACATTGCTAGTGTTTTTTCGATTATTAGGTATGCGGCGGCCACTTTTTGGACAAAATTTTATAAGCACTTTAAATACTGATAATTATTACTGATGATGCGTCGTGTAGACGCGAAACACTTGTCGATAAATGAATGGTGTCACTAACAAAAATAATACCTAATAGCATTTCCTCTTTGCATGCAATTTTGCGGGCGGGAGGGCGGTGCACTGTGCATGTTGTTTTTGACACTAAACATCGGAACTAAAAACTAAAGATTTTCGTTCCAGAAGTCTTCAATCAACGAGCACAATAAATGTTAATAATAATTATTAATAGTCATAGTGTTGATTATAAGTACCACGATCAGGGGTTTTTGGAGTACATTGGGGAGACTAATAATACTTAGTTAACATCATTAAAAACATCACGCCTTTTTGTCAACAGGGTAGGCTGAGATTACCCAAGAATCAGTCCCATACGAGGTACACTCACTCTTCTTCGTAAGGTTTAAGGTTCCAAGAATTAGCGGCGAGCCTATTGCTAATAGTTATTATTATTTGCCATTTTCTACCGGGCTCAGTTTCAGACTCCAGACTGTCATTAAGAAAATTTCTAATAGAAAAATCCAATAACACTTTTTGCCTGACCTTGGGATCAAACCCAGGTCCTCGTATAGCTTTAAATCGTCTTAAAAACACACTTAAATAGTCATATAAGAATTATACTCCACTTCCTAGTTCCTGCATAAATAAAAGATACGAAAGTTTGTACTCGTATGTACGTGTGTGGTGGTGTGTGTATATGTGTATTTGTTTCGTGTAACTGTTATTGGGGATGGCGTGTTTTAGAAATGTAGTTCTTTAGGGATAGCGCGAATCGGGATTTCATGTTAAGGTGTTTTTTAAGTCTCGCAGTCCTTACTGGTGCGTTTCTGAATAATGCAAGTAACATAAAACGTCGATATTAACGCGAAAATCTAATGTAAATTTCTACCTACCGAAAGTAGGTTCCGAACTCCGAAATCCCTACATGTAGGTACATAATTCCTAACCAAACTTTGAACTGAAATAAATCAAGCTTAATCCATGCTTAGTCTCCCCAAAAATGGAAATTAATGTAAAGAGAAAACTTTGATTAAGTTCTGGAGAAAGCTCTCACTCCCCGGGACCTACCTTTACGAGTATTTTGTTGTTTTGGTTAAACACTTCTCGGAATTTCCTTAAAACACATTTATTTGATGAAGCCGAGATTATGTGATGAATTGTTTGACAGAGATTTTAAGCATGTGTTTTTAGTTGAAGAAGAATTAAATTAAAATGTTATTGTTGGATATTCATTGCGAACTTTTTTATTAGAATTTGTTGTAGTTTGAAGGAAAAACTGACCAGAAAAATTACTGAGTATTTATAAATGCTCATTAACATTTCTATGCTCAGTAATTTGCTGTGTTATAACTAATTTATTGTGTTTGTTACGTCTCAGTTGTTGTATTAATTCACCACTTTTTTCACTAGGACTTAATTCACCAGTTATAAGAATTTGCAGAGAATATAATTCAAATACGAAGATCCCCTGATATCGATTTATTTGGTGACTCTTTTACTCTACATATCATCATTGTTTGTAATATCTCTTATATAATATCTTCTTTTTTAACTGTTTCCCAATTTGTACAAGTTATTTTCTGTTTTTAATAATTATTATTAGAATTCTTTTTTATTTTATAAGACGTCAATCATACGCGCGAATGTTGTGGCTACCTATAATTGGATAAGCATTTTAAATTTGTTTAATTATGTAACTATTTTTGTTTACACCCAGTGTTTTAATATTCAAAATTCTGCGTGGCACTGCACTGCGCCTGTCACCCCGAGATATTAGTTGTTGAAACTTGTCATGCCCAGTAATTTCGCTGGTTACATGTTACAACGACGCAATTTTACGCGTCGCTTTGAGTTTGTCGTTCACCTAGGACCTAGGAAGACGATTCTGGGTGACGTACATAGTAGATGTAGTACATTGTAGTGTAGTTTTATTTTTAAGGCGCGGTAAAAATCTAATTCGCCCTCTCGCTCACACGTAACCACATTTTTGTACTAAAAACTAAATGTATTTAAGTACGTAAAATAAAGTCTACTAGGAACAAGAAAATAACAATACAAACTATCAGGTAAAAAATCCTATTTAATCCAAACAAGTCTTCAGTGTCTTTTTTTTCTGAGACTTTTTTTCTCTTTGCAGGTTTTTATATATGAAAACTTGTTTTGATTAAATTGGATTTTTTACTGAAAGTTTATATTGTTATTTTCTAGCTCCTAGAAGACTTTGTTTTACGTAATTACATGTAGTATTTTTATATCTTTAAAAATGTTGGTACGTGTGAGCGAGAGGGCAAATTAAATATGCACCGCGCCTTAAGTCCTAGATAACATTGCAAAATACACGTAATGAGCTTGTTTATCACTAATTTTATAGTGAAAGTCATGCCTCGATTTTAAACCACTTTTAACAACTAACTTTTAAGGAAACTCCTATGGAAAATCCTATGGAAACTCAATCCTCGGATGAAATTTAGTCAACATTTATTAATAAAAGGGTAGGTTAGATAAAAATAGTAGTCAAGAAACATTAAACAATGAAAAATATCATTCTTTTTTTAAAGTTGGCAGTTACAGTGGCAGCATCGTTTCTGTCGTCAAATTACAAAGCAAATTAAATTCCATGTTTTCCCCAGGGCTGCCACTATCTGGAGAATTATCGTCTAGAAGTTAGACAATTATAATAAACGAACCTTACCCTAATACTGCAAGCGGCGACACTCGGACGTCTCTCAAACTATTTTGCGGTTGCATTTATTTAAATATCGTAACGCACAATTCACACGAGTCGATAATGCGTGCGACTAAAATTTCAAGAGACTCGTTCAATTATTTTTTTGACGACTGCCTCGTCGATGGTGTAGTTGCACCTGCTGCCGAGTGTGTAGTTATGAGTGTGGGTGTTATCGATGAGGTCAAGCAAAAAGTGGTATTAGATTTAACCATTTGTAATTTTTTCAGTAACAGCATAAAGTCTTGATTAGTGACCGGTTGATGGAAATAGGCTCGCATGGGAGTTCAAAACATAACTGTCGCAGTATGGGTATACCTCATCAGCTCAGCCGTTGGCAATCCACTAAACATAGGTCTCCTCCATATAGGGGGGTTTTGCCAATACTCGCCGCGCTTGGCAGGCGGGTTGTCGAGCGAAGTTCGATGGTTTTTTGCAGAGGACGCTGCTGCCCGTCTTCTGGATCTGTTAACCCTTAGCCAGCTCTTACGGCAACCACGGGTAGAAAGGGTGGAGCACTATTCTAAAGCCGGCCGGTAACTCCACGACCGAGTGGGGATATAATATATACTAAGCTAATAAATAATGCTTGCACCAGTGGTAAGTCCTTAACAGAAAAAATCGTAATATAATTTATATCGTTTTCGATAAGCACTAACATTATATGAAAAACTTTTGGTTACAAACCCTTTACAACTCTGTGTTAGATAGGCGGACATAGCGGAGATTTTGTAATTAAATTATTAATCTATACTAATATTATAAAGAGAGAAACTTTGTTTTTTTGTTTTTTTGTTTTTTTGTTTTTTTGTTTTTTTGTTTGTAACGAATAGGCTCCGAAACTACTGGACCGATTTTAAAAATTATTTCACTTATGGATAGCTTAATTCAGTGTGAGTGCCATAGGCTATATGAGATTTTGAAAAAAAATGGGGATCCGTAAGAAAACTGCAATATTGTGAACCAAGGTGTTACATAATATAATTACCATATTCATAAATTTGCGTGCGCTGTGAAATGCATTGATGGTAGAATAATATAATGTACTAGGGGTTTGTAGTACTTATCAATACCTACAAAACAGTATACATAGATCATATCTATCTTTTTTGGTTTAGTCACAATAATCGAAAAAGTGATTATTTTCATGCGGTGTGAAAACTATTGGAGGTAGATTAAAGTAATGTACTAGGGGTTTGTAGTACTTATCAATACCTACAAAACAGTATACATAGATTATATCCATCTTTTTTGGTTTAGTCACAATAATCGAAAAAGTGATTATTTTTCATGCGGTATGAAAACTATTGGTGGTAGAGTAAAGTAATGTACTAGGGGTTTGTAGTACTTATCAATACCTACAAAACGGTATACATAGATCATATCTATCTTTTTTGGTTTAGTCACAATAATCGAAAAAGTGATTATTTTCATGCGGTGTGAAAACTATTGGAGGTAGATTAAAGTAATGTACTAGGGGTTTGTAGTACTTATCAATACCTACAAAACAGTATACATAGATTATATCCATCTTTTTTGGTTTAGTCACAATAATCGAAAAAGTGATTATTTTTCATGCGGTATGAAAACTATTGGTGGTAGAGTAAAGTAATGTACTAGGGGTTTGTAGTACTTATCAATACCTACAAAACGGTATACATAGATTATATCCATCTTTTTTGGTTTAGTCACAATAATCGAAAAAGTGATTATTTTTCATGCGGTGTGAAAACTATTGGTGGTAGAGTAAAGTAATGTACTAGGGGTTTGTAGTACTTATCAATACCTACAAAACAGTATACATAGATTATATCCATCTTTTTTGGTTTAGTCACAATAATCGAAAAAGTGATTATTTTTCATGCGGTGTGAAAACTATTGGTGGTAGAGTAAAGTAATGTACTAGGGGTTTGTAGTACTTATCAATACCTACAAAACAGTATACATAGATTATATCCATCTTTTTTGGTTTAGTCACAATAATCGAAAAAATGATTATTTTTCATGCGGTGTGAAAACTATTGGTGGTAGAGTAAAGTAATGTACTAGGGGTTTGTAGTACTTATCAATACCTACAAAACAGTATACATAGATTATATCCATCTTTTTTGGTTTAGTCACAATAATCGAAAAAGTGATTATTTTTCATGCGGTGTGAAAACTATTGGTGGTAGAGTAAAGTAATGTACTAGGGGTTTGTAGTACTTATCAATACCTACAAAACAGTATACATAGATTATATCCATCTATTTTGGTTTAGTCACAATAATTGAAGCAGTGATTATTTTTCATGCGGTGTGAAAACTATTGGTGGTAGAGTAAAATAATGTACTAGGGGTTTGTAGTACTTATTAATACCTACAAAACAGTATACATAGATTATATCCATCTTTTTTGGTTTAGTCACAATAATCGAAGCAGTGATTATTTTTCATGCGGTGTGAAAACTATCGGTGGTAGATTAAAGTAATGTACTAGGGGATTGTATTAATTATCAATACCTACAAAACAGTATACATAGATTATATCCATCTTTTTTGGTTTAGTCACAATAATCGAAAAAGTGATTATTTTTCATGCGGTGTGAAAACAATTGACTGCCTCGGTGGCGTAGTGGGCGCATGCTCGACTGCCAATCAAGAGGTCCCGGGTTCGATCCCCAGGTCAGGCATAGTGTTAAATATTGGATTTTTCCATTAGGAATTATCTCAATAGCTGCCTGGAGTCTGGAACTGTGCCCGGTATATGGCAATAGGCTCGCCCCCTATTACATGGGACCAATAACATACTGGCGAAATGTGGGTGTATCTACTATGGGACTGAGTCCTGGGTACACTTCTGCCTACCCCTTCGGGAAAAAGGCGTGAATGTATGTGTGTGTGTGTGTGTGTGAAAACAATTGGTGGTAGAGTAAAGTAATGTACTAGGGTTTGTAGTACTTATCAATACCTACAAAACAGTATACATAGATTATATCCATCTATTTTGGTTTAGTCACAATAATTGAAGCAGTGATTATTTTTCATGCGGTGTGAAAACTATTGGTGGTAGAGTAAAATAATGTACTAGGGGTTTGTAGTACTTATTAATACCTACAAAACAGTATACATAGATTATATCCATCTTTTTTGGTTTAGTCACAATAATCGAAGCAGTGATTATTTTTCATGCGGTGTGAAAACTATCGGTGGTAGATTAAAGTAATGTACTAGGTAGGGGATTGTATTAATTATCAATACCTACAAAACAGTATACATAGATTATATCCATCTTTTCTGGTTTAGTCACAATAATCGAAGCAGTGATTATTTTTCATGTGGTGTGAAAAGTATTGGTGGTAGAATAAAGTAATGTACTAGGGGTTTGTAGTACTCATCAATATCTTTAAAATAGCCCACGATAAATTATAACATGTGTTAAGGTTTGGTCATTGTAACAGAAATAGTCATTAATTTGCGTGCGCTGCGTAAACCATTAGGGTTATATTTATTAAAATACAATGTATCACGAATTTACTCCTGATAAACGTCCACTATACCTACTTCTGCTACCCGTGCGAAGCCGGGGCGGGTCGCTAGTTAATAAATATAACGAACAGAATCCAATGTAATAGGATCCCATTCGCGTTCGGAGTCCTAATAATCCAATTAGTAGTAGTTGTTATACAATTAAATCAAACCCAATTTAGTTACATTTGGAACTTATAACATAACATAACATACATTCACGCCTTTTTCCCGAAGGGGTAGGCAGAGATGTACCCAGGACTCAGTCCCATAGTAGATACACCCACATTTCGCCAGTATGTTATTGGTCCCATGTAATAGGGGGCGAGCCTATTGCCATCTACCGGGCACAGTTCCAGACTCCAGGCAGTTATTGAGATAATTCCTAATGGAAAAATCCAATATATAACACTTTGCCTGACCTGGGGATCGAACCTGGGACCTCTTGATTGGCAGATGAGCATGCGCCCTCTACGCCACCGAGGCAGTCTTGGAACTTATGTTTGTAATAATATCCAAATTCTAAGAACCATTAAGCTATTAGTACGCCTAGAGTCACAAACAGTTTGAAATTTCAAATACCATTTTATAACTGGCAGATTGAATATACCAAACATTAGTTAATATATATAGTGTATATCTAAAGTCACAGAGTGAGAAATACAGTTAAATCACGTTGATCACAATAGGGCTGTGCAACAAAATCGCCCAGTGTAAATTCTCCTTACAGAATACAAGTCTCCCACTCAACTCCGAGGCGCTACGAAACAACTTCTTACTTATTTAATTCTTTTGTACTTAGGAAAATTGCTTTAACAAACTCCCAGGGAAATGTTTGCTGTCGCCGCGGCGCAACTATTGTTGCGATAATCTTTTGTGGGGATTTTTGTTAACCTGCCTTTTATGTGAGAAGTTTGAGGTTCCGGGATATTATGGTAATCTTGGTGGAAAACTTTGCTTCCGTGAAGGAATGGCGAATACACAGTGATGGATGCTTGGAAACAACAGTACCCATGTCCACACATTTGTGTGCGTGTGTCAATCTAATCAATCCAAATGCTGTGAGTAATTCAATGAAGATATTTGTAACGTAACTTTGGTGATTTCTAGTAACTATTGGTATCCACTCCATAAAGCCGGATATCCATTAAAGGCAGCTTCGGGCCAAGACAACGCCTCAAGTCGTGGCTGCGCTAGAGACCGTGTCTCGAGTCGAGAATTCTTTGTGTGCAAACTGTCATACACAATAGCGCTTCAGTGAGATCCGTACTTTCATTGCGACGACTATGGTTACTGAGACACTAAAGCGAATGGGTCGGGTCAAGGCGAACTGCCTCGGTAGAAATGAGAAAAACACTTTTGACACTACGGAGATTTAATGATAATTTAAGAACATGTAGGTAGGTACATACAGAGCGATTGTGACCGGTAACCGCATGACTTAAGAGCGTAAGCGGCCGTCTAGGAATTTGACACAATCCTATGAAAAATTTACCAAATGGATATTTGGTATTCCCCTGTTTCCTCCGAATTTCGCGTGATTGGACGTTATTTACAAAAAAATGTAGCGTTTATAAACAAAAAAAAAGATAGGGACTTACTTTACTTCATCGTTAAAATATCAGGAAATATTTCAAATAGGTTCACTGTATTCGGAAGTAACAGGGGAATACAAAACATCGATTTAGTAAATTTTCCATAGGATTGTGTCAAACTGCTAAGAGGTCCTCTTTCCTGTTAAGGTACACGACATGCATAAGAGCGAGAATGCGGTCAATGTTTTAGTAAGCCAAACGTGAGGTGGCGTTGATGTTGATTTTGGGTCCTTATATTTCAACAGCTGCTTCAGTGGATACCCAGGTTTAGAACAATGGTAATGTCGAGCACTCCTAATATTTCTTCGTCAGTTTCGGCGCGGTTGAGTGAGCTCTTCGAGGAACGCGGTTTTCTTCTCTTATACAGCTCTCTTCAAAGTCACCAGTAATTTATAATATTTTATAAATTTTTTTTTTTTTTTTTTTTTTATATAAAATAGGCTTACGTTTGACCTCAATCTCGCTTGATGGAAGGCGAAGATGAGGCCTAAGATGGTACACGTTTGCCTAGAAGGTGTCTGTTCACTTTGGCCTTAAAGATGTCCAGATTATAGCGTTCCGGAAATACCGACCTCGGCAGAGAGTTCCACTCCTTAGCCGTCCGCATAATGAAGGATGAAGCAAATCGCTTCGTGCGTAATGGAGGAATGTCTACAACATAAGGGTGAAACTGCTCGCCGCGCCTAGTCGTTCCGTGATGGAAAGGGGAAGGGGGTATCAGGTTATGCAAAACCTCCGCACACTCACCGAAATGTAACCGATAAAAAACCGAGAGGCAGGCCACTCGTCTACGGTGTTCGAGGCTCAGAAGATTTGCCTCCACGAGTGAGTCACTGCCTATGATCCTCTTCGCTCGGCGCTCCAACGAGTCCAAAGCATCCAGCTGATATCTGGCAGACCCATCCCAGAGATGGGAACAGTACTCCACGCAAGAGCGAACTTGAGCTTTGTAAAGGTTTAAGAGCTGCTGCGAGGTGAAGTACCGTCTCACCCTAGAGAGGATACCGAGTTTTTTGGCAGCAGTTTTTGCTATGGACTCGATGTAGCGACCGAAATTTAGATTTGAAGAGAGATCTAGACCTAAGAGCTCGAGACGGTCATTAATCGGGACGGGGACATTCCGGAAAGTCGGAGTCAGTTGGATACATATTGTATAACATAATAAATATTTCCATAGTGCTATGTATTCAAAGTATTTAATACATGACCCTCTTAATGAATTTTATAACAAAATATTTAAATGGCTATGTGACAGATGTTTTTACTCAATAGACGACTATTTTAATTTTAAATTTTAGATATATTTGTTTCAATTTTGTTTTTATTAATTTATAAATTTTAATTTTGAATGTTAAACTAATTATTTTTATTGAAATGCTAGATTGACAATTACTATGTATGCCTAGAAATTTAAATATTTGCACGACAGATAATATTATGTCAAATACGGAATGAACAGTGCATTAATACTTATAAGATCTTATTCGCACCTGTATTTACGCAAATAAACTTTTCAGTCATTCATTCATTCATAAGATAGGATGGCAGATGAAGCCGCCTGCGGATGTAGGTTGTTATAAGACTGCGTGTTACCCTCGTTATCAGCCGCCCAGCTTATCAGTACAATGTGTTCACATCCGACACTTGAGACACGGCGTGTGACGTAAGACGTACAGTCATGCGCGCTGAAATGTAAACATCTGAAATCTATTTCATATCAACGTTACGCATTGCAAAAGACCGCGTATAGCCCTTGTCTTCGAGCGACATGATAATATAATATGGGACAACTTTCACACACAGTCATCTGGTCCCGAACTGGGCAGAACCTGTACTATGATAACCAGAAAACTGATATGCATACTTATATACGCTTATAACACCCAGACGCAGATCAAACAAACATGTTCATTCGCACAAATGTTTGACCTGGTCGGGGAGCACTTCCGGCTGAGCTAACCGGTCAGTCAAAGGTGTACTTAGCTTGGCCTAAAAATTATGTAGTAATCGTTATTTTTTTGTTTTTTATGGATTTTCAAATTATAGTACATATACACAATTATACTAAACTAGCTGTGACCCGCGGTTTCACCCGCGTAGTCTTCGTTCCCGTGGGAATATCGGGATAAAAAGTACCCTATGTGTTATTCCAGGATCTAAGCTACTTACGTACCAAATTTCAGCCCAATCGGTTCAGTAGTTTTGGCGTGAAAGAGTAACAAACATCCATACATACATCCATACTTACAAACTTTCGCCTTTATAATAGTATATATTAGGATTAGGATAGGGGATACAAATGTCTCTAAAACGGAACAATAGCGTGCATTCTAGTTACCGACACGTAGAAGTTTCATGTCGTTAGACATGCCAGTTAGCGTATGCAATACGAGCTTTAGTACTATTATTTATTCTGTGATACCTGCAAGGAGCTGATATGCAAGAGTGCGTAGCTGGAACTTATCGTAGCGCTTATGGGTATACACAGATACTTTTTACTGCTCGTGATTGTACATACTAAATACTGTAACATAATGAATGTGGATGAGGGCGTTTGTATCGTCTACATGATATAGCGTTGTACAGCTTAGTAAGGCGGAAAATGTAGTTTAATTTTTCACCGCATGCCGCATTCACAACGTTCATTAGACTGACAGTCCAGTAAATCTAAAAAGTACCGTTAGACCGTTCTTGTTTTGCCTCGTTTCAAGGATTTATATTTAGTGATTAAAAACGTACGTCTTCTGATAAAAATCATATATCCATGGTTTACGGCGAAGGTTATTGATATTGTGCGAGTTAAGCCTATGCAAAGTTATTTCTTTTAACAAGCTTGAAAAGATGAAACGTCAAACGGTACTTCTTAGATTTGCTGGGTTATAGCATATTGTACAGAGTATCATGTCTGTGTGAGCATGCAGGTCTGTGCATGTTATGTCAGCAGTCTCGCAGCCGTGACGGTGCATAATGTGTGATACATAGTAGCTAGTAAAAGTAGCGAGTAGCTGCTTGTTGCTGAATTGCTGCTGGATCAGTGTTGCATCATCATATTTTATTTATGCACTTAAATAATGTGTTATGTTCATGTGAACTTGGTGTACTGGTATTATCTGTAAGTATCGTTCAACAGGCTGTACTTATAATTCCATGAGATCCCGGGATCGAGTCCCAGGTCAGGCAAAGTGTTAAATATTGAATCTTTCCGCATTAGGAAATATCTCAATCACTGCCTGGAGTCTGGAACTGTACCAAATACATGGCAATAGGCTCACTCCCTATTACATGGGACCAGTAACATACTGGCGAAATGTGGGTGTAGCTTTGCCTACCCTTTCGGGAAAAGAGGTGATTGTTTGTTATGTACTTATAATTTGGAACAACTTTCACTAGGCCCACTTGTACGAAACTAAGGTTAAGTAAATAAATCTTCACTTTATTAACTCATAGATAAATATTTTAAATGTATTATGTATTAAATTTAACCATGGATGGCGCTAGACAAATTATGTTTATCCATATTGTTGGGCCCTATTATTGGTATGTATGGAAGAGGAAGTTAACCAGCCAATCTTATTTAATGATCTCCTGAAACTTCACCGCTGACCAGTATACTCCTTTCCTTAGCTATGAACAGTGAAGAAGCTTGTAAGATATAATATATCTATATTGCTTCTATAATATATCTTATATCCGGCTCGAAGGACCATGTGTCAGGGAGGTGTTGTGTTCCCGTGGGTTGTTGCGGTGATTTGTATACCTAATTTAAGATCCTTACATTATGTTTATTCATTTCCAGTAAATTGTGCAAGCGAAATTGAAAAAAATATTCAAATTATTAATTTATATTTTACGATGGAAGTGTTGCTAACATTATATCTATAATATCATATTAGAATTATAGGTATTATAGTTACAAGAGTACTAGATATTTGGAGAACATTACTAGAATAATATTAATACTTACGTACACAATGTAACACAAAATGAATTCAGATATGATCGATGTTAGGCCAGGCCGCCGTGTCTTCGCATAATGTACGCTACGTACACACGATGAGAAAGTAACACATCTATATACAATCATTATCATTATATTATAAAATCCTAAATAACTCACTGACTGACATGCAACGCCTAGGCCCAAACCATTGATCCTAGGGATTTGAAACTTGGAACTTAGGTACTTTTTGCTGTCTGGACGTGTGCTAAGAAAGGATATTTAAAAATTTACATTTTAAACCAAAATGGCGTCAAAGTTTTGGTATAAAACTCCGATATTTCATAACTGCGAGCGGACAAAGTCGCTGTTTTTACACTAGTTAAAATATATTTAAATGCTGGCTTCTTGTTTTTCTTGGTAGGCAATAAATTATTACTATTATATTCTATCATTCTACCGAAAGACAAGCGCAGAGTAGTAGCGTCCATAAGGTAGACAAACGATCTAATAAAGGTAGCAAGAACACGCTGGATGCAAGCCGCATTCAATACTACTAGATGGAAATCTATGGAGGAAGATAGGCCTCCTCCATAGAGCAGTTCAGCAGTGTACGTCTTACGGTTGAGATGATGATAGAATAGAATAGAATAGAATAGAATAATACTTTATTGCATACCAAAAAAAGAAACAATTTCACAAAAAGACACAATTCAAAAGACACGGTAAACAACCGGCGGTCTTATCGCGTAAAGCAATTTCTTACAGACAATCTGGGGATGGAAAAGGAAAGTAAACATTTAACGACGGATGATGATGATGATGATGATGATTAATCTATCATCAGTATCAACATAATATTATGATGAATATCGCCAAAATAAAATTCTCCGACGACGGTGCCTTACGTATAATTTATTATGACAAATTTGTTTAAGGTCTTCCATAAAAAATAAAAATACACAAAAACGAAGAAATAAAGAACCATTTTCCACTCAAGGCTTTAGATCTGGTCTTTATTTTTTGCGCGAAAACATATTTTGTTAATCAAAACCGTATATATATTTTTTTGATATAAAAAAAAGGACATTAACATAACCTAAAAACTACTATTTTACAATTTCATAAATACGATGAAACTAAGGTTTTCATTAACCAAATACGTATTCGCACAAATAAAGGCCAGATCCAAAGCCAACCACAAACATTGAATCCTTATTTCTTCATTATATTTTTGTATTTTCATTTTGTATGAATCACCACCACCTTAAGGGCGTTCGATTTCCATCCAACATGAAATTACATAAAAATGAAGACAGAGAGAATAATGTGGTTGGTTCCAATATACGAATTCGGTCAGTATTCCGAATAACGGATTCAGATCGGATTCGTTTTGGACGTCGTGCGTAACCGCTCTTACTGTTTCAACTTCACTATGTCCCTTGTGTTCGATTGAGACATGGTTCAAACTTCATACATAATAATATGGGGCTTAGAACTATCGGGTCGCGGTCCAAACTGAAATATTGTAGGTATCGAGAGTCTTAAGGGCTTATGTCAGTATTACGGAGCACGAGTGTTTTATGTACTTTAGACACCGATAAATACTTAGCTGTTCGACCTTTTGTGACCCACACATACATAATTGGATACTAGTGAGATATTAATAATAGTAATAGATATAATAATAATAGACTGTGAACTCGTGAATACTATTCTACAAATTACTTTCAAAGCTAATATGGAATTATGTTTTTTTAATGACATACTGTAATTTGCCATAATGGTTATGTCATTGAATTGCAATCGAGAATTTCAATCAAAAGCTAAAGAATAATTTTGATCTAACTTAAGTTGCTACGTAAACATTTTAACGAAGAATGTGTCCATTGGCATTTTAGGTCTATTAAGGTGAGGTGTGGTTTCCGGCTATATAATAGGACCACCCCCTTCTCATCCCGTGGGAGCCGTGAGACCCGGCATAGGGACATATTCGGAGAGTGGGCAGCAGCGCTCTCCGGCACCAAGTATTCCAACTACTGCGATCACCAAGCCGCACAAGCATGGTGATTACGGCAAAATCCCGTCATATGAATAGTTTATGGCGTTCTATGTTCTCAGTAGGTAGCACAGCTATATCATTATAACAGTGTTGAAATAAATAAAAGGTAACTATTATAACTAATAACTAAGTGTTGTCGGAGAAGTGTAGCTTGCTCGTATTTCATCTCAGAGGTTTTTTTTTATTTTTTTTATGATAGTGAGTGCCTGATGGTAAGAATCATGATTGCCCATATCAGACACAGTGCTACCCAGTATTTTAAAATTCTAAATTCTGCGCGGCACTGCACTGCGCCTGTCACCCTGAGATATGAGTTGTTGAATTTCATCATGCCCAGTAATTTCGCTGGTAACATTGCCCTTCATACCGGAACACAGTAATGTTTGCACACACATTACACACACATTACTGCTTGGCGGATGAATAACTGGCAAAGGTGTGGTACTTCCCCAGGCGGCCCCCTGCAAAAGAGGCCTACCACTACAAATCAACACTACACTACAAAAGGTCCCAAATCAACAAAAAATTGATCATCAGGCGGTGGACAACCACCTTACTTTAAAGGTTGATTCACAAATTCCCGAGTGCTGGTTGATCGTGGGTTGGTTGGGTGTCAGAAACAAGTAAACGCGCTCAACTCGCACCCGTTGCAAATACAACTTTACTATAGACCGGACACGCCCGCGCTGATGTGTACGTAGCCTTTAGGTATGTATATGTGTGCATTGTAAATGTATGTTAACGTTCCGTATCACGCGTAGTTGGAGTAAATCAGCGCGTCCTGCGGGACCCTAAACCCGTCGCCGCAGATACCTGCCGATACCGCGATCTTTTACGACTATCTTTATGGCCTATTTTTATAGGCTATAGGTTGTAGTTTTGGTGATATTTTAGAAAGAATTCCGCTAGTATTTCATCATCATCTCAGCCATAGAAAGTACTCTGCTGAACATAGTCCTCCTCCAAAACCGGGAGAAGGGGAGTTGTTGACAATACATGCCACGCTTGGCAGGCGGGTTGGCGAGCACAGTTTGATGTTTTTAGGGTTCTGTACGTTAAAAGAGAAAAAGGACTGTCCGTGTGTCAAGACTATTCATATAAATGGAAGATATGGTATGTTCTCCCAGCACTCACTCAACAACTGACGTTGCAGTTTGCATTGTTTAAATTGCACGATTGCACAGTGTGCAGTTTGCATTGTGCAATATAATGAACAACAAAGATGGAAAGACGTACCTCAACCAAAGTGTGACTGAGGCAACAATATTAGTCGCGAGTACGACCTTATTTTAAATAAATCTCGAATAAACTCAGTCCCATAGTAGATACACTCAGGACTCAGTCCCATAGTAGATGCACCCACATTTCGCCAGTATATTATTGGTCCCATGTAATAGGGGCGAGCCTATTGCCATCTACCGGGCACAGCTCCAGACTCCCGGTAGATATTGAGATAATTCCTAATGGAAAAACCAATATTTATCACTTTGTCTGACCTGGGGATCGAACCCAGGACCTCTTGATTGGCAGTCGAGCATGCGCCCTCTACGCCACCGAGGCCGTCTATTTTAACAATCTAGTAATTAATAGTAATTATACTAGTAGTGAAGTAATTCACATAAATGAATGGTATAGTACCGTCTGCCCCCACGAATTTTGCCCCCACGGGGGCAGAAGGTATTATTATAAAGTTATTACCGTTGGCCACCAAGATTTTGGTAATATACTCGAGTATAAGTGTAATCCCATCCTTATCGGCGCGGCGTGGCAGGTTAGAGAGATAACATGCAGGGCTTTGCCTTGTATCGCCTCACTTGTCTCATATATTATGCTCTCAGGTTCGGAGAGGTAGATAGAGCTTAAGAGGATATAACACCTTTTAGGAATTCAACACAATCCTGTGATTTTTGTCGAATTTCTAAAGGGTTGTACCATATTTATTTTTAATTATTTTTACAGTGAACGTCTAAAATACAGTTTTAGTCCTGATAAGACGTACACTAGAAACAAATTATAATGGGTTTAATATGAAAATAAAATGGTTAAAACTTATTTAATTCATGCAGCAGAGGTGCGAATACTGAGATGGATGGATGGATGGATGGTGTGGAGTGACAAGAATGGATAAAATTTGAAATAAGTATGTAAGGCGAAGTCAGAAAGTTGCACCAGTGACTGAGAAATTTAAGAGTGGAAGACTAGCCTGGTAGACCTATAGACACGTTATGCGGAAGGATGAAATCATGTGTCCAAAAGGACGGTGAGGATGAATGTAAGTGGTTATGTGGGAAGAGGACGTCTAAAAAGGATCTGGATGAACTGTGTGAATGAAGATATTAGTGAAAGAGTGTGTTTTGACGGATAATAAGAGTGGAGTGGCGGAAGTGAACGTGCTGGGCCGACCTAGTGTCACACCGTGGACACTCGACTCAATCCCATACAAAAGCCGCGCTATAACTACCTACTACACAGACACTGCACACATGGAGTTTTGTACACGTGCAAGAGTGTGCGTGAGGTGATTTCCTATAGAAGCGGGGCTCGTAGAGAACTCAATCTCGCTCGCGGGGTGAGGAAGGCCCGATTGGTGGGCGGATGACAGTGTCCATTCTATACGTAGTATTATTATCTGTTCTGTGCTAGTGAGGTGGATAACATAGTGGATAAGGGTAGGAAGAAGAATAAAGCCGGGAAATTATTGCGGATAACATTCTCTACCCTATCTATTTATAAGTCGACCAATTAAGTTCTGTTATTTTATTTCTAAGTTGTAGTCTCAATAAAGAGTATTTTATTGTATTGTAAAGTTCTTGCAAAACACAAATTGGTCACAATTACACGATATTAAAGTACTCTAAGCCATTTTCAAAAGGTTTTCAGCATATAAAAACAAATCATTACCACATATTCCTTAGGAAATTGTTCAAAGGAATTTCACCTCTAAAGGCCTTTAATACAATATACGAAGGTGGCGTGAATTGGTTTCCTACGACAACAGGAAAAGTGAATTTGCCGGGAGATGACTTCCGTCCGGACACGGAGAAAAAGTCCGTGTCTCAGTATTTTATAGGTGCTTAATGGAGCCATGATTTGGCGGAGGGAGAGGATTTTGAGACTTTTTTTCATATTCTGACTCAATATCTTCCTATATCGTAGGTCGGTGGGTGAGTTAGAGCATTAGAAACGTACATACATTCACACCTTGTTTCCTTTTGTGGTAGGCAGAGATTTTTGCTCCACTTGCTACGATCCTGATATACGGCTTTCGCTTCTTGAACTTTCATGACATTTTTCATACATGCTCGTTGGTTGTGGGTACTTTTGACAAGGCCTCTATTTAGAGAAACATCAATCTGTCCATGAAAACGACACAGAGTATCCTAGTGTGGGGGCTAGTGGACTCCATTATAGCTTATGGATTAATCTGTTAGTATAATATAATTAAGTTTCATAATATAACAAATTATGTAATATAAGTCATAAAATATTATATTGTATAGCGGATTAGTATATATATGTTATAGCTATGTACCTAAACTTTTGGCAACAAAGTTGGCAATAAAAGTGCGCCTAAATAAGTCGATCTTTACCGAATTGACCATTCACACTCGCCCATAAATCTCTTTTGTTAATCTTCTTTCAGCTGAGCAATAGTAATAGTAATATGTCGGGGGTTGGTCTGTGCCAGGTGTTCTATGGTGTAATAGATCTATATGTATAAGTAATATAATTAAATAAAAATATTACGCTATGGACTCCCACAAGATAGTCTAAGTTAGTCCAATACGCCTAATCGCCTAATAATGCAATTCATTATGTAAAAAAAGGTCCAAACGCTCTTGTTTGGAGATATCTGATGTACAAATAAAAAAAAATAATAATATAGTCTACATTGAAGTAGATAGTAGAGACAGCACCTTCAATATAACAAACTTTGTCAAACTGGCACTAGCAAAAAATTAAGCTTCTTGAGCGTTCTTTTTGTATAGAGGTATCTTTCCGAACGCACGAAAGATTAATTACTTGTTATCTTCATTGACGTGCAAAAGTACCGAGTCTAATTTCAAATTGAATATGGTTTTGCTGTATTTGAAATTGAATTTCGAATTCGAATTATCATTGTGAAGATATATTATATCTTCCCAATTTTTAAGAGATATTAAGTAAGTTTGTTTGGTATTGTTTTCGATTCCATGGATTTTCAATTTAAAGTAAAAGTCTTAGCATTATAATCTGTTTTATTACAGCTATAATGACTCATTATCTGGCATGAACACTAAAACTTCAATAAAGATTTAAAAACGATTAAACAAATCCCCGAAACGAAAGATAGCGATAATAGCTCTCTAATCTATCATCTTGAACCATTCCGAATGACGTTTGAAAGAAAATCGAGCTAAAAATTGAATCACTTTCTGTCTAGACTAACGATATCGACGTGATCTTGATCTTTGTCATATTTCTAAAAGATTAGAATACATTACTGGCTGGAAGGAATTAAACCGTTTCTGTTGCGTGAATTGAACCTTCATTGTATCTCGAATGTGTAGTAATCGTCTTTTATTTATGTTTCATAGTACAACCTCCTAATGGAAAAGGAAAAGAGTAGTCACGAAGTCGCAATTAGATCGAAGCGAGCAAAGGAACCCTTTGGTGTAATTTTATGTAGTTAGCGCGAATGTGTCCGTACATTGACCTATGTTCGCAAACGATTCAGTTAATACTTTGGTAGTTGGATGTTTTGGACTTCTAGAACTTACATCTAGAAGGTAACAAAAAGGTATAGTAATACATTAAAGGTCAAAGGTGCATCTGTACCCGTCGAACTGAACAATTTTCAACCTTCCTTGCAAAGTTACCGATCAGCTGATACAATTAGTAAGAGAAGTCGAATATTTTATCGCGAATTTTGCAATTCATTCCGCGAAATTGTATTTTATCTCTAATACCTTTGAAGATTATGAACTAACTTATTTTTCATCAGAGTTCTATTTGACTACTTGTTTTTGGATTCGATCTCCAGGTCCGGCAGTGTTAAAATTTTGGATTTTGCCATTAGGAATTAGGAATTATCACCTGGAGTTCCAGAAATGTGCCCGGGAGATGGCAATAGTTTCGCCCCATAGGAATAATAACACACTGCCTAAATTTGGGGGTAGCTACTATGGGACTGAGTCCTGGGCACACCTCTGCCTACCCCTCCGGGAAAAAGGCGTGATTGTTTATGTTATGTATACTACTTGAAAATAGGCTAATCAAGTGCAAAACCATTGAAAACTACGTTCAAATGTTGAATCCAAAAGTTCGCTATTCGGTGAAATCTCTTCCAGTGCACACCATCGTATAAATCTATAATGTATAAGTATTAAGTATTTATATCTTATAAGTAGTATGACAAAATGGAATCCGTCACTCCTTTGCCATTCCTCTCTGATGTTCATTGTCTACTAAAATATCAGAATAGACGTTCTTCCTATACCAGAGCAATAAATTAAGTGCAGACCGTAAGTTTCCACCCATTTCTTTTAACGCCAAGCATAATCTTTTTTCCAACCGCAATTCGCTGTTTCCGCTTTTCGAGTGTAAAATGCATAGGCGAGGAGAACTTGGACAAATTCATTTTTCTTGTTAGGTGCGACAGGCGTCTTCTCCGCGCGACTCTATAATCGAATCAGTGACTCTTCATTGCAAGATGCTTAGACTATATTATATAGGCACATTTACTCAGTATTAGATTTTAAAGGTTCTTTTAGTGACTTGAAAGAGGCATCGAGGTTTTTATAAGTTTCACGTGATGCCGATTTTTCTGAAAGTTAAACTTATGTTATCAGGAAGAGTTAGTACTCCTCATAATAACCTTTCCTTTATAGCCTTTAATGACTTACGTACTACCTTTAGTGACTGACGTATGATTCTCTTGCCTTTTCTACGTTTAATTTGTGAGTAAATCCATTCTTCATTATTATAAATAACCCAATGATGAACCACTAACTAACCAGTAATGATTTTTGGAAAAATGGAAATAGATGGGTTTTTGATGTAGTTCAAAGGGGCATGAGAGAGTGCGAGGTCTTCGACAACTATGTCAATGATAGAGCAAAGTGGAGAAGAAAATCAATGAGGGCTGACCCCACCATGGGATTCATAGCCTGGAAGAGAAGAAAGAGAGATGGAACTTTGTACTCAAAAGTCTCATGTTTGTCATATATTTGAATTCTTCGGTCACATAGCTCGAAAACGGCCATAACCTGGAGAAGCTTACGGTGACTGGAAATATCAACGACAAAAGACCCAGAGGCAGAAGTCCGATGCGATGGATGGACCAGATCAGAACCACGCTAAACATAAGTGTCAGTAAAGCCATACACGTTGCCGAGAACAGGAGTATGGCTCATGGCGAAAGATTATCAAATAGATAATCACGACTGCACGATGCACGAGTGAAATATCGGTGCTTGCTAATGATTTCAAATATTTTTATATGAAAAATGTATAAAATCGCGAAGAGAGATAAAATAAATAACGTGATATATACGGCATTTTACCAAACATACTGTGTAGAATTTTCATTTGGTAAAATGCAATGTCGCAATGAGTCGCTCAATAATTACCATCTCGAGGCAGGGAGCTTGCTTATTATTTCGTCGGATACAGATTTCTTTTTGCACCAGTGTCTGGTTACTTGAAATCTTTCAGCTAGAATAATATGGAGAGGGACAGTTAATATATCCTGTTTATTTAGCGTTTGTTTTTGAAAACATGCTTTATCTATAAATTTATCACTAGGTTAAACACTAAGCTTAGATTCTATATGCCTTTTTTATTTTTTTATAAAAAGTTCTTCATGTATTATTCCAGAGTCTAAGCTCAAACCAAATTTCAGCTCAATCTGTTCAGTAATTTTGGCGCGAAAGAGTAACAAATATCCATCAATCCATCCATCCATCCTCACACACTTTCATATTTATAATATTATTATAGTACGATAAGTCAGATAAGGAAGCATTTTCTGTCTCTTTTCACTTAATAGTCTCGACTGGGAAATACTTCCCATAGGCTGTTAATTCTTCTTCGTCGTTCCCTCACTGCTGAGGATTGTGACCACATGTGATGCACCTCCATCATGTTCGGTCCTGGATGGCTGGGACCGCCTGGTATAGACTACCACTCACCGCGTTCATAACCACGTCCAACCATCTAGCTGGTGTTCTGAGCATGGAACGCTTCCTGTAGAGTCTCGACTGTTTGGAGACTGCATACATTGATTTAATCGTTAAGTTATAAATTAGAATTAATTGTTAATTGTTTGTTAGTTGTGAGTACGGATGCGCGACGCCGGGACGCTTAGTTTAAAAATGAAAGAGCAGTGTGCTCTGAACGACGCCTTTATTGGTACTACTTACATAACATAACATACATTCACGCCTTTTTCCCGAAGGGGTAGGCAGAGGTGTACCCAGGACTTATAGTCCCATAGTATAGATACACCCACATTTCGCCAGTTTGTTATTGGTCCCATGTAATAGAGGGCGAGCCTATTGCCATTTACCGGGCACAGTTCCAGACTCCAGGCAGTTATTGAGATAATTTCTAATGGAAAAATCCAATATTTAACACTTTGCCTGACTTGGGGATCGAACCCGGGACCTCTTGATTGGCAGTCGAGCATGGGCACAGCGACGCCACCGAGGCAGTCAGTTTTAAGCTATTGTAAATGAGAAGTCGTACAATATTCGCTCTCTGAAAACTGCATTAGATGTTTGTTTGTTTAAGTTATGTTACGTGTTAAGTTAACGTGGGAACTCAAGTGCTCTGTATGGTGAGCCCATACACTTCCCTTCCTTGCGTAATATAATGATCTCTAATTCATGTCTGGGAGACCGCATGATGTATCTAAACAAGCTGAGAACACGATTCTGTCAGAGTTAGAGAGATCTCTTTCAGATCTTTAGCTCTATATTGTCTAGTTTAGGCTGTTAATACAGAAGCATATTCCATACTTCTCGTCTGCAAATGACCAGTTAATACGGCAGCTTTTAATCCAGGCTCGAGTTTCCCGGCATATTACAATTTAATAACGACTCGGTCGCACTGCACTAATTACAATTTGTACGAGGAAAGAGACGATACTAAATAAACACACTATGTAAATATATTTCTTTTATTATCAGCTATTAGTGCTTTTCTATGAACTCTGATGAAAATTATTTGTTGTATAGAATAAAATTATCTTTATTAATGTTTGATTTGGCGAGGTTTCTTTGACAAAACATCCTCTTATGGGGCTGGCCTAAGTCCACCTTAAATTTAAAATACAATTATAACAAATAATGTAACAATTGGCGGTCTTATCGCTAAGAGCGATCTCTTCCAGACAACCGTGCAGGGAGATAATCAGTAATTGTGCATATCAGTAAGATAAAATAATTCAGCATCTTACTAACTACCCAACAACTAATATAACATCGGACATCTCAAGAAATAAATAAAATTAAATTAACTCAAGTTGATATAAAAGTTTCCATTTGAGACTTGTGATGCGAAAAATAATAAAATTCTCCCTTACAGGGTGATCTCCGTAAATAGAATCCCCTAATGGATAGGGATAACCGAATAGAAAATAAGGATCAAATGACTTACAAAAATGGTGTTCACCTTGAACTTTTGAGACAATGTTATTATCACTGACAGAATTAAAATCTGTGGAGACTGAAATGGCTAGTTTAAGGCGACGGGTATTCTGGTGACCTTGTAAAACTATCAAGGCGGGCGGGCACGGGCATGCTTGATGCTATATAAATCATAAAAAGTACTATTTATTATTCTGCTCGTAGGTCGCAAATATGATCAGGCACTAATCGTAGGTTGCGAGTATAGCCACAGAATAAATAGTACTAGTGTAGCGTCAGGCAATGTTGCATGCCCGTGCTTGAAGCCTTGATAGATTTCCAAGTTCACCTGTCACATTAACAGCCTATGGGTACAAATCACATATTATACGACTTGATATTTCTTATAATACCAACTAAGTTATGAGCACAATTTCATACATTGACCCTTTTAAAGGCCCTGTGAGTCGACAAGATTTTAATGTTTGGACGCTTTAAAGTAATAGTACTTTCGACGATGCGACAACTTTAATTTTTTTATATATGATTTTTCTCTTCTTAATTAAGATACTGAAGCGTGGAAAACACAAAAGCTTAAACTTTTCTCGATAGAATATTTTTTCAAAACTGCGCTCAGCCAATCAATAGCAACGCCATACATAATTGTGGGCATTTGGATGTGTTAAACATATTTATGTTACCCATATAAATATACCGGCATAAAGCCGACCTAGCAGCTACTGTCGTAGCGGTAGACCATATCAAAAGCCTTCAGGCAGTTTAAAATCCTCTATCCAGATGCCTCTTCAAAAATAAAGCCTTTGAAAAAGATTTTGGTTTCAATTGGAAGCGACTCCCGTCTTCAATGAATTCAAAATTTTATTTAGAGCTAAAATAGATCTCAAAAACTTTTCTTAACGTGTCAATCCCCCCTCACATCATTCGTCACCGTTATCACCAATCTAAAAAGGCCACTGTAAATTATTTCCACCAAAAATACACGTAACAAAAGTTCAGTCCGGTGATTGAAAGTGGTATTTTATCTGAACAGCAATTTATGTGGGGTGATCGTCCAATTGATAGGGTGCTAACCGCTGCCCAAAGCGCCTGATAAGGATTATGGTCTTACGGCCGCCGGAGTTTTTCCGAAATGCTCACGTGTCGTTACCGGGACCCTGAAAGATAAGACTGAAATATTGCAATTGTTTTTTGATGGCTTTAAAACTAAGGGTGGTACTTTATTTTGAAATGAGTTAGAGGTAGAAATGACGTGACGATTGCAGAAGAATCTAGCCTTTCAAAGGTGAACTATAGAAGTACAGGAGCATCTGTGAGCCGCCAACGAGAAATAAGAGATATAGTTACTAGTACAGTAAATGTTAATAATAACAAGGTAGGCCTAGTCGTAGTTCGTCTCTTGGAGATTCTTGGTTGTGAGGCAACGACGTTCTGACATACGCTCGCAGTTTTTAAGCGCAGCGTCAACGGAGAACAGCGTAAAAATGGTCACTAACAAAATGCTCGCTGTTCGGTTAAACTGACGTGCAAATCTTTTATATGATAGACAAAATAAATAAATAAAAATTAATAGTTAGGTACTACTCATTTTTAAGTTATGCTGTTCAGCAGTGGACGTCCTATGACTGATATAATAATAATAATACTAATATGGGACAACTTCCACACACGGTCATCTGGTCCCAAATATATACGCTATATATACGCTTATAACACCCAGACACAGATCAAACAGACATGTTCATGCACACAAATGATTATATATGATGAATCATGCTACGAGTATATTATATTATTGAGATTGCTTTTCTTAAAACACAAAGGTATATTATCTAAACATTTGGGTTTAGACACTAGACACGTACCTACGTAATATATTCATATGCAAGATGCTTTTAGTGATCTTTCTACAAGATCTTCTTCAATTTATTCGCTCAAAAAATTAAAATAGAAAGCCTTAGAACAGTTATTAAGGTCTTAAGACATCCACCCTTAGACTAAGGTCAGACCCCTCGAAGCAACGACAGAAAGTCCAGAACTATTTACATTTTTATACCTTTACTTAGTCTTTATCGGCTCAAATCAGAATTTCTGATAAGTTTCCAAATGAGGCATCGGTGAGATTTATTTTAAGATACGAAGCCGTAGGATCTTTTAAACTTTGGGGATTTAAGTTTCAAGTAGTATCGATTTCTTCGCAAAAAGCTTTCAGGTTCTTTATGTCTTCAATTGATTTGAACAAGATGATTTAACGAATTCAAGAAAGATAGTATTATTTCATCAGGAGAAAAAAATATTGGCCGTGAAGAAATATATTTGCGGTTTGCCTTTGTTTTGATTATTAATAAGATCTTTACTCACCACGATTTACTTAATAATATGATGAAGGTGATAAAGCTAGAATAAAACTTTTTCACGATATCGACGATAGTCAAAAGCCTATTCTGTTCGTTCAGTGTTGACAGTCCAGAAAAAAGTTTTTGCTGGTGATATAGGCAATCCTTATTGAGGACAAAAGTCACAAGAATCATGTCACCGCCGACTTAAAAGTAGCTGATCCCGACATCGAAGATACATGAAGCCGCCACATAACCCGCCGACGCGACGTTTAGATTTTCAAAAATTACAGTTTCCAATTTGCGTTTCATTCGGCGCTGAATTGAGTATTTGAAAAAAAAAATGTCATATTTATCAAGTTATTTTGTAAGTTTAATGAAAATTGTGTATTATCCGCTAAAAATATTTTTTTTTATTAATTACAACCAATTCATAATTGATACCGAACGCGCTACGAGTGGTCGCCATGATTGTGACGTCATTATGTTATAGTTATGTAAGGTACTTTATAACATTTTGACGTCACTACAGGTCACGAGCTCGTTCGGGTACTATCGGCGTGTTTTCGGTACTGGATTAAAAATGATTTAATAATTTGATATAACTTTGTAATTATGGCGAATAAAAAAAAACTAAAAATAGTTTTGGTACGAATCTTATATATTATAATCTTTCCATTTATGCCAAAAGAAAATAAAATTCAAATACTCAATTGCGCGTCGTCAAAGATGATAAGGAATCGATGATGAATGAATAAGGTCGGTATTAGAATGGTTGCCTGGAAAGTTTATTAATTTTGAAAATGGATTATTTTTCAAAGGTTTCTTTCCGAAACGAGCTTCAGCTTTATAAGCACGAGGTAGCAACGTAGAAATTCGGAAAGAGCACATCAGAATCCTTAAAATCACCAATTTTAAAAACTCTCGGAAAACTTTCCAGACAAAACTAGGTACCCACTTATTGGGATAAATGCTCTAAATAAATAAAAAAGATTCTCGTTAATGATCTCAGCTGTTTCCAAAATAGTAGCGTAGGTACTTTCGTAGCGTGCATCTAACTAGCGTACTTTCCGACTAATGGGGCCCGCTGTAATGAGCTCCCTGTAATTAAATATACCTACTTACTACAGTGTTTGCATTAAAGTGCAGTAAGATTAAAAGC
Source organism: Hemistola chrysoprasaria (assembly GCA_947063395.1). Lineage (NCBI taxonomy): Eukaryota > Metazoa > Arthropoda > Insecta > Lepidoptera > Geometridae > Hemistola > Hemistola chrysoprasaria. The sequence goes on from OX346719.1 coordinate 1,572,922, forward strand.
TCGAATTAATCAATTAAGTTGATTACGCTTTGACGTGAAAAGTTTTGAAAAGATTTTGTGTCATGTTTATAAATGCAAAGGTGTAGTGATACTGGCTGCCTCGGTAGCGGTGGTCGTAAGCTCTGCAGAGGCTCTTGTGTGTTTAGATTTCACCATTAAGAATTAATAGTTTAAGAAGTAAGAATTAATAATTGTTGTATAATATATAGGTAATATTACATATTTTCTATATACTTTTCTTCTAATAATCTAACATAACATAACATACATTCATGCCTTTTTCCCGAAGGGGTAGGCAGAGGTGTACCCAGGACTCAGTCCCATAGTAGATACACCCACATTTCGCCAGTATGTTATTGGTCCCATGTAATAGGGGGTGAGCCTATTGCCATTTACCGGGCACAGTTCCAGACTCCAGGCAGTTATTGAGATAATTCCTAATGGAAAAATCCAATATTAACACTATGCCTGACCTGGGGATCGAACCCGGGACCTCTTGATTGGCAGTCGAGCATGCGCCCACTACGCCACCGAGGCAGTCTAATAATCTAGTTTAACTTATATAGTCTGTTAATTATTATAAAAATCTTGTGTGCCCAGTAGATGGCAATAGGCTCGATCCTATTACATGAAACCAATAACACACTGGCGAAATGTGGGTGTACCTACTATGGGACTGAGTCCTGAGTACACCTGTGCCTACCTCTTCGGGAAAAAGGCGTGGTTTTATTGTATGTCAGGTTATGTAAGGGGCAGTGAGGCGAACATAATAGTCTAAGTAAAAGATTATAATAAAAACCTACATAAATCGTTAACTCAATCTATTTTTGATATGTTTACATTTTTGTAATTCAAACTGATGTTGACAGTAGTGACGTTTGACATTGACATTTCTGATATTTGACATTTCAATATTACGGCAACATTTTAAAGTAAAGCGCCATTTTATTCATTCTATGACAGTTCTTCGGCACTCTGTGGTTATTCGACCGTTCTATGTTAGTCTATGTTCTTGGCTTGCTTCTAACGACTTGGAACTCAACGGTTGACTCTCGTGGCGACTTGTAAAAATTAATATTTAATAAGTAATAAATTGTATATTAACCATTACTGAACTCTTGGCTGTTTTATTTAGTTAAAAAAATAATGTAAAATTGCTAATCAATATGTCGTGTAAGTTCTAATTCCAACAGCAGAAGGGATTAACTACAGTAAGCTCGGTTGGTACATTAATCCCTTAATCCACAGCCAGATATTTCAATTCGCTTTTTGTAAAACTCATCGATATATGAATATTAAGCGTGCGTGTTGGTCTCGATATCAAAAACCTTGTATTCTGACGTTTGTGCATTTTGAGAGGGTAAATTCAAAACCTGTATAGAATCGAATTTGTTAGGAAAGGCCGTATTAACCAATACATAAGGAACAAAGATACCTGGAAACTTCTGTATAGTCACCAACCGGCACCTTACAAGCCAACAAATGTAACCAAACCAAATATTGTAAACTCGCAGTTGAAAAAATTAAACTGTACAAGTTTCTTGTGCGTTCTTCCTGTAGAAGGTATATTTTCGAACGCACGGTAGATTCTTAGCTAGTTTGATATTACTGATATTATTGATTGACGTTTAAAAATGTCTTTAAGAATTATTTAGATAAATTATCTTTGAGTTTTAATTTGAATTTGAAAAATTAATAATATTGATTTCAAAGTAACGACACGTCGTCGACGCCCTGAAATACATTTTAGAAAATAATTCCTCGCAGGGTTGTGGAGGACGTTTTTCCAAACGATGGAAAATCATTAATATTCCACCGTTCGCGCTGGTAGTGGTCGCATGTCCATCTAGCAAATCAAAAAAAATATTAAAAAGATTCGTTTTTAGGGTTACTTATCAAAAAACACCAACAGAACCCTATTTAGCTCCACTGATGCTCTACTGTTACATACAAGCTATCTATGAAGTGAAGTTCCCCCATAGGTTGTAAAAATTTAAACATTTCATGAAATATTTTTTTAATTGTTTTTTTTATGTATTGCACTAGACAGACGTTTGACCGCAATCTCACCAGCTGATGCGGCTGGAGCACGCTTGTTCAGTAAAAACTTTTTCATTATTGACTTGAATATGGGTATATTTTTTGAAATAAAATAAGTTGCCAGATCAATATATTTTATTTTCAACTATGACATCACAATTTGAATTATTTTATTATTAATATAAAAGAAAAGAAATGATACTAACAAAATGTTCTGTATCAATTGACTGAATAAATGAATTGCATTATTGTTATAATAAAACAAAACCTGTTTTTTATTATACCTATACTTTAGTTATTTAAATATAATATTTAAACATTATAACGCATATACATAATAATATTTAGTGTAGTTTTTAGGTTATAAGTACGGAATCCTTTGTGTGAGAGCCCGGCTCGCACTTGGTTTAGTTCCAGTTTCGTCTACGAGGCTTGGTTTGTCTGATGCTTTTTGGCTGTGGATTACACTGATTGAACAAATACATTTTTCTATTTGTTTTTGTACTGCACGGAACATGTTGTAGACTTCGCTATACATTTGTAACAAAGCCTTTTCATTTTCTATTTTAATAACAAACATACACACACATAAGCACACACAAACGAAAAGGAATGGTGGGAAGTGAGATTACAAAAATCAATCAGTGTTATGTTTGTATTTATCTAATCTTAAATGCATCTGTATATATTATAGTATTACTACTAGGTACCTATATATATTATTAAGTATTTGGTATGTATTTTTATTTATTTATGTATAATGTGTTTGAAACCACCGTCCCATCAGTATATGTATTTCCTTTCCCAGCATGGTTGCCTGGAAGAGATCGCTCTGAGCGATTAGGCCCTCAGTTGTAAATGAACCGAATAAATTTTAATGTTCTTATATTATTAATATTGTTAATACTGTTCGAACATAACAGGTAAAAATCTTGTCCCATCAATCAATTTCATAAAAAATATATTACGTGAATTTCTTGTAAATTGATATCACTTTAAGCGAAATGTCGAGGCAAAAAAAATTTTAATATCGCCGACTAATTGATATTCGATCCTCCCGATGTCCATAAATGTTAGCAAAAAGATACCTGATTTTTCATGTGGTTTTTATAAATTTGTAAATATTATAAATTCTTCGGTGAGCTGAAAATATTTTGTGTTTAACGCAAATGGAGCAGGTTTCTAAATTAAATTAATTAGGCAAAAGCTTAGTAGAATTAATTAGATCAATATTACGATGAAAACAAAAAAGTTGTTGGATAGTAAGCACTACAAGGGCCATGTGGTTTCCGGCTATATAATAGGGCCACCTCTTTCTCATCCCGTGGGAGCCGTGAGACCCGGCAGAGGGACATTTTCGGAGTGTGGGCAGCAGCGCTCTCCGTTTCCAAATTCCAACTATTGCGATCATTAAGCCGCCTGCCAAAAATGAGGATTACGGCAAAAACCCCCCATATGACACATAGAGCAGTGGACGCAGTGAATGTTTTCGGGCTGATGTACTGTCGGTGTGAAGCACTATAAAATTGTATATAAAACTAGTGTGAGCACAGCGGCTTTGCCCGCTCGTAATTGTGAAATATGGGAGATTTATATAAAAAAACTTTGACACCCATTTTGGACGTATAACAATGTGAATTTTCAAAAATCCTTACCGTATTTAGTACGAGTATGTATATCTTCTGGTTAACATAGTAAAGGCATAGTGCCTAGTTGGGACCAGAAGACCGTTTTTAGAAGTAGTAATAATAATAATAATAATAAGTTTATTTCCAAAAATTATAGGTACATATAGCTTACGTACTAATCCGCTATACAATATAATATTGTAGGACTTATATATTACATATATAATTTGTTATAATATGAAACTTAATTATATTATACTAACAGATTAATCCTTAGGCTATGATGGAGTCCACTAGCCCCCACACTAGGTTACCCTGTGTCGTGGGTGCTAGTCTCTTCACTCTCCCCTAGGGACTATCAGAACTATTAGCTACGTGTACATTATGCCAAACTATGTTATAAAGAACGAGTACTTATGAAAATTATTAACGTGACACTAAACTAACTAAATATTAACAATAACTAAATAAATATTAATATTAATAATATTACTTAAACGATAAGTAAAGTAGTTTAAAAACCAAAATTAGTCCTAGGTATATATCCTACTTATGTTATAAATGCGAAAGTTTGTGAGGATAGATGGATGTTTGTCACTCTTTCACGCCCAGACTACTGAACCGATTAGGTTGAAAATTGGTATGTAGATAGCTTAGATCCGGGAATAACACATAGCGTAATTTGTTCCCCGATATTACCACGGGAACGATGTATACGCGGGTGAGACCGCGGGACACAGCTATAGTATTACACAGCTATTATATTCGACTCCTCTACTATAAAAACAAGCTCGATTTCACCTCATCAAAAGGAAATTATCTCTTAACATGCTTATTTATTAACCTATTACTTAGCTCAAAAGATCAAGTAACAATTTCAGTTTTCTGACGCGTAATCATAAAATACATTTTTTATTTATGCTAAGCTTATCGTTTTTGTAAAATGTGGTCTTACGGGAATTACCTTCGTTAAAGTCCTCGATTTTGTGGCGTCCAATAAAAAGGGAGGCATTAAGATACGTGGTAAGAGTGTTGGTCTTAACCTTGTAATAAAAAGTGTATTCTGTTACCATTGAATTTTATATTCTGAGGGTTTTCGTTGAAAAGTGAATTTGCTGATGACTTTTATTCATAATTTTACTTATAAACAGGAAAGCAGTTTGACACAATCCTATGGAAAAATTAACTGAATAAACTAAATTAGGCGGCCCCCTGCAAAAGAGGCTTACCACTACAATAGATGTATGTGGAACTTTGGCGGGTACAGGCGCCTAAAAAAACCATTACCCGCGAACGAAACTACAAAGAGTAGTAATTTCAAATTCAAATTCAAATTCAAAAACCATTTATTTCGATCAACTTACATAGATCATAGTGTAAATTATTATTTTACAACAAATACAATTAAAATTATGAGTTTCTATTGACATTATGACCAGAGAGAGTATCATTCCAGTTCCTTATGAAAAAATGACTCCCGTAGGCCATGCGTATCTCAAATTCGAACTCAAAAAATATGTATTTATATAAGTCTTAAAAAGACATTTTAAACGTTAATAAATAATGTCAATAACTTGTAATGAATCCACCGTGCGTTTGGCAATATACCTCTACAAGAACAACGCACAAGAAAGTTGTTGGGTTTAATAATTAGAAGTGAGAGTTTTACAATATTTGCAGGATATACACGCATCCGTGTACCGCGTGAACAGCGTGCATAGCGTTGACAGCGTTGAGTTACGTGAATGCCATATTCGAGCAAGCCACGAGTGTACCAACGTGTATCGCGTGCAGTACCAAAGTGTATCAAGTGCACAGCGTGCATGGCGTTGACAGCGTTGAGCTATGTTAGCGCTGTATTCGAGCAAGCCACGTGTGTACCAGTGATATCAATTCATGGGTAATAATTACTAATTATTTATTGCAAAGCGATGCTTGACGCACGTGTGTAGTCTTTCTGTGCGCCGCGGTGGGTTTCAGCGTGACATAACTACACGTATGGCCAACCTAAAGCAACAGTGTTAGACACTATTTTCTATACGTGTTAACTGCTTCTTTATCTATGGCACCAATAGTAGTCCTACTTCCTACTAACATTATAAGTGCGAAAGTTTGTGAGGATGGATGGATGGATGTTTGTTACTCTTTCACGTCAAAACTATTGAACCTATTGGACTGATTTATTTATTTATTTATTTATTGTAATAACATGAACGCGTTAGCTTTTATACATATTATCAATTACTTAAAAACTATACACAATACAATAATAACAATATAATTTAAACAATAGCAATAATAATAATAATTTTCGAGCGAACAATTTGATTAATAATGTAATTATAAACTTAAATGAAATTAATTATAATAGTTTTACATTCTAGAATAGATACTATAGTTACGATCATAATTCTCACAAAATCGTAACAGTAGGGCTAATATAGCACGCCATTTATCATTAAAAACATCACATTCAGGATAGGTAGTTAGGAATGCGTTGAGGTCTGACATGATGCGGCATATCGGCGTGTTCCTACGATGAACAGTGCGACTAAGTGGAACATCAAGGAATCTGTGCCTATGGTTTGATCTGTGCCGGTTATAGTTATTGGGCACAAAAAGAGAGCACATACGATTGTGCAATGCAGGAGAATCTATAGCACCTCTAAGTATCCTGCAGCCGGTCCTAAGTTGGTCTAGCAGCCTCCTAGTTTCTAAGGAATTGAAACTCAGTTGTCCCAGAAGAAAGGCAGTGGGATAAAGAAAAGGATAGATGCCACGTTCCCTTTTATATAGATTCCTCAAAAAGGCTTTTTGAATCTTTTCCAGAGACAAAATATACTTCTCACAATGTGGGCTCCAGACGCACGCGCTTGACTCCAGTTTACTCCTGACTAAAGAAGTAAAAAGTAATCGCAAGATCTGAGGATCGCGGAAGTCCTTCGCGTTGCGCAAAACAAATCCAAGACGTTGATAGGACTCTTTTGCGGTGTTTTCGACGTGATCATTAAATGTGAGGCCACGATCAAAAAGCACTCCGAGATCCTTCATAGCCGACACCCGCTTTATAGGAAATCTGTCAATAAAATAAGTGTGCTGGATAGGAACGCGCCTGCGCCCATAAGACATCACGTAGCATTTTTCCGGGTTGAATAACATTTTGTTGACAATAGTCCAACGATAAATTGCTTCAATATCACTTTGTAATTCATTGCAATCAGCCTGTGATTTAACTTCAAGCGCAAGCTTGAGGTCATCAGCGTACAACAAACACCTGGACTTATTTATAACCTTCACCAAATCGTTCACCATGATCAAGAACAGCAAGGGTCCCAACACTGATCCCTGACTCACTCCGGATGGTGTGAAATAGGGCTCTGAAACAAATGTACCGTACTTCACAAACTGGCGCCGACCGCACAGATAATCTGCAAAAAAGTTCAAAAGTCTAGAAGTGCAACCAATATTGCTGAGCTTTTGAAGCAATATGTCATTGTCGACTTTATCAAAAGCTTTTTGAAAATCGAAGTATAATACGTCTACCTGCTGGCCGTCGTCCATACGATCCGAAACATAGTCTACAAGACTGAGAAGATTTGTGTTTACAGACCGCCCAGGGCGAAAACCGTGCTGCTCGTCCACCAAGTAACGATTTACCTGTCTCAAAATCTCCTTATGAAGGATGTATTCAAAAACCTTCGCTGGAGAACATAAAATTGCTATGGGGCGGTACTCATTGACTGCCGTCTTATTACCGGATTTCGGAATCGGTGTTACCCTAGACAATTTCCATTGTTCAGGATAAACACCATTTTCCAGCGATAAGTTGAAAATATGAGAAAGAGGCTGTGCTAGATATTTACTTGAAGACTTCAAAACAACAGCGGGGAGATTGTCCGGACCTGGAGAGCCACCCGCTTTAAGTTTATGAAGTCCACATTCTACATCCTGTAAGTCAACGCAAGGTATACTCACAATACCACCCTCAGAAGGGTTTTCAGAGCATTGATTCACATCCAGTGTCGGCAGGTCTTTGAGAAAGACACTTGAAAAATAGTCGGCAAAAGCTTCTGCCGCTGAGACACCCTCGAAAGTAGCTCCCTTATACACAACAGATGGCTCAAAACCTCCCTTGGACTTTAAGCTTGCGACGTGGCGCCAGAAATTCTGAGGGCAACTCTTCAAGGACGCTTCAATAGACACAGTGTGTTGGTCGTATGCTTCGGTCATACGAGCCTTGAGGTTAGATCGAAGATCCGAAAATGATCTGTAGTCTTCAGAACACTGTGAAAATTTCCACGCTCTATGTAGCGATCTCTTCTTTCGAATGTCCCTAATAATATCAGAGGTGAACCATACTGGATATCTGAAGCAACAAGAACATGGGCGCGTTTTTTTGGGAACACATTCATTGAAAGCGATATACAAGTTTTTATAAAATATGTCTGCAGCCCCCTGAGCATCCCTGCAGTCATATAGATCATTCCAAGATGTCTCACTAAGCAAGCCATTTAGACGAGTTATATTAAGTTTCTTGAAATTCCAGTCACGCGATTGGTCAATATTGCTAGGTGGCAATCGCCTCTCAGGATCACGATGGGAACCAACGTCAAAAGTAACTTCAAGGGGAGGATGGAAAATATCGGTCTTTAAGACCAAGCTATCCGTAGATACAACGCTCACGTGAGACCTATCGCACTCTCGTACCAACACAATGTCAAGCTTACTACCACGTGCATTGAAAATATCATTACATTCAATAAAATTGCAATATTCTAAGAAGTAACCATAATAATTATTAATATTCATTGTAGCACTATTCATATTAAGATCACCAGTTATTATCAATTTATATTTAAAATACTGAATAAATGACTCTATTTTACAAAACCAAGTCATATATTTATCATCCATCGCACTAGGGTTTATGTACACTACGCATATAAAGAGAGTCACTCCATTATAGTTGAAGGAGGCCCACAGGTCCTCACCACACGAAGTCTCTAGTTCCGGGTGCCGCGTGAGGCGCAGCTCGGATCTCGCGGCGAGTAGTACACCACCTCCTGGAGTAGGGCGGTCGCGTCGAAGCAAAGTCCAGTCGCTCGTTACTACTTCCGCGTCATGCACTGAGCTATCGAGGAAGGTTTCAGATGCGGCGACAACCATACTGTCGGTTACGAACAGTGTCGTTCGAAGTTCACGCAGTTTTGTTTTGAGTCCCCTCACATTTTGTGAGGTAATAACAACTTTACTGGTGGAACTATTACACGGTGTATTATTGACCGACTTCGCGCTGAAACGACCCACTTTCAGGCCTGCGCTTGGTATAATTCACCCATTTCTTGACACGAGCGTTCTCAGGCCAGACATCCACAGAAAAGCACCTATCGAAGCATTCCTCTGGCACTCCGATTTTAAAAGATTTGTAGCTGTTTGTTGTTTTTAATTCTTCAACTGTGCAGGCTTTCTGAGGAAAGAGATCCATCAAGTAGTGTTTAATTTCATCCGAGCCAGAGAGCATATTCCACAAATGCATGAACTTTCGCGGTTCGGCTGCTTTAAGTGACGTGACAGTGGGCCCGGCCATACATCGCAGCGAGAGAGGTTGTCGCGTTGGTCTACGCCGTACCTCCGTCCATTTCTCATTTGCGGGATGCGTTTGCCTGTCCGATGGGGCTGATACAGCGCTTGATGTAGGTGTTGGTGTTGTTGGTGCTAGTGTTGGAGCAGGTACTGGAGCAGGTACTGGTGCAGGAGTAAGAATAGCAGCCGACTTCAGAACGGATTGTGGAGCGGATTGTGGAGCAACCGCTGGTGCAACTACGTGCAATTTCCCTTGTGTTCTCGCTCTCTTATCTACTTCTAAGTCTCTAGAAATGGCCGGAAGAGGTTCTGACAGGGTAAGTCGGGGGCTAGTGTTGACTAATGATGAGTCATGGTTCTTACGTTGACAGTCTATAGAAGAAACCAACAGCTTCTGCATCCGGTTTGTCGCCTTAGCGGGCTCAGGCTGCGGCATTTTATCTACCGATGTTAATTTATCTAGAGATGAGCACTTGGAACAACGTGAACCCTTAAAACTAGCACACTCTTCATACTTGTCAAGGATCCCAAAAAGTATGTCCATTTGAGATGCATACCTTATTAGCTTTGTGTCGTACTCAGCAATAGTGGTAATCGCCTGGTTGAGTTTTATTTCATAATTGGCAATGATTGAAACAGAGAGGGTGAGCTTAGTTTCGTATCTTTCTATTACTGTACCGAACTGCTCTCTCGTGGCTGCTAGCTCTTTTCGTAAGCAACGTACCTCACGTAGCAAGTCCTCCTCTCTTTCAATATCAACTGCAGGGATTGAAGTTACCTTCTTTCTGTGTGTGACGTTTGGGTCTCGGGCCTTTCCCACCGGTGTAGAGCTGTTGTCACCGCCTTTCTTGGCCGCACTACGGCACTCAGGACAGCTCCAGGATTTATGTACATCAGAAGGAGAGGATTCCTGCCCAGTACATAGGACATGGTATATTTTGTCACAATTATCCAAGCTACAGCGTAGATAACCCTCGGTTTCTCCGACCTTACCGAGGCATGCAGAGCAGTTCATGGTTACAATATTGATAATATTATTATGCGTATGATAGTGCGCCTAGCAAAAATGTAGAAGCAATACAAACTCTTAGCGAGACAAGCTACTGGCACATTAATTTTCGTAGCGCGCAGTGACTATGCGCGTAGGTAGATAAGTTAAATCCAAGCGGCTCTGGTAGTGAGTCAGCGCAGAGTATCGTATCGAAGCGGGACCAGGCACGGGGTGATACGGCGAGTGATGAGTCACGGCAAATGCAAGCGGCGTAAGCGATAGCAGCCGTTATTTAAACTTTTGATAAACTATTTCGCTTATATCTTCAAAACCACTTGCCTGATTAACTTGTAATAAACGGCACCGTGTCCAGCAGATCTTCAGCCGTCTGGTGATATAAATTTCACAATAGAGACTTCACTTTAGACCACTTTTATTAATTAAAGTTTACGGAGCTAGGTAACGTGATGTTTGCTTGAGAACGAACGATATACGATATGATATTCGGTATATAGATAGTTTAGACCCTGGGATAACATATAGAGTACTTTGTTACTCGATGTTCCCTCAGGAACGATAACTACGCGGGTGAAACCGCGGAGCACAGTTAGTAATATTATAATGTTGGTTTTTATTACTATATATACCTATTACCTATTCAATAGTTATCGTAATCAGAAATGATCTTAATTTCACGCTTGAATGCTAAAACAAAGGTGTTTTAGCATTCAAGCGTGGTGTAGACACAAAGCACGTCTTAGAGATTAGAGGCCCAACAATTAAATATTAAAGATAGAGAAGGTTGTCAACCCTTCGTCGCAAGGGCATCGATATCTTTCAATAGTTTAATCATTCAGAGGCTTTATGAGTCATTTGAAAGTTGGAAGTCTGCTAAAGTTCGTATACATATGAATTAACAATTTTATAACACCAATTTCAAAGTTTAATGTCATAGTGGAGAAACGTGTTAATTTATTGAAGTTATTTTTTGGATAAACCCGCGTTATTTGAAAGTGCCATCGTATAAGTTTTTAGAAAATAGATCTAATCACATTTACTTAATAATTTTCAAAATAACTTCACTTTTTTAGGGTCTAGACAGACGATCTTCATTTAAACTGCACTCCAACTGCAAATTTTTAGTCTGAATGCTGTTAGTACGACTACAATAAAAGTCGGGCAGTTGGCTGTAATCGGGCTGCATGGTTGGCTTGCAGTCTTATTGCAGTCGTACTAACTGCATTCAAACAAATTTTCTGCAAATTTTCTGTCAGAGTGCAGTTTACATGTATGAGGCCGTCTGTCTAGTCTACCTTTAAGCCACGGATTCACTAGGAGACATTTTATCCCGAAATGACACGCCACACTCAATCTACGTGTAATTCCGAGAGAACCGCGAGAGCTTCAGATGTGGGGGCGAAGAGAAGCCTTAGGGGTCCTCTACGGAGGACCAAACGCCGTCCGGGCTGCGGATGAGTGATTCGGCGTGCCCGCAGACCGGACATATGGCGTCCCGCAGGATAACCCCTAGGATTTATTCAGTCGGGAAGATCCCCTTCAGGGACTTCCCATCCAAACATAACCCGGCGCTGCCCCCTCCGCAAGGCCGAGTATCTGTATGCAGATTTTACTGGGTCAAAAAAAAGGCTGTATTGGTACGCTAACTCGTATTACATTATCTGAGACATATATAGTGACTGTACGTTAGTATTGAGTTTTATTATCTTTGATTTCTTTTAAATAAAATCCTATTATTTGTGAGGATGAATGAATGGATGGATTAATGGATGTTTATTACTCTTTCATGCCAAAACTAATGAATCGATGTAAATAGTTTAGACCCTGGAATAACACACAGGGTACTTTTTATCTTTATATTCCCACGGGAACGAAGACTACGCGGGTGAAACCGCGGGGAACAGCTAATTAATTAATAATACAAAACCAGAAAAAATCCTAAATGCGAAAGAAGAAATTAAGGTAATCTTTATAAGCGAGCTTAAGAATGTAAATCTGGCCAAAATAAGCTCGATCATTTTGTTCATTTGCATTGACATTGGTTATGCTAATTGGGTTTTAATTTTCATATCGGAAACGAACCTGAAACTTTCGCGATTATTGGTTCAGCTAAATTTTTCGTTTAATCACAACTAGTTTTCTAATAGAATATATTAGGTATTGTGAATACTTGTTACAAAAAAAAAAATGTTACTTTATGTACTTACTTACAAGTGTATATTAGGCAATTAAACTATAAACTTATCCATCATTGAAGTACCGAAATTATCATTTTTGCAACAAAAACGAAAAGTCCGTGGAGTTACCAGCTTTAGTAGCTGGTAACTCCAATAGTGCTTCATCTTCTCTGCTCGTGGTTGCCGTAATAGCCGGCTAAGGGTTAACAGATCCAGAGGACGGGCAGCAGCGTCCTCTGCAAAAAACCATCGAACTGCGCTCGACAACCCGCCTGCCAAGCGTGTCGAGTATTGGCAAACCCCCTTTTATAGGGGAGGCCTATTTTCAGTAGTGGATTACCAACGGCTGAGATGATGATAATGAACAACAAAAATTAATGGATAAAATTCAATGGTACTACTGACCCAACGCCCCGAAAACAAAGAACTTATTTTCGGTATTTCGAAAATGGAGGCATTGACATTTTTACATAGAACGGTATATAAATTATATTCGGTAGTTTAATAATTTATAAGTATCAGAATTATTTATAATATTATATTTATATGTATTATGTCAGAATAATTCATTATTTATAAGACTTATAAATAATGAATTATAATATGTATTATGTCAGAATAATTCATTATTTATAAGACTTATAAATAATGAATTATTCTGACATAATACATATAAATATAATATTATAAATAATTCTGATACTTATAATAAGTAAAAAAGTTGGGAGACCAATTCTCTAACTTCGAGCCCTCTTCAATACATTTCGGCATTAGTATATTACAGATGGCACCTGTTATAGACTGAGTTTGTAGAATTAGGTACTTTCTATTTTACCATCTTCAGGAATTACTTTCGTTATCACAGCGCGGTCGCGGCAGCGCACGTTGCAGCTTGTCCCAAAACCAAGTGTCGCCCCACTGCATGTACGTATTAAGCGCCACGTAAAGCCGCAGCTCTACGTCCAGCTCCAGTGTCCGCCTGTCCTCCAGCAGCACCACCACGAGTCTTCGCCGCGTGTGTCGCAGTGCATGGGCGTGTGCCTCACGAAATTCTGCTCGTGCCCACGTTGAGCTGAGGAAGGCACGTGACACGAGGGCTATCGTAAGCCGCGAGCCTAGCACCGACTCCGAGATCTGCTCGGGAATGGAGCGTCCCGGCACCCAGTCGCGGTAGTGGAGGCACAGCCGATACGGAGGCGAGCGGCTCTCAAGCCAGCGGATGATCTCGAGCGCGCGCTCCTCGTCCTCGTGTGAGAACGACACGAACGCGTCGTACATGCAGTCGTCGTCGCTCCTCCACGACAGTAAACCGGCGCGATCGAGCAGTGCCCTGCCGAGCAGGCGCACGTCGCGCCGCATAAAACATGCGGCGCTTGCCAAGATAGCAACGAACAGTATGGTGAGCGGCACGCCGACTACGAGCGCTAGCGGTGATGACGTATTCTCTCCGATCTGTGGACACGACTCCAGGCTTACGCTTGCAAGCGCTCTCCCGTCCGCACACTTCACGTCTAAGTAGTTCTCCAAGGCCAAGAAGTGATCGCGTAGTACGGCCATTGTCTCCCTATCAGAGCAATTGCACGACAACGGATTCGCCGAGATATTCAATCGGCGCCCCTCTTTGACGAGTCCCATAGCTGTCCCTACGTCCAACTTCTGAAGGTTGTTGTTGCTCAAATCCAGTTTCTGAAACGCATATTAAAACAAAATAGAGCTAATGGCTCAGTTAGCGTGGAAAGTAGACTTTTTCTCGAATTTTGTTCCTTTTTAGGTTTCCATACCACAAAAGTATAAAAGGAACCCTTACAGAATCACTTCGTTGTCTGTCTTCCATTTATAAAGACCTTTTTTCTCTGGAAAGCGTTGAGGTATCAAGTTAAAACTCATATCAACAACTTAGGACCACAGACCTATGCTGCTGTAAAAAAAAATCTCCTAAAATCTTCTAAATCAACGTAATCAAAAGATACGGCCATTTTACAGCACATTTCTATACATTACGCAACGGGCTAAAACCTCTAGGGTACTTTCCGTTGGCCCAGCATAATGAAATTCGGCAGATAGCCAGATTTTATATCACAAGTAAAGTAAAAAATCCCAAAACCGTAAAACTACAAAAAAATTAATACTTATCACTAACATGTTTGCGGTATCTAACTAGGTATAGCTAACACTACACTAGGCCTACTTACCAAGGTGTGCCTTAAGAATAAATTTATTTTTTGACATGAGTTTGACATGTTTGTGTATCTATGATGATGATCTATGTGTACACACATAGATCACTAGACTACACACATATCTAGTGTGTATCGATTGTCTGGAAGAAATCGCTTATTAGCGATGAGACCGCCGCTTGTACATTTAAGTTTAGTTTTTGTGACCTGTAATGTTATTTCATTGTGTGTGGTGTAAGTACAATAAAGTATTATCTATCTATCTATTTATCTATGTGTTTGTCTGTGGCATCGTTTCTCCTAAAAAAAATTATTGCATTTCTTTTTGTTTGAAAGCTGACGTAATCGAAAGTTTTCTTAGATATATGTCTAATGGGAATCGGTTCAGTCCTTTGAAGATTACTAGCACTTTTCTAGCGACTAAAAGGATAAATAAGCAACATGGTCATGGAACATGGACAGTTCTGGATTAACCAATTTGGTATCTTTTTACTTCAACAATATGGCAAAATGAACCCGTTTACGACTGCGTTATAGTCGCATTGAAATAAGGAAAAGGGGAGATGAGGTATTGGCTTCTCAAAAATGGTAAGCTCAAATTAGGTCCCATTAGGTCCACGTACGTCGATAAAGTAAGGTCGTACGAGCGAATAATATTGTTGTCTCGGTCGGTCTTTGGTCTTGGTTATGTGCAAACAACTTCATACCTGGTCCATAAGGATCAGGTATGAAGTTATTGTGGTGTTGGTGAGGTAATAATATCAGCGATGAGATTATGACGGATTATTGGAGTCAGAATAAAAACTGGCTCAAAATAAATACTAACCCTAAACTTCAGTGGTAGTTGGTCGAGGTGCAGTCGGTCAATGCGGTTGTGCGCGAGCTGCAGGTCAACGGTGTCAGTTATATTAAGCAGCTGCGGTGGCACAGTGGTGAGGCCGGCGCCGGCGCACGATACGTGCAGGTGACGAGAACCGGTAGGAGTGGGGCGTTGCCAGCACTTGCACTCTGAGGGCAGCGAGCCGCATGCGCCATCGTCCGGACACATCAGTTCATCTTCCTCCAGCTCGCGCAGTTGCTGTTCCACATGCGTGCACCACAGCATCACGTGCGCACACGACGCCGGCCAGCGTCCGTAGCGGAGAGTGCGCCACGTCCAGTACATGCTGCAGTCGCATTGCAAATAATCGTTCAGAAACACCTCCACGGTGCCTTCGCCAATAAACAAATGACTCGACTCCGTCAAATAGTCGCTCTCATCGAACTGCACACTATAAACGGGCGCTCCTTGCAGCATCACCGACGCGTTGACGGCGCGGACGAATTCCAGGTCGACACGCTGGAAGCGAACGGTGGATGAGTAAAGAGACTCGATAAACGAAAGCGATCATCCGAAGGAACGCTCGTAGCTAACCTACCTGTAATAGCGAAACGCGAGTGTTCATCAGGTTTAGTACCTCGAGGTGCGGCATCTCTGTGCGCCAGTCGCGGCAGATGGTTGTGATGTTGTTACGTTCCAGCATTAACATTTTCAGGTTCCTCAACGACGATAGTTTAGAGAAACCTGTGGTGATATAAATCTATACTAGAATAAGATTCTCACTGTATAATAAATATTCGCCCCGAATTGGTTTCAGGGACGGCTACAAATTCAAAAAATTATCAAGTCATGAAAATCAGTTCAGCCATTCTTGAGTGTTATAAATAGTACAACTAGCACGAGTTTGTTTTACATGGATTATACAGATTGCTACTATCAAAAACTTAACATAGGTAACATCAAAGGGCAACAAAACGGCTGCCAGGAATGCAAGTTATATTGTAAATTGTAATACTAGCGTAGTCGCCGGAATATCGGTTATTCTTTCTTATTTAAATTAATTATTTATTAAATTAATATATTAATAAATTCATATTAAATTCTTATTAAAATTTCAGCTCTAGAATTTCTAGGGTTGGGGCTGGGTGTTGATGAGCCTCCCGATGGGTGCCCGCCTTCTCGCTGCTTCAATTTCCTCCAGGCAGATGTGAGCGGCCGAGGTTGCGGTTCGTCTCATAGGACGCAACGCAACTGAGACGGGCCGCGATGCGCCACGTAGCGCATCGCGGCTGAATGGTTGGGCCGCGGCGAAAGAGAAGTGCCGCTATTGCGGTGCGCCGCTCTTCCTGTCTTCCGCGGCCCAAACGGGGTCGCCTCCGTTAGATGTCGAAGGCGGTGGGTTCGCAGAGGAAGAGGAGTGTCGGTATTACGATGCTACGCTCTCCCTAATCCTCTGCGACCGAATCGGGGCGGAAAGCCGACGGCTTGCCGCGGTGTGGGTTGCGCCTCCGCGTGTTCCTATGAAGTCAGCATAGGGCACAGTGGATGTCGCAGGCGGGGCTCACTTGAGCCCTACGGTGGAGGTGGGTGGGAATGGGTTTTCCGTGTTCTCTCGCATGGAATCTATTGTGTTTGAGAGGGCACTGAACACCCTTCCAAGCCCTTAGAGTGAGAAGGGTTCTCTGCTGTGCCCCTCTGCTGACTTCATAGGGACACGCGGAGGCGCAACCCACACCGCGGCAAGCCGTCGGCTTATATACCCCTGCATCGGGGCAACCAAAGAGCCTCTGGCGCTATTTGCGCGTGGTGGTGGGTGGGAATGGGCCTTCCGTGTCCTCTCGCACGTTCGGTAGGCGATCGAGAGGGCACGGAACGCCCTTCGATGCCCTTAGAAATGTGGAGATGATGATTATCCGTACGTCTCCATGCAGAACTCCTTCTGTGCTGTGGCGACTGGAGAATCTGAATCCTGGGGCCCAGGCAACGAATGCGGGGGTATCCGTTCACCCCACCCCACCGTGGCGGGGTCCTCCATGGAGGACCAAACGCCGTCGGGGCCGCGGATGAGTGTTTCGGCGTACTCGCAGCCCCGACACATGGCGTCGCGAAGGAACATCCCGGGGTTTTTTAGTGGGTATACCCGCCGACACAGCAACGTACTGACGTACGGTGCTATGCCGGCGGGGAGTCCCACATAACCACCTTGCGCTCCCCCGGGTGCGGGTGGTATGCGTCACACATTTTTCCCCGAGCAACAAAAAAAATGGGTGTTGATGAGGACTTTCATTTTAATACATAAAGAGAGATAAAAGTCACCATTTGAGGAGTTGCAGAAGTCGTGTAATGTCGGGTTCTCCATGAGGTTGAGTTCGTGCAGTCCCTGGAGCGCGGGTGCAGAAAAAATCTCCAATGCGCTCTGCTGTAGTTTGTTCCTTGAGAGATTGAGCGTGACTAACGCACCGCTGTTCGCAAACATTCCACTGAAATATAAAATTGATGTATTTAGGTTTTTTTTTAAAGAATCATAATACTTATTTTTTTCTTCTTTTATAGACCCACATGAATGTATTGCCAGTGTCAAGTTATATAAATTTTGAAGTTAATATGGTTGTGCAGGACGATTTAACTAGCCTCTTTATAATAACAAGTTCATATAACAGTTGTCAGTAATCATTCATTAGGAATTATAATATATATAAAATAATTTCGCTAATTAAAATATTATAGTTAATAATTAACGCAGACATAGGAATAGAAAGTAGATTTGACAACCCTACGCTAGTGACGCCATGTTTTTGGGCAGGCCTAGTGGGCGTGACAATAAATATTATATAATTATGCTTATGTATTTAACAAGCGCCATCTAGTATCGAGCGGCAAAATTACAGAAATAATATTGATGTAAATAGGTTTACATCAATATATAGTCACGTGCAAAAGCTAGGGCTTTTGCACGTGACTTCACTTTCTTAATTAATTAGCAATTTCTGTTTTGGAGGATTATTTAGTGATAAAAACTATTGTATGTTCTTGTATAAATTCTTGCATTTTGTTACAAATAGATTTGTCAACAGCAGTTTATTAAATGAAGCGTAGAAAAGGTAAATTTCGGAAAACAGACAAACAGTCTTAACTTTGACTTGTATGTTAGTAATTATATTTGATGTACTTATACGTATGTACTAGAATATTCTATTGTGTATTGTTAAGGATGATACTTTCTAGTTTTCCAGAATATTTTAGTACTGTCTCGAAACAGGGTTGGCCTAGTATAAAAGCCGGAGTAAGCCGGGTTAAGATTCAGTTCTATAATAATATCAGAAGTGTAACAATCAAACAGTATAACAGTGAATTCGTAGTGGAAGTATTAACGATCGAACAGTAATAGTGTATTCAGTTCTCGTTCAGTTCTCCTATTGAATTGGAAGTGTAGCAATCGAACAGTAACAGTGAAATTCAGTGAAAGTGTAACAATCGAACAGTAATAGTGGATTCAGTTTTCTTATAACAACGGAAGTGTTAACATGCGAAAAAGTAATAGTGAATCAGTTCTCTTTTAACATTCGGAAGTGATTAATCAGTGTTCATAATTAAATAGTGAACAGTAAGACCGTGTTAATATAGTGTGTTAGTTTAATAGTCAGTGCTTAAAGTATAAATAGTGTAGTGATAGTGTACGTATTCAGTGCTAATTTTAATAAATAGTAAAGCTGAGAAATAAGGATTTTAATTTGAACTCGTGTCCAAAGGTAACAGTTTCATTAGTGTCCCTCGCCAATCCAGTAACAGTTCAAGTGTGCTTGCTGCCAGTGCCGTGCGTAGGTATAATGGTCAATTAGTCAATTCAGAGTCAGTGCAAGCCTAGTAGTAACATAGATAACTATTTACCTAATAGGTATATTAATGAGTTTACTTTGATACATACATACCTCGCAAAAGTTTTCAGTGAATTCCTGCTCAAGTCGACATCCCGTAAATTAGGTGAATAATAGAATAGGTCAGGCGGTAATTGTTCTAACGCACTATCTACGATCTCGAGACTGATTAGCTGGGTCGTGTTCGCGAGCAGTTGATTCGGAAGCCGCTTGAGCTTCATTGCGTTGGCGAGCTCTATGCTGAAGAGGCGCGGACACGCGGCCATCCACTGCGGCGGCAGGTTGCTGACACTTCCTGTGCCATCTTGTAGGTTGACAGTCTCAAGCGAGTCGCACCGAGTTATCGGCTTCGGTCTACTCACCGAAAGCCACCGCGTTAGGGTCAGATCTGTCTGCAACGGCGTGATTATCTCATTTAAGTCAAACGTCTTCTCCAAATTGGCGGCGACGCTCACGGTGTGTAAACTCCACACACACACCGCCACATGCAGGGCACACACGCTCTTCACAAGGTACATATTACATACAAAAATTAAAATGCATTTTTATTCTGAGTTTTTTCGTGACCACGGCTGATGCAACTTGGCCGAATCGTCTGGGTATAACTAAATATTTTTAGCGCATTAAGTCACGTTTTTCCTTAAACTAAATAATATTATTATTAGGTATACATCATGCACCGTTCTCTATATCACCTTATTGAATACCTACATTTTATAGAGGAGATATCGTGGTAAATTCAAGTAAATAGGTACCTACTACCTACCTACTTTATGTCGTATCATTGTATTGAATTATTCCTAAACCTTACCAATTACCATTGGTAAAATAACATGGCATTACCAATGGCCGTTTGTATCATTATCCAGGGCCGGATTTAGAGGTCCAGAGGCCTCGGGGCAACAAAGGAGCGGAGGCCCCCTAGCCCCGAATTATTTTCCAAATAAAATGAAGAATTTTTTTCTGTCTAGTTTTTCGATAAACAATTTATTGTGAAACCAAATAGATTCCCTAAGTATTTAACAAACACATATAAATATAATCGGAAACAAGAATATCTGAAATTAAATTTTAGATTCAAAAGAAAATATCAAAGGAAAAGATGTTTACTAGTGTTTACTAGTTGGAATTTAAAAGAATTTTTTTTCCGAAGTCTCTATTGTGGGGGCCCCCTGCTTGTGGAGGCCCCGGGGCTTTCGCCCCGGTTGCCCTCCCCTAAATCCGGCCCTGTCATTATCTCACTGTGAATCGATCATTGGAAAGCTAAAAATACCTTATAACAATAATTACGCAGCATACTTGTATGCTATCTACAGACTACCTATTAAGAGCAAATACCTGTTCATAAAGGAAGTTAAGCAACTGTTGTCTAGCACTCCACTAAATACAAACGATATTTATATTCAAGGTGATATGAATATCGACTTAAAAACTAAAGATAACATTCGAGAACATTATGTTAGCGTTATCTCTGAGTGTGGCCTGACGGGCACGATTTCCGATTTCACCAGAATAGAATAAATTTGTCAAATGCGTAGTGGGACTCGCATGTGAAGGGCTCCTCACCACTCTCCACCGTATGTACTCGTATACCTGTAGAAATCACGTCTGCTCATTTTTTTTATTATTATTTATTGTTATTGTTTTTTTTAATTATTTTTTTTATTTATGATAGTGAGTGACAAGACGAGCAAATCAGGTGCGGTAAGCATCATGATTGGCCATATCAGACACAGTGCCACCCAGTGTTTTAATATTCTAAATTCTGCGTGGCACTGCACTGCGCCTGTTGCCCTGAGATATGAGTTGTTGAATCTCATCATGCCCAGTAATTTCGTTGGTAACATTTGAATAACTGGCGGATGAATAACTGGCAAAGGTGTGGTACTTCCCCAGGCGGCCCCCTGCAAAAGAGGCCTATCACTACAAATATGGACGGACAAATATGACGGACAGCGGAGGCTTAGTAATAGGGCTCCTTCGGCACCCCTTTAGGGTTCGGAGCTCTAAAAACGAGGAAACTGTGTCACTAAATCTTGTCTGGATCATATATTTGCACGATCGCGCTTGTTAGACCTGCACTCGGCGGTACTCGGCACTGTATTGGCAGACCATCGAATGATGGCGCTGTCATGTATCGGACTTCGCTCAGCACATATACAGGATGGTGTGCAAACTATAAAAGTTATTAATCATGAGAAAACATTTCTTGCATTGCGTGATATTGATTGGAATGGTAAAACTAATAGTGATTATCCCGACATAATTTATGACTCAATTAGGATATGTTTTCAGGCTTGTTATGATGATGCCACATGCGTTAAAACTAAATAAAAACAATAAAGGAAACAAATCTCCGTGGATAAATAATAGAATTAATAATATGAGGCGAAAAACACTATTTACTGAATGGAAAAATGATACGAGTAATAAAATATTGAGACTAGAATATAATAAACACCGAAATAAAACTCATAAATGCATAGAAAAATGTAGGAATACATATTTAAAAAATGAAATTAACGCAAATTAAACTAATTCTAAAAAACTATGGCAGATATTAAATAAATTATCAGGTCGTGATAAAAAGTCGGTTGATGATACTATTCATCAAAAATCATTCATGTGCATTCAAACTACCGTATAATAAACCCTTTAAGATAACTGCGCATAGCCACGATTATTTGCATAGGTCCCATACAGTAGGCTGCCGGTGTGAATCTATAGAACATGAGGTATCCCATCATATATATCTGGGTCTGGTTGTTGATGAAAGGTTCAACTGGAGTTATCACGTCGACACAGTATGTGACAGACTACGTGTAATTCTAGCGAAATTCTATGTGATTAAACTGAAAGTCCCATTTTCAATTCTACTGAGTGTGTATACCGCTTTAGCGGAATCTATTATTTCATAATATGGCCTAACTACTAACTGCAGAACCTTTAAGACTTACCTCAAGAGAATAAGTTAACTACAGGTTAGATTGCTCAGTATGATAGTCCCTAAAAGCATAAAAAATATATTTACTGAAGATATTTTAAAAAATTTCCATCATTGTCATACACTGCCTGTTCAGATGAAATTTAAAATCTTGATGATGATTGAACAAATTGAAAATAAAAGAGACATCAAGATATCTATATCTCATAAAATAACCACACGTCACGTATCAAAGCAGACGCTTGTGGTTCCAAGACAACATAATTACTATGGTAGACGTACTACATCATATCTCATTCCAACCCTAATTAACGATATGCCCTATAATATTAATAACGAAGTGAATACCAAAAACTGTAAAAGAATAAATAAAAAAAACTTCATCGACGACTTAATTAGAAACAATAATAGAACTGAGATCACCCTGTTTTTGCACTGGACGGGTGTGTTATCTGTAATTGCATGATTCTTATGCATTACATAGCATTAGGTAGTAGGTAGCCGTGGAGTTACCGGCAATAGAATAGTTCTCCACCCTCTCTACCCGTGGTTGCCGTAAGAGCCGGCTAAGGAATAACAGATCTAGAGGACGGGCAGCAGCGTGCTCTGCAAAACACCATCGAACTGCGCTCGACAACCCGCCTGCCAAGCGTGTCGAGTATTGGGAAAACCTCCCTTTATGGGAGGTCTATATTCAGTAGTGGATTACCAACGGCTGAGATGATGATGATGATGATGAGGTAGTAGGTAGTAGGTAGGCTTGCATTCATAATTATATTGGTCGCAAGCAACATGATAAGTTGTTGACTCAAAGTAGGTTAGTAAAGCTTGGGGTGCGTGCAGGAAACCTCCCCGTGGTGCACCCTGGGCAACGGCGTCTGGCAACAGACGTCCGTCTGTTCGTCTGTTGCCAGACGCCGGCCGATATCCTGCCAAATGGGCTGTGGTGGGCTCTTTAGTGAGTAGACCGCCACGCCCGGGAGGAGCCTCCGCGTGTCCTCATGAAGTTAGCATGGGGCACAGTGGACGGCGCGGGCGGGTTCAATTGAGCCCCGCCGAGAGATGGATTTTCTACTTTCCCCTGCGTAGATCCACCCCTGCACGGGGGTAACTAGAGAATCCCTGCGCTTGCTGCGCGAAGTGGTGGGCGCGGGCGGGTCTTTCGCGTACTACCGCACGTCTTTGACAGCGTTGAGGAGGGCGGGAAACACCCCTTCAGGCCCTTTCTCGGCTTTTTCGTGTGCAGAAGTCGACCTCTGCACTGGGGCAACCAGAGAACCTCCCCTGCGCTAATTGCGCGTGGTGGTAGGCGGAAAAATGTCTTCCGTGTCCTCTCGCACGGACTGAACGCTTGTTCGAGAGGGCACGGAACACCATTCCGTTTTTAGTGGGTATACCGTAGGGGCCTGTGTGCCGTCCGGTAGTCCCACATAACCACCCGTCGCTCCCCCGGGCGCGGGTGGTATGAATCAAGCATTTTTCCCCGTGAAAAAAAAAGTTAGTAAACCTTTTAATTTATTTTTGCGTGTTTGCTCTCATATGGTGGATAGTAGATTTTTTACTTAGAATTAATTTATTAAGATATTTATTACTTTTCTTTTTTTATGTTTAATACGGTGCGAGTTGGATGGATGCAGCAGCACAAACCATGAGGTTTATTGGTGCAAGTTAATGTAATATTTTTTGAAAAAAATAAAAAAAAATACTCTATTGCTGACAAGGTCTTATCAATTCAATCAATTTCAACAAAAGTCATTTCAATTTTCAAGGTCAAGGACGTTTTGAATTCATTTTGTTTATTGACTGCTACCCGCCTAGCATGGCACGGGGATAACTAATTTACCCCGTCTTTTCTCTCTTTTGCGCCAAAACAATTCATATCTGCTATCTTGTTCTAACCCCCAGGGACTTCGTTTTCCCTGGTCACTGTGCTACCGGGGCTGTAGGGGCTGTACTGATTTTTTTATTTCTTTGAATTCTTTCTTATTATCGTGTCAATGTTTCATAATTTATTAGACTGACCTAGCCCAGAATGTAGCCACGTCTATTGAGTTTTTGTGGAGGTCCTCCCTAGTGCAGGTATTCGGGCACAGGAGACATTCGAGTAGATGGGTCATGGTCTGGCAAGGAGCTTTACAGTACAATGCTCTAGACCAGCGCTTCTTAAGCCTCATTTGTACATGTTTTGCAAATGGGGCATAAGACGGCCGACGTGGTTGCGATATCGGTTTAATGTCTTCCAGACCGGCTACTGTAGATCTTCGATCTGTAGTTCTGCGACGTCTAGTGGAGGACACCCAGTCTTCCGCTTTTCCAGTCGTGGATTTGTAATGTAATGTAATTTTACTATAATTAGTCAGTAGGTCAGTAGGGCAGTATAACTGCCTCGGTGGCGTAGAGGGCGCATGCTCGACTGCCAATCAAGAGGTCCTGGGTTCGATCCCTAGGTCAGGCAGTGTAAATATTGGATTTTTCCATTAGGAATTATCTCAATAACTGCCTGGAGTCTGGAACTGTGACCGGTAGATGACAATAGGCTCGCTCCCTATTACATGGGACCAATAACATACTGGCGAAATGTGGGTGTAACTACTATGGGACTGAGTCCTGGGTACACCTCTGCCTACCCCTTCAGGAAAAAGGCGTGAATGTATGTTATGTTATGTAGTCATTATACATTACTATAATTAGTCATTATACTAATAATAAAATTAATATCTTTACATAACATTTCAGTCACTATACTAAGCATGAGTTTATCTAACAGGTAAAATTATGAGCAGTATTGGAATTTTGAATAACAATATTATTATTTTATTTGCTCTTTTCTCTATTTAAATAACTGAAGAAATGCTTTTTGTTTGTCCTCCTCTATTGATAATATAGTGCAAATGTATCGATGTGTAGGGATAACACAAGTAGTACCTATTTGATTCAAAGTTGATATTAAAAGTATAATTGTATTTTTTTTTAGGAAGCTCCTGAGAATTCCGGTAAAGTTTCCATCACTTTAATAGGGATACTGTTGACTTACTCACTTTACACGACGAGTTATACTCGAAAAATGGATATAGATACGTAACTTGACGTAGTCTTGTCTGTGTTGTAGTCTTAACTTTGGCCCGACTAAAGACTGAATTTAATAAATTAATCAGAACATTCCAAATGAGTCCCTATTTGATGTTGTCAGAGTTGTAGTGTTACTGGCTTTAGAGTACCCTACCCTCTCTACCCTTGGTTGCTGTAAGATATGGCTAAGGGTTATCAATTCCAGAGGACAGGCATCAGGGTCCTCTGTGTAAAACCATCGAACTGCGCTCGCCAATCCGCCGCCTTTAGCAAAAACCGCCTATGAAGGAGGCCAATGTACAGCAATGGACGGCTGAGATAATGATAATTGTCATAGTTTGTTCCATTGTGAACGTTGAGACACTTATATAAAATGACTAGCTGTGCCCCGCGGTTTAACCCGCGATAGTACAATGAAAATTTAAAAAGGTGCTAACTGATTATCTTTTCAGGAGGTAACTATAATAGAAACCCTATTTGAAAAGTCTGAAAAGTCCTGTGTAATTTGATTAAAAATAATAGAGGAACAACCAAACAATTCAATAAGTAATGTATCGGCCCTTATTCTCGCTTTAGAGGGCACTCGAAACTTTTCTCATTATAGCACCGTTAAAAGTAATCTTAGAGTTGAAATAAACAAAAAATAAGAATAGAAAACGAGGCGAGGAATCTAATTAAAAAGACTTTTATGTTTTTTGTTTTAATATTCTACAGATTTTCGATTTTTTCGAGGAATCGGAGGACTTTGAAACTTTATTCCGCTTTTTGTGCTGATTTTGTTGTGTTTATTTCATTAAGCGTTTCTATGATGATGCGTTGCTATGATTGTAGTCTAGGTTATAATTCGTTAGAATGCAAATTATAGTTTATTCTCTATTGGAACAGGTTTTTCCTATTTCGTATGCTAATTAACAGTAGCTTATCCTAAGTGGGTATATCTACTATGGGACTGAGTCCTGGGTACACCTCTGCCTACCCCTTCGGGAAAAAGGCGTGAATGTATGTTATGTTTTTATCCTAAGAATACACCTATTAAATTTAGAATTCATTATTGTCCATTCATACTTGACTGGCCAATTTAACTAGGTACTTATATTATAGCACTTATATTATGGATTATATATCTTGACTTTGAAAGTTTTCCAGACTTTTCCGTGAGTGAGTGTTTTTTTTTTTATTTCTCATCTTGAAGAATAATTTATTATTCTAGTATTATTTTAAGCAGTGGCTCAAGACGTTCAAATTATGACTTCCTCTTCTTTGTGGCAGAATCTACTCTCGTGTCTTGGTCTATGACGAATAATTATTTAGTTAGTTATAAGCGGCAGGGCCCACTACTTATTTAAAGTTTTGTTCAAAAAACGGATCATGAATGAATGAATCACTACCTACTCATTTTGAAATATAGTGGCATGTCATTATTTACTACTAACTAGTCATATAACTACTAGAATATTTCTTTGTTTATTATTTATATTATTTTTGTAGTGGTAGGCCTCTTTAGCAGGGGGCCGCCTGGGGAAGTACCACACCTTTGCCAGTTATTCATCCGCCAAGCAGTAATGTGCAAACATTACTGTGTTCCGGTATGAAGGGCAATGTTACCAGCAAAATTACTGGGCATGATGAAATTCAACAACTCATAATATCTCCTCTATATGACTGCCTCGGTGGCGTAGTGGGCGCATGCTCGACTGCCAATCAAGAGGTCCTGGGTTCGATCCCCAGGTCAGGCATAGTGTTAAATATTGGATTTTTCCATTAGGAATTATCTCAATAACTGCCTGGAGTCTGGAACTGTGCCCGGTAGATGGCAATAGGCTCGCCCCCTATTACATGGGACCAATAACATACTGGCGAAATGTGGGTGTATCTACTATGGGACTGAGTCCTGGGTACACCTCTGCCTACCCCTTCGGGAAAAAGGTGTGAATGTATGTTATGTTATGTTTCATAATATCTCAGGGTGACAGGCGCAGTGCAGTGCCGCGCAGAATTTTGAATTTTGAAACACTGGGTGGCACTGTGTCTGATATGGGCAATCATGATGCTTACCATCAGGCACCTGATTAGCTCGTCTTGTCACTCACTATCATAAAAAAAAATGAATTTATACTCTAACAGAACGGGTGACCCAAATTACATTGCTCGAGTCAATTCATATGGCAAATACTCAAATGTTGTCTAACTAATTTGTAGGTTTTTAAACGAAAGCTGGCAACCAAAAACATGTCAGATTGCCAGCATTAAAACACCGAATGACCCTTAAAAAGCGATCAATCCACATCACAACGTATGACATTATTCCCTCTCAGACAATATTTCTGGCAATAAAACTCGTATGATAACAGAGTTAAGGTCAGGTACGAGTTATGGCCGTGATATTTTATTACTGATAATAAAATGCTACCGCTGTGCCTGAATGTTGATGTCGCGGTTCGGTGAGGATAAGAATGTTTTAATAATTTTAATATTTAATAGTTCTTCATTTCCTCTTTCCTACTACCTCTTTAGTTGAAAGTCGCTCAAAGACTAGTAGATTTTTAGTGCAGTAAACAAGGATACGCTTATGTCCGAACTTACAGACGATTAACGTAAGCAAGTTGATGTGTGAACAAAATATAAGTTTTTTATCGCGCTTGGCGTAGTCTGTTAGCTGTATTTATATGGTTGATGACAATAGGGTCGCCCCCTATTCCATGGGATTTGTCTTGTTGTTGCAGATGAGTGCTTCGGCGTCCCGCAGGATAACTCCCAGATTTTTTTGGGGAGTGGGACTACCACTCCCCCACTACCCCTGGTAGATTAGCCCTGTAGATTTGTGCCTGGATGGCAAAAGGCTCACCCCCCGTTGCGTGAGACTTAAAAAAAGCAAAATGTGGGTATACCTACCATTGGATTGGGTCAGAAAAAGTTACGCAGAGATGGCACCCACGGGTTCACCTTTCGGGATAGAGGCGTGTTATGTGTATAAACGCGCGTTATAGTCTTTTAGACTCCTGACCATATCAATGACGTCATTAGACTGGGAATGTTTTTTAATTAAATCTAACTAGGTAGGTTCTTAACTAGTAACCTTATCAAAATAAACATGTAACGCAAGTCATATAAAACTGTCTTTAATTAAACAATTACACACAATACATGTTTTGGAGTACCTAGTAAGTAAATTCTAAATCATTTTGATGGACTACATTATTTAACAAACGTTCCTGATTAACACCAAACACAATAACAATAATAATTAGATTACATACAGCAGATTGTGTTTTGATATAGATAATATAATTACAACTGGGATTGCATTTGCTCGGTTTGGTACATTGAGTCCTATGATAGAGTAATCCTCACAAAGTACTAGCTCACCTGAACATCACTGGGTTATACCAGATATTGCAATTAAAACACAAACAGAAATTGCTAATTATAATAATCTATTTGTAATATAAACACTATTTATCATGCATATAAAAACGACAAAACAAAATAAAGTCAACATTTTTACCAAAGGTATTTTGTAAATGTGCTGGTACTAAATATATAAGTCATTACTACATTTAAAACCTACATTTAAAAATTCGCAAATATAAAAGGATTTTCTTCGATGTGCTTTTTATAATTAGGGCAAAATGGAATCTACAAGATGCCATGACATAAAGTATTGGTATCTACTATCTACAGGGTTCGGCACTCGAAGTGTTACTAATACAAAATGCTGTAATTTTGTTAATTATGAGCATATTTATTTTAAAACTTTAGTATCGAAAAGAAAACATATAAAATAAATAAAAAAGAAATTATTGTTCAATATGACCACCTTTAGCGCGGATAACAGCATCGAGTCTGACCGAGAAGGCTTCACACTCTGCACGAATGTGGTCTGCTGGTATTTTGTTCCATTCTCGGCGGAGAGCAATCTTTAAGGCGTCGACCGTCACATATTTTTTTGTTGACACTTTGGCTTCTAGAATTGACCATATAGAAAAATCCATTGGGTTTAAGTCCGGGGAATATGGTTGCCATTGTTGCGAAGAAATGAGCTCGGAACATTTTCTTGTAAAAAAATTTGGGTTTCACGTGCTTTGTGGGATGGTGCAGAGTCTTGTTGAAAGGTCCAATAATTTCTACCAAATTGTTTACGTGCCCAAGGTAACAAAGCATCGTTTAAAATGTTTTACGGTAGATCTGCTGGTTTATCTTTACACCCTGGTCAATGAAAACGAGAGGTGAGCGTCCCGTGGCAGTTACCACAGCCCAAACCATCACAGATGCTGGTGCTTGCTTTCGCAAGGCAATTCGTTGGTCTAAATTGTCATTTGATTTACACTTTGACCATACGCGATCATTTTGTTTGTTCACATATTGCTGAACCGTAAAAATTTTTTCATCGGAAAATACCAAATTTTCAAGCATGACACCAACGTGCAAGTGCTTAAAGTTCTTAGCTCTTTCTAGACGAGTTGCCTTTTGTGCAAGTGTTAGGTCTTGCACTTTTTGTAATTTGTAGGGCTTCAGTTGAAGTTTATTTTTCAATATGCGTCCTATGCTCCGGGCAGATACATTAAGACTTTTCGCCAATTTAACTGCGCTTTGTCGTGGATTTCGTTCAATTCTAGCCTTTACCTTTCGAACCATTTCTGATGATGTTGCTGTTGTTGGATGTCTACCTCCATGGCGTTTTTTGATGCTACCCGTATCATTGTAACGCGTGATGGTCCGATACACAAACATTTTGTTCAAATGTAAATGTCCTAGCTCATTAACGATGACTGACTGCGATTTTCCAGCCAAATACAAAGAAATGACACTGTTTCGTTTGACTTCCATCTGCAAACCTTTTTTTAACAACGACGAAAAATAATAAGCTTTTGTATGTTTATTAACAATACAATAGACTAAGGAATGTGAAAAATGGGCGCCATACTGTAAACAGTTTACTT
Source organism: Hemistola chrysoprasaria (assembly GCA_947063395.1). Lineage (NCBI taxonomy): Eukaryota > Metazoa > Arthropoda > Insecta > Lepidoptera > Geometridae > Hemistola > Hemistola chrysoprasaria. Next base: position 1,603,184 of record OX346719.1, read on the forward strand.
GCTATGGCAACGTAAAGTTAGTAACACTTCGAGTGCCGAACCCTGTATATACATTAATCTTTACTTTTAATTATAAGGATTATAATAATATATTTTAAAATATGTTTTACTAAAGTATAAAGCAAAGAATACCTCGCCTCTGCCTCTGCCTCGATGGCGTGGTGGGCGTAAGCTTGACTGCCGATCATGCGGTCCCAGGTTCAATCCCCAGGCCAGGCAAAGTGTTATTGGATTTTTCCATTAGGAATTATCTCTATGACAGCCTGGAATCTGGAACTGTGCCCGTTCGATGGCAATCGGCTCGCTCCCTATTAAATGGGACCAATAACATACTGGCGAAATGTGTACCTCTGCCTACCTCTTCGGAAAATAGGCGTGATTGAATGACATTAACAAAAAATAAAACAATTTTTTGAGCTAGTAGTCAACTCGGCCGCAATAAAACTGGTGGAACACGCGGTCGAGTTGCCTTTAATTTATGTGTAAAAAAATACCACTGACGTCTGTGACTGAATAATTTGATCCTTGAAAACTTAAAAGTTTAAAGAAGTAAGTAAAAGTAACTAAGGTTGTAATATTTAAATTATGATAAACCAATACAATAAATAATAATTTAAATAACTCCACTAAAATAATTCGACACCTGAAAACTTAAAATACATCATACGTTTTTAAAATATGCAAAGACTAGAAGCAAGTTATAAGCTTCTACGAATTTATACGTGAAGGCACTATGTACCTTCTGAAAGTGGTATCATGTCATGCAAATCAGAAAGGTCTCGCATTTATAAATATATTCATTATATTTACATAAAAAGGTCGAAATCTTTGATAAAACAGAGACAAATGCAAATCCGTGGATTTAACGGGTGACCGGAGAATATTATAGGACGCGTTAGTACTGTAGGAACTTTAACAGTTTGCTCATTTGAATTTTGGTCATAAAACTAAAAAAATATAAAAATTTGTCATCGTATCTCAAATGAGATGTGATAATACAAAATGAAATGTCATTACTCGTATTCCAAAAGTTTGAAAAACATCAATCACCTTACCTCTTCGCGCTAAGCCTATTGAATTGACGGAGCTGAAAAGAAACTTAAATCTTACTTTAATTGAGTACAGCCACTGGTTGCAGCTAATTTTACATAATATATTACTGTTCTGAAAAAAGAAAAAAACTCTGCGCGCTCAAAATATACAACACGTCTATTTTTTCTGTTGAGCTGTTATATTAGAAACGGAACTAATTTATAGTGTAAGTGTTAATTCACCTGTTTTTATTGTTGAAAAGTACAGTGGTGCCTCCAATGACATTGAATAGAGGTATCCTTACTCTAAGGGTGACCCCCATTATTTTTTCTCTTTTCTGTCTAGCTATAAGTTAATTCTCAATTTTTCTTATTCTCAATAATTCTCAGCGCATAATGTATCTACCTAGTTGCCCATACAATAAATATAAAATCTAGGTATCCCAATAATAATAGTCTAGCTTTAACACAGCTGTATACCCTAAAACAACAGTGCCTATTATCCAAACCCAAGATAATCCAGCAAAACCCAATTTTTAAACTTAATTTCGTTTTGACACAGCACATTTTGGTAAAGGTTGCAAAAATAACTGGCCTATTCAAACAATCCTTCGCACCTCGAATTGTACTGAATCTGCGAAAGGGTGAAGTTATGCTGGAGATGTGCGGACCCTCACTCAATCGGGAATCATAAATTCAGCTGTATTAGTGTGGGCTGCTTTGTATTCAGCCGAAATGTTGGGCCTGTCACTCGTGCATTTACTTACTAGTTCATATTTATCGGCTACACACTTACGTGCGAGTTTTCGGATTGTTTTAAGAAAATAAAGATAGTGTTACCAGTTACGAAAATTGCATATCAATGAAAGGAGATGTCATCTGTCACGTCAATGTCAGTCAATGATATTTGACAGTGACAGACACTTCTGACAGATATCATCAATACATCGTACAAATTGTGTCTATAGGACCGGGTAGGACGGGCGAACGGTAAAGCAGGCTCGTCAGGTCGTCAGAGCCTTGTTCATTTTGCCTTCAGCCGTCGACGAGTAGACGTCACACGCTATATTATTGCATATACTTGTGTTGTCTATATATAATAGACAATACAAATTCCCACCCACGAAACAATTCCCAAATACAAAATTATTTTTGCGTTTGGCAACAAGATAGAGTCAGCTACAGTCAAAGGCAGGTCTAAACTTGCCGGTAACTTGGTACTTGGTAAACGGGTGTAACTTGTAAGTTAGTTAACTTAGTATAGCGTGTAGCGAGGGCCGGTTCCACCGCGCGATAAATCAAAAGTTTGGCAATTAGAGTTAACTAGTGTTCAGTCGAACTTGAGTGGCCGAAGTGTGGACTATCGCTTTATGAATACAACTTCCACTTACTAATTGGTAGCTCATTTGCTAGTTCTTGAACATTGTTAGGTCATCATTGGCGTCTTACATCTATCGTTATCTATAAGTTTTCTAGCAAAGATCACTTAAAATTAATGACATTTAATGATGACATTTTATGTATGACATTGACGAAGTTGTTGCCCTAAAACACCTAAACTCACTAGCTGTCCCCCGCGGTTTCTCTCGCCTCAACTTTGTTCCCGTGGGAAAAATTAAGGTGTTATTCAGAGCCTTAACTATCTACATACAGAATTTTACCCAAATTGTCTCAGTAGATTTTGCGTGAAAGCGTAACAAACATCCATCCATCCATCTATCCTCACAAACGTTGGCATTTATAATATCAGTAGGATAGTAGGATTAGTCAAAAGTAAAGAATTATTAAAGCTGGTAATGATTTTTTATACACATATCAAATTCTCTCAGAAAACCCTCGAAACATTAACGAGTCGTTATCCGTTACCCGCCCGTGTGAACAGACTCTAGCCAGTCATGAACAGTCATTAGGCGGTATGCACACGAGCCGTCAAACTAACTTTCAACTGCCATAACTAAGGTAAATAACCGACCAAGCGCAGGTAAAGCTGCATAACTTAGGACCTACCTAAAAACTGTACTCGTATTAGTAGTCCTGCTAATGTTACAAATGTGAAAGCTTGTAGGTACGAGTGTGTATGTTTGTTACCGCTTTACGCCAAAACTACTGAATTAATTGAACTGAAATTTAGTATGTAGATACTTAGCTTAGATTCTAGATTAACACATAGATAGGTATTTTTGAATGAAACCGCGGGGTACAAATAGTTTAATTAAGAAGTCGAAAGTAACTCGTGTACGTTCTCAGGCTTAAACGATTGGACAAGTATTGATGAATTTTGGTGTAGAGATAGATAAGACCATATTATACTTCCACGAGAACGATGTGGAGAACCCGCAGGGCGCAGCTAGTATGTAAAAACTGATTTTGTTGTTAAATCCTTTGGTCAATTCGTCTTGAGTTAAAGTGAATGTTCCAAATTGTGTTTCAAATGATGATTACGAATACAATCATAATAGGTACATAAAATTATTATGACGATTGAGGATGCAACCCGGCGGTTTTTTTTTTGTCGGTGACGTGGATTTGTGTACACGATAAAAATCACCACAAAACGACCGCAACGTAACTGCAAGAAGCTACGTTACCACTGCTAAATTGCTTTTTGTCGCTGCGATGTTGTGTAGTGGTAGGCCTATTCAGCAGGGGGCCGCCTGGCGAAGCACCACACCTTTGCCAGTTATTCATCCGCCAAGCAGTAATGTGCAAACATTATTGTGTTCCGGTTTCAATGGCAATGTTACCAGCTAAATTACTGGGCATGACGAGTTTCAACAACTAATATCTCAGGGTGACAGGTGCAGTGCAGTTCTGCGCAGAATTTAGAGTTTTAAAACACTGGGTGGCACTGTCTGATAAGGGCAATTATGATGCTTACCATTAGGCACCTGGTTTACTCGTCTTGTTACTCACTATCAAAAAATAATGTTATTTATTTATTTTTATTTATTTATTTATAGATCTTAGGAGGACCAAAAGCAGTTCTTAAATTAATTAATTTACAAATTAAAGGTTCCAATTAAAGGTCCTCACGTGTAGCAGTACATTAAATTATCAATCATGCGAAACTAATATATAACTAGGTAGTAACTATATTAGCAAGTTATGCCTACCAACACTCAAAACTTAACCACACAATAATCAACCATTCTATTATTATGAGGGCCCTGAAAGAAATATTTGGTCAAGCGTTGTCTGGCCGTATTAACTTTTATTAACACTTTTATTGAATAAATTTAGGTCTAACTGTTTATCCAGTTTACTATAAAGTCTGTCTACTCTGCACATATTTACTCGTATATTGTATTGCATATTGTAAACCAAACCTTATACGTATTTGATCAAAAACATCATAAAACAAAAGCCTTCGATATTCTCCAAGGCAGTACTCGTACCTACTCACTACGAGTAGCACAATTACAAGAGCTTATACTTATACCCCGGGCGTTCCCCATTATAACCCAGATTATCTAGTATTACACGGATTAACCGAGATATTAACGTCCCGAGGGATTGTATCGGCCTTCATGTTGAAGACTATTTTTCTTCATAGCCATTACAAGTTGGTTGGTGTAAGACTATCATCATTATCTGGATTTTTCTGTTACGTTTTTTAACTGTGTGCCTTTAGCAGAGGAATTCAGAGCATCGATCCATCGAACAAACTTCTTCCTTGACTGATACAATATGAACATGTCTGTTTGATCTGTGTCTGGGTGTTATAAGCTTATAAAATTTACAAAGAAATAATTTTACAAAACTCAAACTTAAACTCAAAACAGCTTTATTGAAATAGGTCATAATCTGACACTTTTGTACGTCAATGAAGATAAACAGTACTGAGTCTACCGTGCGTTCGGAAAGATACCTCTACAAGAAGAATGCACAAGAAACTTGTAGGGCTTAATTTTTTCAACAGATAGTTACAAAAAGACAATACAAAATACATAGATAATTATATAAGTAATCATAGTCATTATACTTGTAAACAATGATAAAAAATCGCACACAGCTTCATCACACCCTAAGATACTCTATGATGACACCATAATCACAGAATAAATAATAATATATAAGTATGTATCGGATTGTTCCACCCTGCCTCACCAAGCCGCCCCACTGGTGGGGCAAAGTAGAATGCTACAAATTATGTCGCGGAATATGCCCCACTAAATAGACTTGGGGGGCGGATTCCACGACTTGAAAAGCCTGGTGGATTTTGCCCCACCAGGGTTATCACTGTTTGTGTAGAATTTTCATACGACTCCATGTTTCTCCACATATTTTTATTAAATTAGAATTTATCAGTCCTCTGGTTACCAGTTACCATAGTACAGGCTTCTAGCCTAGTTTGGTACCAGATGACCATCCTAGCCCGCAGGCTAGGTAGCGGTATGAAGTCGTAGCGTGATTACGTGGGACTCTACGCCTGCTAAACCAACTGATAAATTTAACACACACATGAACCTACAGAGAGCTATTGGCTCTTAGTTTTTGTAATAATTTAGACAAGCAACTAAAAAAGAAGTCCCGAATATGCCACGCGAACGAAATCACCGGATTCTCTACTGTTGTCAATGTATAAGTTGTCTAGAAGAGATCGCTCTTAGCGATAATACCGCCAAGTGTACCGTATATTATATGTAATAATCACTATTTTATAAAATCCTAAATGACTCACTGACTGACATGCAACGCAGAGCCCAAACCGCTGATCCTGGAGACTTTAAACTTGGAACGTAGATTATTTTAGTGTGCTAAGAAAGGATTTTAAAAATTCACATTCTAAGGGGTTCAAAAAGGGCGTCAATGTTTTGGTATAAAACTTCCATATTTCAACATTCAAAATTTATTTATTATATGTTATTTATTATATATTATATGTATTTATTATAAATAAAATTAAAAGGTGTCTTGTTTGTCGTGTAATATTAGGAGTAGGAGAGTCTATCTAGATAGATTCGTTATGGAGACGATCATTTAGCTCCTTTAGGTATAACAGACTCAAAAATCACTATTTCTTTTTATGATAGATAGATAAACATTTTATTGGTACAATAGACAAGAAAACCTTAAAACTTTTAATAAGCATTCGTAATAACTAGTATATCAAAAGCTTTCAACAAATATATATAACTTAAAGCTCGACCCACAAGATTTATTATGTTCAATGTATCTAAAGAACAGATAGATAGCAAATAAATGTCTTCTGAAAATATTCGAGAGATCGCCAACTCCGTTCATTATGACGATAAAAATGAAGCCATTTCATCGTAACGATTGCCCAACTGACCTCTGAAGGCCGGCGGTATAATCAAAGGAATACTTAAAAATATTATTTACAATGTTTGAGAGGAAAAGCCGTAGTATCATTTGCAATTCATCAGAGGTCTCGTGCCAAAAGATAGTAATGTTAAGGTGGTTTCACATTTGTGCCGAGTCAGGGGCGATTTTTGTCTGAGAGACGAAGGTATGTGACGTAAGTACGTGCCGTGTCAAAAGTATTGTGAGCCGAGTTTTTGTGTACGTTTTAATATTTCGTGTTTTTATGAAAAGTGAGTTAGGTGCTTTTAGTGCGAGTGACGTTTTCGTTCTTGTTAAGTTGAAGTTAGTAAATAATATTTTGTACTCCTCTTGCTCTGTCATTGTTGCGTATCACAGCGGGACTAATAGTACATTAATTGCAAAGGCCGCGAAATATGCAATTACAGGTCGAATATGAGTTTGAAAGCCGAGCCGTAGGTGAGGACTTCACTAATACGAGACAGGCAATTGCCATTTCCGCCGAGGCATATATAGTACAAAAAACATACTTTCTTATGACTTCGCTGGAAGCAGGTTTTCCATTGACAATTTGGCTTCTAATCTTAAATCCGTCGGAAATCGTTTTAATTATTAAATTTATAAAAAATAAGTATGTAAATAACTAATCAAGACAAATTTTCAGCTTTGCCGCCAATTTTCTATTTATCATCTGTGCCGAAAGACAAACGCATTTATGGCTATACAGCCACGTGAGCGTAATTTGTACTAAGCAAAGAGACTTACTTTGGTATGCCGAGATTGATAAAAAAGATCCAATCAAAGAGTATCACCGTTTCATACAACATTGCTGGAGCGTTGTAATGTTCCAAATTCAAAAAACGCTCCAGCAATGGATTTGATTTTCTTTGTCCGTAAATTCGATACTTCGCGTGTTATACCAACGCAATTATATTTTTCCGGTGTCTCACGTATAGAATTAGCCAAAACGTTTTGTTGAAATTAATAATTTTTATCTTCTCACAATTGTAGTGAAAATTAGAGCTCTTGTTGAACAATAACCTATTTTGGCCATATTTCCGTGAATAAAGTTTTAAGAGTGTTATTTATTTATCAATTGTATAATACATTACCCGATAAAATATTAGGGAAAAATGACCGGATAATTTATTTTTGTTTAGCTCTCATTGATCAAGCTCAATTTGACAAGGATATATTATATAGCATGTACGCTATTACTGTTGCGTTCTATATAATCGCATGTGTGTTGCGACCTTTTTTCTGAATGCATTCTAACTAAAGTTTTAAATCTTTTTGAGAGTGTAAAAGCCTCTCAGACTAAATGAGTACGTAATAACAGAGAATTATAAAAAATGAAACGAGAATCGCCAACGTTCATTAACAATTCCCATTGTTTCCTGAACATAAAAGAATATAATTAATTCACTGGCCCCAAATACTAGAACTAGAACGAATTTGTTTCTGCTTTGGTAAATTAATTTCAAATATTATAAGCTTCAAATGAATAATTTTCTTTTGCAACAACTAAACGTGAAAATAATTAAAACGTGTTTCAGATTTTTCTTTTAGGTTGTTTGTCTGTTGTAAGTTTATTTTACGCAATGGTTTTCATCATCATCATCACTACTGAACATAGTGAACATAGGCCTCCCCCATAAAGGGGGGGTTTTGCCAATACTCGACACGCTTGGCAGGCGTGATGTCGAGCGCAGTTCGATGGTTTGTTGCAGAGGACGCTGCTGCCCGTCCTCTGGATCTGTTAATCCTTAGCCGGCTCTCACGGCAACCACAGGTAGAGAGAGTGGAGCACTATTCTAAAGCCGGTAACTCCACAGCGAATAGTTTTAGTGTGATAATAATGTGCGAAGGGACTTGAACGAATATGATATGTCCCACGTTCTTTTGATGTTCAGAGTTTGAACCCCAGGCAGGTCAAACATTAACTCGCGCCCATGAGTATGCTGTGTGATTTGTGACTGGATGTTATATGTGTACCTAGATATATATAAGTATAATAGCCATCTGGTTAAAATAGTAATTATCTGTTCTGTGGTGCTAGGCCGAGGGATAGATCACCCATGAGATGGACCGAATTTTATTTTTAATTGTAATTTGCACGCCTCAAGAAGGTTGAATGAAATGGACTAATTAAAAATAATTTATGACCTGTTTGTACATATATTCCTTTATATGGAAAAATGATCAGCTGATTGGTAACTTTGTATAGGAAGTCGATTTTATTTTGTTTTTTTTTTTTTTTTTGCGAATGTCCCAATACTTTCTTTTGGAAGTTGTTAAGTTTGATAAGTACATGGATCCTTCATGTATTAATATACCTTTTTGTATTGTAACACTTTGAATATCTCTCCAAAAAACAAATTTTGAATATCAAGTTTTATTAATGAACCAACGATTTCATCAAACATCGAAAAAGTTGAGATTTTGTCTAATTTTAAAAAATTAACTTCGTAATAGAAAAAGTTTTTGTGCCTTTCCATTTTATTCGTGAATTCTTGTAAAAGAGCTCCTAAGGGCGTCCGATATTGAAGGAATGTTTGTTGCAATTTTTAATTAATATTCTCTACATTCTTTCGTTATATTTGAACAAGTCTTAACTTTATAAAATATTCTTTTTTATTAAATGGTTTTTTAGTTTTTAGGGTTCCGTCCCTTGTTACTCCGTATTTACTAAGCCTTAGACGTCCATCCGTACGTCTGTCTGTCATAGGACTCTATCTCATAAACCGTAAAGCCCGTCACACACGTAGCTATAATATATATTAATATACCGTCCTGTAATATATATTATAGCAAGCTACCACACACGGAGACGATGCTATAATATATATTTTAGCCTTCATTTCATTGATACAGTAGTTTATATTAATATGCAATAATACGGTATTAATTACGGTATATGTTGGTGACGTCATAGAAATATATATTATAGCTGCGTGTGCGGTCAGTTGAATATTTGTATAGTAAATATATCGTAATATGCCTTGCTATAATTTATATTAATATATTTTATAGCTACGTGTGTGACGGGCTTAATAGCTAGACACTTGTTATTTCCACAATATATTATGGATTTATATTAACGCATTAACAACAAATAATAAAAATAAAATTAATTTCACAAAAGGTGCTCTCCATACAATCAGTGTTTTATTAATTGTCATACTTTTACTGCAATAAGAATAAATTCTTATACTAATTAGAATAATAGTAATAAGAATAAGAATTTAATTTGGTAGGTGAGGAGCGATGACACATATAATAAATAGATAGGTACAGGTCGCGTCACGGTTTAATAGCGCTCGAAAAAAGTGGAGGGGGCTTTGCGCAGGTGTATTGGTCTAAAAAATCCTAACATATCTAAAAATCAATTTCTGCGCATTCAAGATCAGCGCTATTAAACCGTGACGCGAGCTGTAATATAAGTAGATTCTTTACTAGTTTGATATTACTGATATTATTGATTGACGATTAAAAATGTCTTTTTATGCCTTATTTAAATAAATTTTCTTTGAGTTTGAGTTTGAATAGGTAAATGCTGGGTGGGAACCCTTCATATGCGAGTCCCATTCGCATTTGACCAATTAATTTATGTTATGTTAATTTTATTAAGTTATTCAAAATTACTTATTGCACCTCTAGGCTAGATACTTACCTATACAGAAAATAATAGAAAATAATGGGGGCGCCACTGAATTTTCCTACAGTAAAATCAATTGGATCAACACTAAGACATTAAATTAGTTCCGTTTCTAGACGTTTTGTTGAGCTGTAGATACTCTATGGGGTCCTGCTTCTTGAGAATAATTAGAGCTTTAATAATAATAGAAAATGGGAAAATCTCGTGTGTTCATACTAGCTGTTAAAAAAATAATAATACCGGCCATAATTCCGTAATTAAAAAAAATAAACACAATTCCAGGTTTAATCCATTAGGTGTATCCGGTCGCCATCTAATTATGCAGTCGTTACAACACAGGCCGCGATTTAACGGTTAATCCGGCAATTTAGTTGCTGAATGCCGGATAAAGGTGGCACCGGATTAATGGAATACGGTTAATTCCGGATTCTTGCTTGACCTTTCCGGATGAATGGTTTGCGTCCTGATTGCGAGTGATTACTCTAATCGCTGGTAAATTGATGATGTGGATTTGTATGGAATATGTTTCAGGCATATGTTCTGCGTATGTTTAAGACCAAAATAAAATTTAAGAAAATGCAGATCGGCTGATGTTTTTCTCTATGAAGGGGTAGGCAGAGGTGTACCCAGGACTCAGTCCCATAATAGATACACCCACATATCGCCAGTATGTTATTGGTCCCATGTAATAGGAGGCGAGCCTATTGCCATCTACCGGGCACAGTTCCAGACTCCAGGCAGTTATTGAGATAATTCCTAATGGAAAAATCCAATATTTAACACTTTGCCTGACCCGGGGATCGAACCCGGGACCTCTTGATTGGCAGTCGAGCATGCGCGCACTATGCACTATATATATATATATATATATATATATATATATATATATATATATATAAACACCTCCCTGGGCACATAGTTGATCCAGCCACGAATCCATGCATTATAGACTCCACCTTTAGGCGCGAATAACTCGACTCCGTTTGTACCTATTGCGACCGGAGTGGCAACGTCGCCCTCTGCCGCGCGATGTTGCTCTTTATATTCGCTGAAAACGGCATATACTCCATCCTTTTAGTGCCCGAATTTTGAACGGAACTGAATCCGTAACGGCCAAATTTTTTATACTCAAGAGAACTTTCTGGCTCCGAAATATACTTTCTTCTTAGAACACATTATTGGCTCCATCGATTTAAAATGGGATTATATTCTTAGCATTGGGTAATAATTTGATCCATTTACATATATAAAACCGTATATACTCCATCGTTTTAGTGCCCGAATTTTGAACAGAACTGAATCCGTAACGGCCAAATTTTTTAAACCCCAGAGAACTTCCTGGCTCCGAATTATACTTTATACCTAGAACACCTTATTGGCTCCATCGATATAAAATGGGATTATATTCTTAGCATTGGGTAATAACTTAATCCAATTACGTATTTAAAAACGGTATGTACTCCATCCTCTTTGTGACTGAATTTTGAACGGAACTGCGTCCGTAGCAGCCAAGTTTTTTTATACCCAAGAGATCGTTCTGGCACCGAATTATAATTTGTTTCAAGAACACCTAAGTGGGTCCATCGATATAAAATGGGATTATAAAAATCCATAAAATCTATTTTATGGATTTATAGTATAAAGATGCATACTTAACAGATCTATGACCCCAAATTGAGTGCTGCAACATTCGTATAATTGCAGTTCATGAAACTCTCATTGTGAATCTAATCATCCAGGAATAGGTAGAGGTGTACCCAGGACTCAGTCTCACAGTAAGTACACCCACATTTTGCCAGTATGTTACTGGTCCCAGGTGAGGTGAGCTATCTACCAGGCACAGTTCCAGACTCCAGGCTGTCACTAAGATAATTCCTAATGGAAAAATCCAAATAATACTTTGCCTGGCCTGTGGTTCGAACCCGGGACTTCATGATTGGCAGTCGATGTTATGATAATATTATCTTCTTAAAATATATTGAAAATAATTTCATGCACACTTGCATCACTGATCTGTTTTTGTGTTTGGTTCTGGTTTTGTGTTCCTATAAGTAAAATTACGGTACTTAATCAAAATAATGAATGTAACTTGTGAATAATAGAACCTTTGTGGTTCTTTTGTTGGTTAGAACTACTTTTGCAATGTTTCATTTCACACATAATGACATACCTAATAATGTCAAAAACTAGTGGGAAACATAATGTGACCATTTGTGACGTATGACTTATTCGACTCGACGCTCTGGTTTTATTACTACCTACTATTGTCTGTGTTTGATTATATTAGACTAATAATTGGCACTTAGTGGTTCCGTTTTATATATAATTTTTAGGACAAACTCGTACTTATTTGATCCATTTTAATTTATATTCTTAACACTCCCAACATTGTTTGATCCACTTCTTACAACAATCTGAAGTAGGAATGGTTCGCAAAGGGAGGACTGCCTCCCGAATCCCGCGCTCTCCCCTATCGCTGCCCGAGCGCCGCCGTGCGTTTCGTGATTTATTCCGCATCGATTACTAGTGATATTGAATTACAGTTTTTTTTTTATTTTTGTATGATTTTGGGCAAAACAGTTTTTTTTTATGTAGTAAAGTTTTTAAATATTTTTTTGAGCTCAATACTTCACTCTTACACACGAGGTTCTTTTTTTAATTGTTTATTTGTCAGTGATCATTATTTAATTGTAAGTTTTAGATATTATAATTTCATATCCATTAAATTTTACTTTATTGCAATATTAAATAAATATGAGAAATTGTGTAAAATGTCAATAGAAAAAAAAAACTGTTTTACTTTGGTATTGATTTTGGTCATATTGCATACAAGTTTATCTTATGTTTGTAAAGTAAGTTTTAAAAGACGGCAAAGTAAACGAGCCCATACTAGACTATATTACTAGCACTTATCATAAGGTAGTTCCAATGTCGACAAAACGAGCCTAAACTTGACTATTATTGCAGTTTTCATAAGGTTCCAATGGTTATATTTAAGCTCCATCATCAGACCCTCGTCATCATGTGGAATGAAAAGTCCCCATAACAACAAAACAAACGAGTCCAAATTCGACTGTCTTGGCACATTTCGTAAGGCAGTTCCAATGGATATCACTCGGCTCCATCATCAGACCCTCGTCATCATGTGGAATGAAAAGTCCTCATAACAACACAGCAAACGAGTCCAAATTTGACTGTCTTGGAACATTTCGTAAAGCAGTTCCAATGGTTATCTTTCGGCTCCATCATCAGACCCTCGTCATCATGTGGAATGGAAAGTCCCCATAACAACAAAATAAACGAGTCCAAACTCGACTGTCTGGGCACATTTCGTAAGGCAGTTCCAATGGTTATCTTTCGGCTCCATCATCAGACCCTCGTCATCATGTAGAATAAAAAGTCCACATAACAACAAAGCAAACTTTTTTTGCTATGAGGACTTCCCATAGCAAAGAAGCAAATTAGTCCAAACTGGAATGTCTTGCCTCGGTGCCTCGGTCAGACTGCCTCGGTGGCGTAGAGGGCGCATGCTCGACTGCCAATCAAGAGGTCCCGGGTTCGATCCCTAGGTCAGGCAAAGTGTTAAATATTGGATTTTTCCATTAGGAATTATCTCAATAACTGCCTGGAGTCTGGAATTGTGCCCGGTAGATGGCAATAGGCTCGCCCCCTATTACATGGGACCAATAACATACTGGCGAAATGTGGGTGTATCTACTATGGGACTGAGTCCTGGGTACACCTCTGCCTACCCCTTCGGGAAAAAAGGCGTGAATGTATGTATGTATGTCGAATGTCTTGGCACATTTCGTAAGGCAGTTCTAATGGTTATCTTTCGGGTCCATCATTAGACCCACGTCATCATGAGGCATGCAAAGTCCCTAAACAACAACAAAGTAAACGAGCCTAAACTTGACTATTATTGCAGTTTTTGTAAGGCGGTTTCAATGGTTATATTTCCGCTCCATCATCAGACTCTCGTCATCATGTGGAATAGAAAGTTCCCATTACAACAAAATAAACGAGTCCAAATTCGACTGTCTTGGCACATTTCGTAAGGCAGTTCCAATGGTTATCTTTCGGCTCCATCATCAGACCCTCGTCAACATGTGGAATGGGAAGTCTCTAAAACAACAAAGCAAACGAGCCTTAACTTGATTATTATTGCAGTTTTCGTAAGGCAGTTCCAATGGTTATCTTTCGGCTCCATCATCAGACCCTCATCATCATGTGGAATGATAAGTCCCCATTACAACAAAGCAAACGAGTCCAAGCTCGACTGTCTTGGTACATTTCGTAAGGCAGTTCCAATGGTTATCTTGTGGCTCCATCATCAGACCCACGTCATCATGTGGAATGAAAAGAACTTATTAAAACCTAACATTCGAGCCCAAATTCAACTATCTTATCAATGGTCATCGCGGATTTCTAGACGCTTCATAATGGCTCCATCATCAGATCAGGTCAAGAGTACCATAATATTGCATTGTCACCGGACTTTTATATGTATGCAAAATTTGAGCTAAATCAGTCGTCATGTGGAATGAAAAGTCCCCATAACAACAAAGCAAACGAGTCCAAACTCAACTGTTTTGGCACATCTCGTAAGGCAGTTCCAATGGTTCTGTTTCGGCTCCATCATCAGACCCTCGTCATCATGTGGAATGATAAGTCCCCATTACAACAAAGCAAACGAGTCCAAGCTCGACTGTCTTGGCACATTTCGTAAGGCAGTTCCAATGGTTATCTTGTGGCTCCATCATCAGACCCACGTCATCATGTGGAATGAAAAGAACTTATTAAAACCTAACATTCGAGCCCAAATTCAACTATCTTATCAATGGTCATCGCGGATTTCTAGACGCTTCATAATGGCTCCATCATCAGATCAGGTCAAGAGTACCATAATATTGCATTGTCACCGGACTTTTATATGTATGCAAAATTTGAGCTAAATCGGTCGTCATGTGGAATGAAAAGTCCCCATAAAAACAAAGCAAACGAGTCCAAACTCAACTGTTTTGGCACATCTCGTAAGGCAGTTCCAATGGTTCTGTTTTGGCTCCATCATCAGACCCTCGTCATTATGTGGAATGAAAAGTCCCCATAACAATAAAGCAAACAAGTCCAAACTGGACTATCTTGGCACATTTCCTAAGGCAGTTCCAATGATTATCTTTCGGCTCCATCATCAGACCCTCGTCATCATGTGGAATGTAAAGTTCCTAAAACATCAAAGTAAACGAGCCTAAACTTGACTATTATTGCAGTTTTCGTATGGCAGTTCCAATGGAAATCTTTCGGCTTCATCATCAGACCCTCGTCATCATGTGGAATGAAAAGTCTCTAAAACAATAAAGTAAATGAGCCTTAACTCGACTATTATTGCAGTTTTCGTAAGGCAGTTCCAATGGCAAGTTTTCGGCTTCATCATCAGACCCTCGTCGTCAAGTGGAATGAGAAGTCCCCATAACAACAAAGCAAACGAGTCCAAACTCGACTGTTTTGGCACATTTTGTAAGGCAGTTCCAATGGTTCTGTTTCGGCTTCATCATCAGACCTTCGTCATCATGTGGAATGAAAAGGCCCTAAAACAACAAAGTAAACGAGCCTAAACTCGACTATCATTGCAGTTTTCGTAAGGCAGTTCCAATGGCAATCTTTCGGCTTCATCATCAGACCCTCGTTATCATGTGGAATGAAAAGTACTTATTAAAACCTAACATACTAGCCCAAATTCAACTGTCTTATCATTTGTCATCGCAGAGTTCCAGTCGCTACATCATGGCTCCATCATCAGATCAGGTCAACAGTACCATAATATTGCATTGTCACCGGACTTATATAAGTATGCAAAATTTGAGCTAAATCGGTTGAGTGCTTCAAAATTCAGTTGCAAGATTTGTACCGGACATACATATAGATACATACATACATTGCAAATTAAATAAAAATGCGAAATAGAAATATCCCTCAAGGTGAAACATTCACAATTCTCTTAAAATTAACTTTTACATTGATGAGAAGAGCTATACTATTGTACTTATTATGTTTCTGTCAAAGGCAACCAATGACAGAAGCTTGTGAAAATGGTGCGCCCCCATTGGCCCATTTGAATTGGAGCAACAACTGTCTGAATGCCAAAAAGGTGGATTCGTATAAAAACAGCGTAATTATTATTATTACTCTGTAGATTCAGATGGAGCCACATGTGTGACACGTGTGGCTCCAGCTGGATCCACAAAGTCATACACAACTGGCAAAGGATCAAGTAATACTGCCCCGGATCAACTTATGAAAATGGATCAAATAATAACTACTTCTACGACCCGCATGATCAACTAAGTGCCCGTGGGGATATCTATATATATATATATATATATATATATAGAGATCTCTTTACGGTAAATGTTGATCTCACGCGACTTCACGCGAGCACTTTGTTGATCCAAAAATGTATGTTGATCCGGCGCCTTTTGTTGATCTAATATGCATCTCTAGTAACTAATGTGGCTCCAACCGGATCAACATCTACACTCACGTGACTGCTTCCTCGCGTTCGTCGAAGTTGATCCGATATACGAATCCACCGTGCGATGGTTACGGTAAATGTTGATCCTATTTAAATGAGCCAATCAGAGCACAGCAAACGATCGGATTGGCTAAAAGCAGCCGCGACGTTGCCGTTTCGTGTGTACAAGCTATGAAGCTACAGATTAAACGGATAATTCAACAACTTGACAACACCACGGTTAATAGCGGATTTCAGGTGGTCATACTAATTTGTCATATCAGTATGACTACGAAGACATTTATAACATTCTCGTATATCGGTTGTACTCACTTTTCAGAACCCCCTGTAGGAAAAACTAATGCCAGCCCATATGAAAATAAAATATAAACTAGAAATAACTACACAGAAATGTACTGCCTCGGTGGCGTAGAGGGCGCATGCTCGACTGCCAATCAAGAGGTCCCGGGTTCGATCCCCAGGTCAGGCAAAGTGTTAAATATTGAATTTTTCATTAGGAATTATGTCAGTGAACGAAGCGAAAGTTGTATGTCAGGATCGTAGCAAGTGGAGGGAAATAGTCTCTGCCTACCCCACCGGGAACAAGGCGTGACTGTATGTATGTATGTATGTATGAATTATGTCAATAACTGCCTGGAGTCTGGAACTGTGCCCGGTAGATGGCAATAGGATAGGTAATAGGTACCCATAATAGGTACATAATATAGTATTATTGAAATTGTAGAGGTAGGCCTCCTTTGCAGGGGGCCGCCTGGGGAAATACCACACCTTTGCCAGTTATTCATCCGCCAAGCAGTAATGTGCAAACATTACTGTGTTCCAGTATGAAGGGCAATATTACCAGCGAAATTACTGGGCATTATGAGATTCAATAACTCATATCTCAGGGTGTCAGGTGCAGTGCAGTGCCGCGCAGAATTTTGAATTTTAAAACACTGGGTGGCACTGTGTCTGATATGGGCAATCATGATGCTTACTCGTGCTCTTTGCTCGTCTTGTTACTCACTATCATAATAAAAAAAAAACATGGAACCAATAACATAAATGTGGGTGTATCTACTATGGGACTGAGTCCTGGGTACACCTCTACCTACCCCTTCGGGAAAAAGACGTGAATGTATGTGTGAGAAATGTAGTCGAGGCGCTCGTGGCCAAATGGCGGCTACTAGTAGGTATCAGCCGGTAACCGAGGTCAAGCGACACTAGGTACGGCCGGCACTTGGATGGGTGGCAGTTATTTACACAACGAGTTTCCTCCGTGCCTCGGAGAGCACGTTAAGCCATCGGTCCCGGCTGACATTGAAACACCTTATAGGTAGTCGGAGACCATCAAATTTGACATCCACCAACTTGAATTTGGCGAGTGTGGCTAAAACACACTCAAGCTGAATATATTTTTATTTTTCATACAAACTTCCAACCCCTATTTTACATACTTAGGGGTGGAATTTTGAAAAATCCCTTCTTATTACTTGTCTAGATTAATAAAATAATCTTCTGTCCAAATTTAATCAACATTGGTATGGTAGTGTTGGCCCTGAGTTCAAGGGCGTCGCCAAGGGGGGGCAGGGGGGGGCTGCCCCCCCCCCTAGAGGATCGAGAAAATTTAGCCTTTATTGTCTATGTTGACATTCAAGTGCCGTCATACCATATAGACACGTATTCATAAATACAGAACCATCTGGGCCCTATTTCATAAAAAAAAAAAAACTACAACATTGTATGGCTTTTCTGTTTCATAGAAATTTGTAATTGTAAATTGTATACAGGCAAATACCGTTTGTATATCTATAGTGAATTTGGGTAAAATTCCTTGTCTAGCCCCCCCTTGATCATCGGCTGGCGACGCCCTTGCCTGAGTTGATGAATCAGTCTGTGAATCACTCTCTCTCTCTCTCATTATATAATTCTACTTCTAGAAGTCTGAGAACGGAGACAGCGTAGTTTGTGGTGAAGGTGGTAACGTAAACGGAAGCGGAGGAGGCGGAGCGGAATTTGTGGTGAAGTCGGAGATAGTGGAAGCGGGAAGAACGGGGTAGGAGGTGGATCAAGCTGAGTTTGTGGTGGAGGCGGAGAGAGTGGGGTCGGTGGGCGGTGGTGGATGAAGGGATAAAGAAATAAAGGGTCTTGACAGGCAGACGGACGGACGGACAGACAGACGGACAAAAAGTAATCTTATATGGGTTCCGTTTTTTCCTTTTGCGGTACGAAACCCTAAAAACGATCAAAATTGGTTCAATCAAATCATACAGGACATGTCTCAAACTAATAATACAGGGTTATTTAGGACCGTAGTAGGATATTATGTAGGATATAGGTATATGATGTTCTCTTTTTTGTATACCTATCAATTAACTCATTTTGAATGCTTTTAATACTAGTTCTACCAGACTTTTTTTTTTTGAATATCATTTTTGACATTGTAATAATGATGATTATTTTAATACTATAAAATAAAATAAGATGTGTAATTATTTTTTATGAATAAAATGAGTTTGAGTTTGACCCCAGATAATGTGGGACCAAAACTGAAATCGCGAAAAATATCAGCTGTTATATATAGGTACGTTTTGATTAAATATTTTAGCACTTTTGAATGGAACAGATGCAATTTTTCGCGCTCTAATAAAAGTTGTTTGTTTTCATGAGTAGGAAAATCTCTAAAATTATACAGAACATACATTCACGCCTTTTTCCCGAAGGGGTAGACAGAGGTGTACCCAGGACTCAGTCCCATAGTAGATACACCCACATTTTGCCAGTATGTTATTGGTCCCATGTAATAGGGGGCGAGCCTATTGCCATCTACCGGGCACAGTTCCAGACTCCAGGCAGTTATTGACATAATTCCTAATGGAAAAATCCAATATTTAACACTGCCTGACCTGGGAATCGAACCCGGGACCTCTTGATTGGCAGTTGAGCATGCGCCCTCTACGCCACCGAGGCAGTCAGAGATTATTCGGGATGATAAAAATTAACCCCGCATAATACAGTATCGGTACCTACTACGCATTTCAAATAACAATAGGACCCATCTTATGCTGCGACGTCACTAAACAAAACTTCTGAAATCTATACTTCTATAAGTAGAATTATATAATGAGAGAGATAGTGATTCACAGACTGATTCATCAACTCAGGGCCAACACTACCATACCAATGTTGATTAAATTTGGACAAAGATTATTTTATTAACCTAGACAAGTAACAAGAAGGGATTTTTCAAAATTCCACCCCTAAGTATGTTAAATAGGGGTTCGAAGTTTGTATGAATAATAAAAATATATTCAGCTGATTTACTTCAAATTCTACATGAAGCCTCGTTTTAATAAATAATTACATACGTGTTTCACGTTTTCTTTAAAAACAACCCTATGCGCGAAATATAGGGATTCAAAAATTAAATAGTGAGTTTTATTTTTGAGATTACCTTAGCAAAAATAACTTAAAAATGTATTGAATTAAATCCGTTTTTAATAAGGTTTATCAAAATTCAACCCCTAGGGCAAAAATAAGGGTTGAAAATTTGTATGAAAAAAATTCAATATTTAATGAATTAAAGTATCTTGAAACTGCACAAATTGCACGCTTCTCTATATGTTTGTTTGTTTAAAACATTATTTTATTTATGAACTAGCGACCCGCCCCGGCTTTGCACGGGTAGTAGAAGTAGGTATAGTGGACGTTTAACAGGAGTAAATTCGTGATACATTGTATTTTAATAGATATAACCCTAATGGTTTATGCAGCGCACGCAAATTAATGACTATTTCTGTTACAATGACCAAACCTTAACACATGTATAAATTTATCGTGGGCTATTTTGAAGATATTGATAAGTACTACAAACCCCTAGTACATTACTTTATTCTACCATGAATACTTTTCACAGCGCATGCATATAATGACTTTCGATAATTTGACTAAACCAAAATAGATGGATATAATGTCCGTAAAATGTTTTGTAGATATTGGTAAATACTACAAACCCCTAGTACCTACATGACTTTAATCTACCATCAATAGTTTTCACACCGCATGAAAAATAATCACTGCTTCGATTCTTGTGACTAAACCAGAAAAGATGGATATAATCTATGTATACTGTTTCGTAGGTATTGATAATTACTACAATCCCCTAGTACATTACTTTAATTTACCACCGATAGTTTTCACACCGCATGAAAATAATCACTGCTTCAGTTATTGTGACCAAACCAAAAAAGATGGATATAATCTATGTATACTGTTTTGTAGGTATTGATAAGTACTACAAACCCCTAGTACATTACTTTACTCTACCACCAATAGTTTTCACATCGCATGAAAAATAATCACTGTTTCGATTATTGTGACTAAACCAAAATAGATGAATATAATCTATGTATACTGTTTTGTAGGTATTGATAAGTACTACAAATTCTTAGTACATGACTTTATTCTACCACCAATAGTTTTCACACCGCATGAAAAATAATCACTGTTTCGTTTATTATGACTAAACCAAAAAAGATGGATAAAATCCATGTATCCTGTTTTGTAGGTATTGATAATTACTATACAAACCCCTAGTACATTACTTTATTCTACCACCACCAATACTTTTCACAGCGTATGCATATAATGTCTGTTTCGATTATTGTGACTAAACCAAAATAGATGGATAAAATTTCCGTGAACTATTTTGTAGATATTGATAAGTACTACAAACCCCTACATTATATTATTCTACCATCAATGGATTTCACAGCGCACGCAAATTTATGAATATGGTAATTATATTATGTGACACCTTGGTTCACAATATTGCAGTTTTCTTACGGTTCCTTTTTTTTTTTCAAAATCTCATATAGCCTATGGCACTCACACTGAATTAAGCTATCCATAAGTGAAAGAATTTTTAAAATCGGTCCAGTAGTTTCGGAGCCTATTCGTTACAAACAAAAAAACAAAAAAACAAAGTTTCTCTCTTTATAATATTAGTATAGATGTGAGTAACAATGACTATAAAAGAAATTGCAAAAAATTAGGGATCCGTAAAAAACAGCAAAATAATCATTAATTTACTTACGTACGCTCTGAAAACTATTGATGGTTGAATAAAATAATGTATTATGGGTTTGTAGTACTTATTAATATCTAAAAAATAGTCGGCAGACATTATATCCATCTATTATGGTTTAGTCACAATAATCAAAGCAGTGACTATATCGGTGGCGTAATGGGCGTATGATCGACTCTCAGTCATGAGATCCCGGTAAATATTGGATTTTTCCATTAGTAATTATCTCAATGACTGCCTGGAATCTGGAACTGTGCCCGGTAGATGGCAATAGGCTCGCCCCTATTACATGGAACCAATAACATACTGGTGAAATGTGGGTGTATTTAGTATGGGACTGAGCCCTGAGGTGTACCCAGGGCTACCCCTCAGCCTACCCCTTCGTGAAAAAGGCGTGATCATAATATGTTATATTATGTTATGTTATCAAAGCAGTAATTATTGCTCTGTGACAACTATTGGTGGAAGAACAAGGTAAGTAATGTACTAGGGGTTTGTAGAACTTATCAATATCTACAAAGTAGTCCGCGGATAATATATCATCCATCTATTAGGACTGCCTCAGTGGCGTAGTGGGCACAAGCCTCACTGGCGATCATGAGATCCCGGGTTTGATCCCCAGTTCAGGCAAAGTGTTGAATATCGGATTTTTCCATTAGGAATTATGTCAAAAACTGCCTGGAGTCTGGAACTGTGCCCGGTAGATGGCAATAGGCTCGCCCTCTATTACATGGGCCTAATAAATACTGACGAAATGTGGGTGTACCTACTATGGGACTGAGTCCTAGGTACACCTCTGCCTACCCCTTCGGGAAAAAGGCGTGGTTGTATGTTATATTATTCAGATTTTATCACTCTATCACAACATAACATACATACACGCCTTTTTCCCGAAGGGGTAGGCAGAGGTGTACCCAGGACTCAGTCGCAAAGTAGATACACCCACATTTCGCCAGTATGTTATTGGTCCTATGTAATAGGGGGCGAGCCTATTGCCATCTAGCGGGCACAGTTCCAGACTCCAGGCAGTTATTGACATAATTCCTAATGGAAAAATCCAATATTTAACACTTTGCCTGACCTGGGAATCGAACCCGGGACCTCTTGATTGGCAGTCGATCATGCGCCCTCTACGCCATCGAGGCAGTCTTTATCTCTATCACAAATAGTCATTAATTTGAGTGCGCTACGTGAACCAAACATAAACAGACAATAACGCCTTTTTCCCATATGGGTAGGCAGAGGTGTTCCCAAGACTCAGTCCCATAAGTACACCATTGGCTACGTAAAAAATAGGGTTGTATAAATAAAAAATACAATGTATCACGAAATTATTCATGTTCAAATGTTCTCTAGGTATACATATGCTACCCGCTACTCGTGCGAAGCCGGGGCGGGTCACTGGTTTTGTAAATATGTAGGTACATAGCTGTAGTTCGCGGTCCCACCCGCGTTGACATCGTTCCTGTCGGAATATCGGAAAAAAATTATCTCATGGTCTAATGTCATGGGCCCATGGTCATGGTTCCATGGTCAAAGGTACCTACATACCAAATTTCAGCCCAATTGGTTCAACAGTTTTGACGTGAAAGAGTAACAAACATCCATCCATCCATCCATCCATCCATCCATCCATCCTCACAAACTTTCTTATTTATAATATCAGAAGGATGTTTGGTCTTTTTACGTACTTAAATAAAATAAATAAATGTTCTGGACATTTCGCACATAAGTCCCTAGTCTCAAACTAGGCAAAACCTACTGTACTAGGTATGGAGGCCTGAGAAATACATAGCCAAGACACAGAGCAAACATCCGCGTTCGTCACAAAAATGTTTGTCCTGGTTGAAAATCGAACCCACTACCTCAGGATCCGCAATCAGAGCTACTGATTCTGATTGGTCTATGACAAAAAACAAAATAACACAAATTCACTAACACGATACCAAAAACATGCGCAAACGTTTTTACGCAATAAAATCTGCCAAACTCGAGTGAAGGAATAAAAGTTTGATCCTCAAACGCCGCAGCTAACGCATATATCTTACCTTATTACTCTAACGAAGTAGTGTATACTGGGTTCTCTGTCACACGAAGAATGCGACGTTGCCGCTTTGTGTTCGAGTACCTATTCGTCAATTTTGGCTCCGGATCCACTTAATCTATGTAAATGTCGCATATAAATTAAATATACTCTGGATCTAAGTAATCATATTCAGTGTGATTTTTTCGACCGTTGGATGGATCAAAAAATGTTGGTCAAATCGATGACGAGTATGTTGAAAACCAGTAAGTGCAGATCCACCGACGTCACACGCGCATCAAGGACGGATCAAAGTATATCAGTTTGCACGACGCAGAGCTGAGTAAACACGTAAAATAGGTGGATCAACAATTGTTCTAACTTCTCACTGGACCAACATTTACCGTGAAAGGTTGATTATATATATATATATATATATATATATATATATATATATATAACTCCAGCCAGGGACATTTTCAAAAGCATGAAGATAATGACAATGCCCGACTTGTATTTGTATCATGCTGTTCTTATGTGTTCAAGAACATCGCAACATTCACGAGATAGATAGATAGATAGATAGATAGACAAACACTTTATTGGTGTACCACAAAACAATAAATCTGAAAAATTTAAGAAAACAGTATATAGTGCAACAATTGGCGGTCTTATCGCTAAGAGCGATCTCTTTCAGACAACCGTGCAGGGAGAGGAGAGTACCGTAAATCACATTTGGTCAGTGGTGTGACTTATGTGTGTGGCCCTGACACATAAGCTCCTCAAATCGAGAAAGTGTACCAGGATCATTGGTGTCAAGGTATACAACGCACTCCCTAAGCCTGTACGTGACGCTAAAACCGTGCACACTTTTAAAAATATGATTGGAGCTATCTTTATTGAGAAAGCACCCTATAAGGTCGAGGAATTTATTCCAAACTTTAAATAATATTTAAGTATCTAGTACATATTATTTAAGAACTAGATTAAAAAATGATGTATTCTCATATTTTTTTATAATTAAGATCATTGACATGTATTATTATTTTTATCAATAAAGATCTGCATCTACATACGTACAGTCACGTCTTGTTCCCGTTGGGGTAGGCAGAGACTAAGAGATATTGCAGATAGGCTTTATTTAAAAAAGTGCAAATCTTCTCTATGTAAAATGGGATTGTTTCACTTTACCCAACCAAACCGCTCCACTGGAAAAATGTCCAATGGTATAAACTACTTAGTAGTAGTGCCTAGTTGAAATGACTCCAATAGCTGTTTAGTTAATTTAATTTACATAGATTCGCAAATACACATGCCGTGCAGCTCCTACAATATTTTAGACAACTACTGTCATAATATGTAATTTAATAGTCTGTCTAAAGTCTATGCAGCGGCACTTCCGTCCTTCTTGTTCTGGGTCCTAGCATGAGGGTATGGCTTTGTAACTTTTCAATAAAGTTTTACTGTCTATTCACCAAGAAAACTTTTCATTCATAGTCCTAGTAGTCACTAACATTGACAAAATTCGCGCTAAAACGATTATGATGCCATACTATACTTCATTTGTTTTATAGTTTTGTTTTTAAATATTTTTATTGCTAAACATAACAGTAACGTTAGCTAAACCGATAGAAAATTATGTTAAATGTTAAAAAATGTAGCACATTCCTTGTGTGAAATGAGATACAGTTAACTTAAGAACAAGGTCTCTGGGGGCGTTAAAATGGCGCATGTACGAGGCCGCGGGCCTTAATTATTCAAAAGTTAAGGTATTGCGGTGAACCGGCGTAAAGAAGGTACTGAGTGATGTGTAAGTTACATGTTACGAGTTCTAAAACGTTTGTGCAACATTTTAGATCATTTTAGAATTTTAAAGATGTGGTCGAGCAGTAAAACTGCTGTACAGGTCCTCCTATTTGGTCGACTGCCTCGGTGGCGTAGAGGGCACATGCTCGACTGCCAATCAAGAGGTCCCGGGTTCGATCCCCAGGTCAGGCAAGTGTTAAATATTGGATTTTTTCATTAGGAATTATGTCAATAACTGCCTGGAGTCTGGAACTGTGCCCGGTAGATGGCAATAGGCTCGCCCCCTATTACATGGGACCAATAACATACTGGCGAAATGTGGGTGTATCTAACTGAGTCCTGGGTACATCTCTGCCTACCCCTTCGGGAAAAAGGCGTGAATGTATGTTATGTTATTTTATGTTTATTTGGTCGTTCACTCTTGACAGATCGGTCGTAGTAGATGACTCTGCATTTTCATTGGCTCAAGTAGTCCTCGACCAGTGTGTGTTACCAGTGATGGCTTACGAATCTGAAACGTGGTTTCTGACTGTGGGTCTTATCAGCAGGCTTAAAAAAGCGCAACGAGTTAATGGAGAGGGCTATGCTCGGGATTTCTCAGGGAGATCGAATCGGAAATGAGGAGATCAGGAGGGAAGTGGGGAAGTGTGAGTGTGCCTACTATGGGACTTGGGCTCTGCCTACCCCTTAGGGGATGTTATTTTATTTATGTTATATTAGGGTTATGTTATTTTCATGCCCACGACTATGTGAATGACGCATTATATACTTATGATTTGATTTTTAAAAAATCTTTATTATCATAAAAACTTATGAATACTCGTATACAACTCAGCGATACTACCAAGTTAAATCTAACTTAATTTAAGTGGATGTACGGGCTAGGAGCACCTATAATACCAAATGAATAAAGTTTACAAGTCTTATTAAATCTTGAATTTTGCGGGTAGATATTATTAGTGATTTTAAGTATAAACAAATGATTTAATATACTGCTGGTACTTACGCTGTATATAAAGTATTTAAAGTATATAATAAATAATAACTAACATTAATTAAGTTTACTCAAAATTTTATTTATAGTTGTTAATTTATAAAATTTATATTGCTACTAGTTGAATTATTGTTGTTGAGTTATTGTTTTAGTTGTTCCCCGCGGTTTCACCCGCGTAATCTTCGTTCCCGTGGGAATATCGGGATAAAAAGTAATTTTTATGTTATTCCAGTTCAGTAGTTTTGGCGTGTAAGAGTAACAAACATCCATCCATCAATCTCACCAACACCTGTTAAAAACGTAAGTTTTTTACATTGTAGGTACTGATATTTGAGATTTATAGTGTTAGTCTAATTTAAATAGATGTCTAGGCTAATGTTGGTAAGAGATTATTTGAATAACAGGGAATGTTAGTGAAATGAAAAAATAATCAAAATAATAATAATAATATGGGACAACCTCCACACACTTGGCACACACGGTCATCTGGTCCCAAACTAGGCTAGAAGCCTGTACTATGGTAACCAGATGACTGATATACATACTTATATAAGCTTATAACATCCAGAAACAGGTCAATCAGACATGTTCATGCACACAAATGTTTGACCTGGCCGCAGCAGAATTACTACCATTTGTTCCATCGAGGCTGTGGAAAATGATAAAGTTCTTCATTATTATATACTTACTAGTATTCAAAATTTCTAGTGGTTTTCTGGTATGAACGTTCTGTTTCTTGTTTAATCTTCCCAAGAACTCGTGAAACTTGTAGAAGCCTGTAAATACCATATGACGTCCTACAGACATTCCGGGGCACATACCGCGTCCGGCATGCGAGGTGCTCGCTCGCGTAGTTCATAGTTTGTACATGTTCCTGCCGATATCTGGCACGTAGACTGTACAACACTCCATCAAATCTAAGAAGTACAGTTTGACGATACATCTCTTCAAGCCGAAATAACCTTGCATAGGCGTAACTCCATACAATTTCAATAACCTTCGTCGTAAAACATGGTTTTATTTTCTTATTTCCAGAATAGTTTACATTCTCATCATACAAGACTTATACCTAATGCGATAAACTTATACATACTTTTATTATAATATAGTTCTTAAAAAGAGTTATATAATACTACAGATACCTATAATTACTAAAGATTCCTATAATTATACCATAATTATGAATTTTATACCAAGATGGTTAATCACTAAATTTTAAAATCAACTCCTTCTTGGATTTGATCATCATCATCATCATCATCATCATCATCTCAGCCACAGGACGTCCACTGCTGAACATAAGCCTCCTCTTAGATTTCCATCCAGTCCGGTTGTAAGCAGCCTGCATCCAGCGCATTTCTGCCGTCCTTATCATACCTCTGTCTGTCTGTCCACCTTGTGGGTGGACATCCGTGGTCTCCATTCGAGAACTTTACTGTTACATCAGTACCCCTCTTACATGGGATCAATAACATACTGGCGGAATGGATGTACCTACTATGGGGCTGAGTCCTGGGTACACCCCTGTCTACCCCTTCGGGAAGGCGGCGTGTTTGGTTTTGTGAACGACTCGTCTTCGTAAAAAGCAGCCACGTTAACTATATATAACATAACATAACATACGTTCACGCCTTTTTCCCGAAGGGGTAGGCAGAGATGTACCCAGGACTCAGTCCCATGTAGATACACCCACATTTCGCCAGTATGTTATTGGTCCCATGTAATAGGGGGCGAGCCTATTGCCATCTACCGGGCACAGTTCCAGACTCCAGGCAGTTATTGAGATAATTCCTAAGGGAAAAACCCAATATTTAACACTGCCTGACCTGGATCGAACCCGGGACCTCTTGATTGGCAGTCGAGCATGCGCCCTCTACGCCACGGAGGCTACTACACTACTACTATATATAAAATATATATATATATATATAAATATATATAAAATATTAAACCTATGACGTAAATATATATAAGAACACAATTAGATTGTATCAAGCCACGAATAATGCAATAAATAACAAGTGCAAACATTAAAACATCCAGCTAAAAGGCCCATTTCCGTTGCATATGAGAACACGGTATAAAGTCGTGAGCTACCGCAGCAACTTGCAGTTAAGGTACTCTACAGACGATCCGATTAAGTTTTACTTTTTTCAATTAGTTCTAAAGTATCAAATTTCAGTCATGCAACAATAGAATCTATTAAATTGAGTTGTACTTTATTATTGTCCATTAAGAGTGTTAATATTATTATTGTTCAGCAAAATGTGGAAGAAGCGAAAGTCGCCTGTCAGGATTATAGCAAGTGGACGGAAATAGTCTTTGCCTACCCCAAAGGGAACAAGGTGTAACTGGATGTATGTATTAGACAGACTAGGACAGGAATAATTGCAATTACTTCTTGTTATTTAATAAATTTTTTTTTAACACATAATAAACTTGAAATTATAGGTATTCTTAACTTAAATTATGTACCCAGATTTAAGCTTTATTTTCCGTCTGACCATAGCTGGGTAAAATGCGGGATTATTAAATACAAAATAACTAATTTAGATATTATGCCCTATTAGATTCGTAATATTCGTAAGATTCGTCCATTCAATTTAGTTGGCAACGAGATCGCCTCGTCTGTGCAAAGCCTGCCGTGACACACTAGTTCCCGTAATTATCTTGGACTAGCGCCAGTGCAGGGTTACCAAATAGAGATACCGGTTAAGGCGCTTCATTACGACTCCACGACCTAAAATCCAAATTATTCACATTCTTAGCTCTCGTCTCCAATTTTAACCCAATTTTCTAAATTGAATTGACTTATTTTGCAAGATGATTAGGATGGTAAGAATTTTGTATGAATTTGTATTGACTGAATTGGATTGGAGAATAACAGATTTCAGCGTAATTACGCGAAGAGTAAATAAAGGCCTACAATTTTTAGTAATACTTATGTATGTATGTGAAATGAAAGTGTGTCTATTTATGTTAAAATTAATACGTCTATTATTATTACCAGTTGGGCCGTTTAGTATGAAATTAGTTTACGGATAAAACATCCATGCATCCATCCATCAGCTTAGTACATTTATGTAACGTGTGCTACGACATTTGCGCTATTGGCTGAAAGTCCAATTCAGGAGCCGCATCTTGCGCAGTTGTTGCGCAGTCCTACACTGTCTGCCACGGTCTTCCTCTATTGCTTCGATCTTCGGCAAGAGTTTCTCAGTTAGCAGTTAGCACAGTCTATATTAAATCTGGATATGTCGCGCTTCACGTTGTCCTTGAAACGTAACATTGGCCGGCCAACCGGTCGCTTAACATCAGCAATTTTACGAAGTAAGGTCCTTCTGGGCATGCGAGACGGTTTCATTTGATATAACACATTTATATATAGGTTATAGAAACATTAGGTAAAACCACGGGGCGCCGCTAGTTTGTTACAAAACCAGACATTTTCCATCAAAAAGCAAATCATTGACTGTAGACAATTAACTTCTAACTATGATTGTTGTCCTTGCAATTGTTCAACGAAACTTATTTTTTATTGCTTTAAGGGTTATAAAAGCCAGAGCTTTGGTAGGGTTAAGCCGTGAACCGTTCGGTCAAGAAACCCCCTTAAATAACGGGAGATGTCACAGTGTAAGTCATTTGAAACTAGTAATAGTGTGGCATCAGTGGTCCAGTAGTAGTTAGTCCGGCTTCAAATTCAGAATCATAACTAGGAATAGGTCATTATTATAATAATAATAATATGGAACAACTTCCACACTCCGTCCTCTGGTTCCGAACTAGGCAGAGCCTGTACTATGGTAACCGGAAGACTGATATTATACATACTTATTAATTTACCTAATCACACAAACACAGATCAAACAGATATGTTTATGCGGACAAATGTTTAAACTGCCCGGGCAGTTTGCCTGCAGCTCAAATCTCATTGACATGTGGACTTTTCGCTTTTATGCTACTAAGTATCGAATTTTCTTTTTTAAGAAATTGAGTAACAAGACGAGCAAATCAGGTGCCTGATGGTATTGCCCATATCAGACACAGTGCCACTCAGTATTTTATAATTCAAAATTCTGCGCGGCAATGCACTACGCCTGTCACTCCGAGATATTAGTTAAAACTCATCCTGCCCAGTAATTTCGCTGGTAACATTGCCCTTCAGACCGGAACACAGTGTTTGCACATTACTGCTTAGCGGATGAATAACTGGCAAAGGTGTGATACTTTCCCAGGCGGCCCCCTGCAAAAGAGGCCTACCACTACAAAAATGTATATGTATTCGTAACACAGAAATCGTCACACTGTGTTCTCTAAACTGTGTTTCCTCCTAATCTTATCCCTTTTCGGTGGAAATTAAGGCGGTAATTAAATAAATCAGACATAATTACGTTGTCCCTGGCAATGCTACACGCAACCTTCTATTTTTCATTTATATTATTTCACCTTTAAATTTTATCTTTTCATTGCGTCTTCATTTTGATTTGAATACATTATTATAAACAGAGAGCAAATGAATGTGAGAATTTCAATTCTCGGTGCGGATATTATTTTTTCAGAAGCGATGCAGTTTTAGTTCCTATCAAAATCAGTCACATGACTCCTTTCAGCGTTTTTCGAAATTCGGTGCAGTTTCGGATATGGCCCTGAAAACCCCTTTTTTATGATAATGAGTGACAAGACGAGTAAATCAGGTGCCTGATGGTATGTCACATCATGTCAGACACAGTGCCACCCAGTGTTTTAAAATTCAAAATTCTGCGCGGCACTGCACTGCGCCTGTCACCCTGAGATATGAGTTGTTGAATCTCATCATGCCCAGTAATTTCGTTGGCCTTTTAAAATATTCACTCTGTAAAATATTAATAGCCTAACTTTTTTGGCGATTACAAGGCGTTACTGTATGTATGTATGTATTTGGCGATTATATTGCCAGAATCCCAAATTGTTCAGCAAACAGCAATTGAGTCATCTGATAGCACAGTATTGCAGTCCATGGTACTCGAGCCAAAATTAATAAGACTCCTGGATGACCGCCACGTTCGATACAATACATTTTATTAGTATAGTTGTAACCCGCAGTTTCATACGAAACGTACCTTATATTATGTGTTATCCAAGATATAAGCTACTTCCCTTACAGATAATATAAAAACTACCTTTATACTACAAAAACGTGCGATTCCTGCCACCATTAGGAAATAGTGTACGTTTCTATAATAAAATCTCAAAAGAGATAACGGGGCTCTCAGAGGGTAAATTCAAAACCCATATAAAATCTCTTTTACTGAAGAAGGCTTATTAACAAAGTCAATCAGTACCTACATAGAGGACAAAGATGCTTGGAAACTTCTGCATAGCCACCACGCGGCACCTTCCAAACAAACGAATGTAATGAAACCAAATATTGTAAAACAATATTTTGAAAAAATTAAGCCCTACAAGTTTCTTGTGCCTTCTTCAAAGGTATCTTTCCGAACGCACGGTAGACTCATTACTGTTTATCTTCATTGATGTATAAAAGTGTCAGATTGTGACCTATTTGAATAAATCTTTTTGAATTTGACACCCACCCCAAAGATTTCCATCTAGTTCGGTTGATGGCTTACTTCTACCGTCGTCCTCCGGTCTTTATTAGGTTGTATGTGCACCTTGTCGGAGCACGTATTACGCTACGCTCCGTGGTCTCTATTGCTATTCCTAATATCTTGTATAAAAATACCTACTGCGGAAAAAATAGTAGCATAAATAGAATAACACAATTCTTTCATAAAAGATGATTCTCGACGCGGGTCTCACACCGTCTTTTCCGATATTCCCTCAATTGACGATTCAAGGACGATTCGTATTCACGGAGACAGTTGCTTAGCATTATATATTATGAATTATTTTGAGTTATCACTGTATTGATTAGAGAGATCAATAGTTTGATCTTTCGGGAGTCCATTATTCTAAGATTCATGGAGAATGTGATGAAAGTGGAAGAAGCGAATGTTGTATGTCAGGATCGTAGCAAGTGTAAATGTATATAGTCTCTGCCTACCCCAACAAGGCGTGACTGTATGTATGTATGTATGTTTTATTCTTAGAATAACTTTATAAGTGACCATGGTATTTTTTTAAGTTTATTTTAGAGCTTTTAACCAACATGCGGCTATGTTGGATCCGAAGGAAAAATCAAATTTTCAAATAAAATCATATTCAATAGCATTTTTGATTGGCACACAATTTCCCCCTTAATTAGTACTTGAGTAGGTACCTAATCATATTTTAATCTTAAACTGTTTTTTTTTAATGTCCCTTCTCTTAATATTAAACTTTTTTTTTTCATTTTTTTTTATTCTCACACTGGTCATGTGTGTATAATATAATGTTAGGTACCTTCCGTTAGTTTTACCTATACTTTAGAATAATATCTTGTGATTGTGTATGTATGTATGTAATGTTACCTAAAGCGTCGAATAAACGTTTTTCTTTCTTTCTTTCTTTTTCTTTCTTGATTCAAACTGAATTATAAACTTGGCCTATTCGAGTTTATAATATTATAAATATCAATATAATATTCGGAAGGGTTTTTGCTTTCGAGCATCTAAATCAGTGATTTTTCTGGCACTACCATATAATGAGGACGGATTCCACTAGCACGAACAATGTCCAACGCCGTTGTAAATGCTTTTAACTTTGACACATTAAGGCATATTTTTGATTTCTACTAAACTATTTACAAATATGAATCGCTGAATGTGTTGCTAAGCGTTAATCTCGAGAGCAGTTGCACCGATATCGATTTTTTTTTTTTTTTTAATATTCCTTGAAGAACAAGGGTGGTTCTTACGGAGAGAAAAAATAGTCTGAAAAAGTCTAAACCAACACTTTTCTATACTTCCATACAATCGATTCGTAATATAAAGTACTTACTTCTTATATCGCGATATTCCCACGGGAATGAAGACTACGCGGGTGAAATCACGGGGCACAGCTAGTTATAACAATAAAGATGTTTGACTGCCTGATGCTTCTAATGATGTTTGCATTATTTTTAACACGAAATTTCTTTTCACAATTTCAGCAAAGCTTATGTCCTGATATCATAGTATGTATCAAAGGGACAGGATGGCCGCACGTTTGAGGGGCCTGAAGGGCTACTTGGGGTCTGCAGTTGATAATCCGGCCCTTTAACGTGACTACTTGTGTTCTTGTTACATTTCCCAAATATGGTTGCCTTATATATTTTGGGTTTCGGAATACGGGAATAAGAAGAATTATAGCACTTTTTTTTTCTTTTTATTGCAGATTTATATACACATAAATAAATATATTATGAGAATTCACAGATGTCAAATAAGATGGTTTGGTATACTGTGAAAATAATTTTAAAATCAATATTTTTGTTAGTACTACTTACAAACGACGACAATGTACGAAGAATGTGATGAAAGTGGAACAAATGAAAGTTCTATATCAGGATCGAAGCATGTGGAGAAAAACAGTCTCTTGCTTTCCCAACGGGAACAAGGCGTGACTGTATGTATGGAGGTTTGTAGTTTTGTTCACAGAATCCGTAGCATGCGCGTCCCAAAATAACATCAACACTACACTAATATACTATACTCTGCTATGCTACGCTAAGATACGCAACGCTACGCTATGCTACGCTATGCTACGCTATGCTACGCTATGCTACGCTGTGCTACGCTATGCTACGCTGTGCTACGCTGTGCTACGCTGTGCTACGCTGTGCTACGCTGTGCTACGCTGTGCTACGCTGTGCTACGCTGTGCTACGATGTGCTACGCTGTGCTACGCTGTGCTACGCTGTGCTACGCTGTGCTACGCTGTGCTACGCTGTGCTACGCTATGCTACGCTATGCTACGCTACGCTACGCTACGATACGCTACGCTACGCTACGATACGCTACGCTACGCTGCGCTACGCGACGCTACGCTACGCTATGCTATGTTACGCTATAATAATATAATAAATATGGGACAATTTCTACACACGGTCATTGGGTCCCAAACTAGGCTGGAAGCCTGTACTATGGTAACCAGATGACTTATATACATACTTATATAAGCTTAAAACACCCAGACACAGATCAAACAGACATGTTCATGCACACAAATGTTTGACCAGGCCGGGGATCGAACCCGGGGCTAGTGGCACAGATAGCAGAGTTACTACCATCTGAGCCAACGAGGCTATCAATACGGCATGCTATACTATACTATGTATCAATCGATAATAATTAAAGTATAAAATACTCATAAGTATTCTTTTCCTTCTGGTTGTGTGGAAGAAATCGCTTTAAGTGATAAGACCGCCACTTGGTTTTGTTAGCAATTATAATTTTCTAAAATAAGCCCCGTACAAGTCAAGTGTTTTCTTGTTTAAAATCCTTTGATTCCGACTCACGAAATGCTACACAGTCTCTGAATAATAGAAAATTGCAAAATATTGTATCCAGCAGAGATGCGACGGCACGAGCGCTAGCACAAAATGAACTACGAACAGCAAATTCATAAAAAAAAAATCAAAATCTTGAATTTTTTATCTGACTGTACCAAACAGCTTTGGTGTCCAAATTGTCAGTGAAAAAAATATTAAAATTAAAAAATTCAATTCGGACATTTTGTCCGAGTATTTTGTATCCGAATCGCCAGCAAGTCACAAAATTATCGGTACCTTTTTCGTTTGAGTTTGAATATTATACTACTTTTTAAGAATAGACATGGTATTTTTTTTTGCTTCGTTCTATTTGTATATTATACAGCACAATAACAGCACGATTGAAAATATGTAGAGTATACTCTACTTTGATTTAATAACAATCGGTTTTTTACAATAAGCGAGATGATAAGATACCAACAAAGCACGAATTAGGTGCACAACGCAATTTATCGCTTTCTAAATCGACATTAGATTTAAAATCTAGGTTCAACAAACCCCGTGTGGAAGTGAATCCAAGGCCCCTATATCATCAGACAAAGCGGCGCTCACCCACAAATGATGTATGGGAGTCAGGTCACGGGATATCTATGTAGCTCATGATATTAAAATAAAGTTATTTATATTCATGCCAGAATAGTACCGACACATTTGCGCGTGTTTTAGGAATGAAATTTTATTTGCGACTAGTGTAAGAACAGCGGCTTTGCCCGCTCGCAATTATGAAACATGGAAGTTTTATAGTACCAAAACTTTGACACCCTTTTTGGACTCCTTAGAATGTGAATTTTCAAAAATCCTTTCTTAGCACACATCCAAACAACGAATAAAACCTACATTCCTAGTTTCAAGTCTCTAGGATCAGTGGTTTGGGCTCTGCGTAGCATGTCAGTCATTTAGAATTTTATAATTATAGTGATAAGCTTTTGTGTTACTTATTGTACTCTTATTTAAACTCAAAAATGTTTATTCAATTAGGTCACAATCTGACACTTTTGCATGCCTTACCTTTTTTTTACCTACCTTAATCTTACTAAATAAGATACTACTTTGGAATACAACTATTGTTCCGGAGGGGGGAGTCTCACGACTGCTGCAGACATCATCGTTTCTTTGCCGTTACGGGTGTACCTTTGTTAACTATTCGAAATAAATGATTTATTTATTTATTTCAATTATTTAATGAAGATAAATAGTAATGAGTCTACCTACCGTGCGTTCGGAAAGATACCTCTTACAAGAAGAAGACACAAGAAACTTGTAGGGCATAATTTTTCTCAACTGATAATATTACAAAATTTGGTTAGGTTACATTAATTTGTGGAAGGTGTCTCGTGGTGGCATGAACATATTTCCAGGCATCTTTGGCCTTTCCTTTCCTTTCTTTGTGTTTTTGTACTGATTGACTTAATGATTAGCCTCCTTTAATAATGTAGGTTTTATACCTATATAGGTTTGATTCTACTCTCTAGAAGCACTGTTCTCTTTTGGAAATTTATTATAGAAACGAACACAGTTTCATAATTCAAATACAATAATTTAAGTTTCATAACTTGATTTGATTTTATAAGAATGAATTTTTGTTTACTTTAAAATTATAATATAATAATAATAATAATATGGGACAACTTCCACACACGGTCATCTGGTCCCAAACTAGGCTAGAAGCCTGTACTATGGTAACCAGATGACTGATATACATACTTATATAAGCTTATAACAACCAGACACAGATCAAACAGACATGTTCATGCACACAAATGTTTGATCTGGCCGGGGATCGAACCCGGGGCCTGCGGCACAGAAAGCAGAGTTAATACCATCTGTGCTAACGAGGCTGTCAGAATAACGAGGTATTATGTTATTATAATATAACATGTACCATAATACATGTTTGATAATACAATACAAATACAAATTTGTTTATAATTATAATATACAGGTTACACAAAAGCTGAGTTCTTCTACCTTTTGCTTTAGTTTAGTTTTGTTTTTGTAACTTACTAAGCTGTGTTGCAAAAGGTAGGCTCTTCCCCTATGACTTAGGGCCGGTTTTTTGATCGTTAGTTACGGTTAAGTTAACCATTTGTCAAACTAACTATAGTTAAATTTCTAACCAATGGTTAAATCGTGTGGAAAAATAATTAACCAGGGCTGAAAAAAATAATTTTGACGAATTTTAACTATTTGGCAAAAAATTAACCATTTTTCGACTTAACCAGTAATCAAAAAACCCAGCCTTAGAGTACATTATAATTTGTAAACTTAAAGTTTTATTTTAACATACGTACTTAGGTATCTACGATAATATTATCAAAGCATTACGATTACGTTCGAAGATATCATATTATTATTGTTATAACATGATGCCTGTGAGGTAAACTCCGTTACCCTAATTGAGGCTTCAGTCTCCTATTTACTGAGAATATTCGCTCTTGTAACGATATCTCTGTTGCTTCCTACTGCTTGATAAAATATTGTTATTACTTATTTAAAGTTATGTCGTTATCAAATCTGTCGGCATATATAGCATCACCAAAGTGGCATAATATCATACTTTCACATAAGTATATTATACACAGACAGATTTAATACGTTTTTTTACTTGAATGAAACTTTTCTATCAAAAACGTAAAATCATAGAACACCAAACAAAACTTAGTCGAATAAAAAGTTTTTCTTTTGTTCCCCAGTGAAAACATTTCGGTGCTCATTACACACTCACGATACAAAACTCATTACAAAGAAAAGGTTTTAATAGTTCACGCTACCCCTCTCTGCCCTTTGTAGCCGTGACGGCTCCAAAACGAATTTACCAAGAGTTTTTCTCCTTTAGAAACGCTTTTTGCGAACTGTGACGTAGACATCAAAGACTCTGCTACAGTGCGGCCCGATAAAAGTGTACACTTTAGAATTTATAGAAGTTTCGATTCGAGAATTCGAGTCCACTGCGGGCCGGTGCAACGCCTTCGAAGATTACGAAATCGACGAAATTTCAAGTTGTAGGTATTAGTTTTTATTGAGTTTAAAATTAGATTTGGATTCGTTTTTTTATTGGATTTATTTTACAAATTGACAGTAGAGTTATTGCAAAGTCATTGTTCAAAAACGGAGGCTTCGAAATCCAAAACTCCTAGGGATTCTTCTCAAAAACGTTTAATAACGATTTACAATAATTGTGTGTAGCGGTTGTTACGATTTCAGAGCAAGTACTATTCAAAATTTTTTAATTCTTATTATCGAACGGCTAAACGATTATCGAGGAAAAAAAATGTGTGGACTTTTTGGTGGGAAGTCGAATTGAGCGGGTGATTTAATTTTTCCGCGATTTAATAATTGAAAATGTTTGTGTAAATATCTACTATTCCTGTGTAAATATATTACTAGTTTGTTACTGATTTTGTAAATAAACCATGAGTGTGGCGAGCGACGGGGGGGACCCCGTCGAATACACCAAGAAGAGAAGCTTGATGTCTAAATTTTAACACTCAGCAAAAGTCTGCAGAACAGATGTGCTCATCATGTGCAGGTCGGCACTCTTATAAAGAATGTGATGTGGAAGAAGTAATATGCATCAACTGTAGTGGTAATCATCTAGCAATCTCAAGAGATTGTCCTATTAAACAAAAGAAGATAGAGGAGAAAAGAACATAGCACCTGAACTGTTCGTATGCCACTGTTATTTCTACTGCTTGTTTAAAAGTAATTCGCGAAGACTGTGGAAAAAATACTGGAACACCACCACTATGTACAAAGGAGAGTGGTATGCAGACATACAGCGAGACTTACCAATATCACCATGCACAGAACTCGATAAGTGTTCCCCGCCAAGTGAAAGATCTACTTGCAAATTCTATTTATTTCATTCCTATTTTTAAGTTTATTATAAATAGCATAGAAAAATTATAGTATAGTAAACCTTATTTTTAATATTTCGACTGAAGGATGTATCCATGGTCATGCAATAAATTAAAAAAAAAAAAAAAAAAAAAACGATTATCGAGTTAACGACGTAATCAGTGAAGTATGACAGCCAGATGAATGACATGTGACGCAGAGTGACAGCAGACATCAGCTGATGGCTCACATCGTCCATCTTGGGTAGAGTGGTTGAAGAGCTGACCGATAGATGGCGGTAGTAGTATCGGCCGCAACAGCCATATTAAAATATCGTTTAATTTGTAATGAATACTTGAAAAATGATATTTTTTATAAAAATCTATTCTATTCTATAATATTCTACTTTTATCCCGATATTTCCACGGGAACGAAGATTACGCGGCACTAGCTAGTAATTAATATAATGCTGTGGTTCTGCTACTGTGGCTGAATATTTACGCCGAGGCATATGCTTGTTTCAAAAGAATGCAGGGAAATAAAACATACTTTCTTTTGCCTTCGCTGGAAGCAGGTTTTCCATTGCCAATTTGGCTCTTACTTCTGGTGTTTTATATATATTATTATTATTAACTCCAGCACGCCGTTTTATACAACATTGCTGGAGCGTTGTAATGTTCCAAATTAAAAAAACGTTTCAAAAATGTATTTGATTTTCTTTGTCCGTAAATTCGATACTTCGCGTGTTCTTCTTTCGAAAGTAATAACAATATTTCCATGCATGTTTGAGAAAATATTATTTTCTTTTGTGACAAAATCTACTCTATCAATGTGTACATAAGAAGGCAAGTAAATGTATCCACACTTTCTTTACGTAGACTTTGATGTTGTTCGTGTGTTGCGGGTGTGCAAATGTGCCTGTTCGTATGTGATTATTGTATTACTGCAAACATAACGCTTTTATGGAAGAAACGACAGTAAAATATTAGAATGTAAGCTGTTTTTTATTGGAACTTTTTTGAACTAGCAGTTGGTGCTTGTAGTCCGCTGCCGAATAACACATTTAACACAGTCATTACGAAATTACTGCGCATGACGAGTTTCAACAACTAATATCTCAGCGTGACAGGCGCAGTGCAGTGCCGCGCAGAATTTTGAATTTCAAAACACTGGGTGGCACTGTGTCTGATATGGGTTCAAGCAATCATGATGCTTACCATCAGGCACCTGATTTGTTATCAAATATATCAATAGTTATCAATTGTTTAAGTTTAGAATAAAGTTAACAGTTTATGACACCGTTAAAATAAAGTATACGCGATATATAGGCATGAAAGTTGCAATAAATTAATGATCCGTTTCATCGCGAGTTGCGATCCCACAGACGCGTGATCCCCTGATGTAGGACACCAGAGTTATCCGAAACCTAGCTAGAGTGTTTTCGGTTTAAAAACGTGAGTTAAGTCGTTTTATAACATAATTAATAATTAAGTTAATTTAGACACATTGATTCAAAGAAAAGGGGAGATAGGGTACGTTCTCTCAGTGCTTACTCACTGGCATGTGCAATTTGAAACAACAAAGATAGAAAAACGTAACTAAGACCGAAGTGAGAACGAGAAAACAATTATCTTTACTGACGTACCTAATGGGACCTAATTTACATCCATACATACATAAAGTCACGCCTTGTTCCCGTTGAGGTAGGCAGAGACTAATTCTTTTCACTTGCTACGATCCTGACATACAACTTTTGCTTCTTCCGCTTTCATTCTTCATGCATGCTCGTCGGTTGTTGGTACTTTTGACCTGGCCTTTCCTTAAGATAACATCAACTTGTTCATGAAAGGTACGCCTAGGTCGACCCCTACCGACTTCACACTAGCTTTATAAATCTCCTTCGCCAATCTCCTTTCGTCCATCCTCTCCACATGTCCGAACCAGCTAAGCAATCCTTTCTCTATTTTTGTCACTACATCTTCTAACACGCCACAGCGTTCCCTTATCACACTGTTCCTCACTTTGTCCATCAAGGTCACTCCAGTCATACTTCTCAAACTTCTAATAATATAATTTAAGCTTTTCATTTTCGAGAAGCCAGTATCTCATCTCCCCTTTTCTTTAAATTAATGTTTAGACACCAATTAAAAAAAAAAGAATAACCAGGGCCTCTAAAATTGCTTTATAAAAGCTATACAAAAGTGTTTATCAGTTTAAAGTTAAAAGCTCAAACGCCTAAACCTTGTTAAAATAACCAAAGTAGTTGAAAAGATATTATCTCTCGCGATGTGCTGTTTACGTCGAGAACTCAATTTAAAAAGTAACTATTCGAAAGACAATAGGACCGTTTACAGAGGCCGGCTTGAATCTATGTAATGAAGCTTGAGGGGTGGATTGAGGGATAAGCAGCGGCACCATTTCTAATAATTTGTAGTTAAGAGCGTACATGGCCTTCTAGGAATTTGACACAATCCTATGAAAAATTTACCAAATCGTAGTTTTGTATTCCCGTCTGTCCTCCGAATATAATTAACCCATTCTTTAAATTTATATCCTGATATTTTTATAGTGAAGTAACCTATGTCCCTGTCATTTTAATTTTTCTTATAAACCCTTGGTTTTTCATAGTCAACTTCCAAAAATCGCAGTTTTACTCGCTTAACGTTCACTACAAAGAAATGTAGAGTTCATATACAAAAATAAAATGATAGGGACATACTTTACTTCAACTTTAAAATATCTTTAACTAGCGACCCGCCCCGGCTTCGCACGGGTAGCAGAAGTAGGTATAGTGGACGTTTATCAGGAGTAAATTCGTGATACATTGTATTTTAATAAATATGACCCTAATGGTTTACGCAGCGCACGCAAATTAATGACTATTTCTGTTACAATGACCAAACCTTAACACATGTTATAATTTATCGTGGGCTATTTTGAAGAAATTGATGAGTACTACAAACCCCTAGTACATTACTTTATTCTACCACCAATACTTTTCACACCACATGAAAAATAATCACTGCTTCGATTATTGTGACTAAACCAGAAAAGATGGATATAATCTATGTATAACTGTTTTGTAGGTATTGATAATTAATACAATCCCCTAGTACATTACTTTAATCTACCACCGATAGTTTTCACACCGCATGAAAAATAATCACTGCTTCGATTATTGTGACTAAACCAAAAAAGATGGATATAATCTATGTATACTGTTTTGTAGGTATTAATAAGTACTACAAACCCCTAGTACATTATTTTACTCTACCACCAATAGTTTTCACACCGCATGAAAAATAATCACTGCTTCAATTATTGTGACTAAACCAAAATAGATGGATATAATCTATGTATACTGTTTTGTAGGTATTGATAAGTACTACAAACCCTAGTACATTACTTTACTCTACCACCAATAGTTTTCACACCGCATGAAAAATAATCACTTTTTCGATTATTGTGACTAAACCAAAAAAGATGGATAGAATCTATGTATACTGTTTTGTAGGTATTGATAAGTACTACAAACCCCTAGTACATTACTTTACTCTACCACCAATAATTTTCACACCGCATGAAAAATAATCACTTTTTCGATTATTGTGACTAAACCAAAAAAGATGGATATAATCTATGTATACTGTTTTGTAGGTAATGGATAAGTACTACAAACCCCTAGTACATTACTTTACCCTACCACCAATAGTTTTCACACCGCATGAAAAATAATCACTTTTTCGATTATTGTGACTAAACCAAAAAAGATGGATATAATCTATGTATACTGTTTTGTAGGTATTGATAAGTACTACAAACCCCTAGTACATTACTTTACTCTACCACCAATAGTTTTCACACCGCATGAAAAATAATCACTTTTTCGATTATTGTGACTAAACCAAAAAGATGGATATAATCTATGTATACTGTTTTGTAGGTATTGATAATTAATACAATCCCCTAGTACATTACTTTAATCTACCACCGATAGTTTTCACACCGCATGAAAAATAATCACTGCTTCGATTATTGTGACTAAACCAAAAAAGATGGATATAATCTATGTATACTGTTTTGTAGGTATTAATAAGTACTACAAACCCCTAGTACATTATTTTACTCTACCACCAATAGTTTTCACACCGCATGAAAAATAATCACTGCTT
Source organism: Hemistola chrysoprasaria (assembly GCA_947063395.1). Lineage (NCBI taxonomy): Eukaryota > Metazoa > Arthropoda > Insecta > Lepidoptera > Geometridae > Hemistola > Hemistola chrysoprasaria. Next base: position 1,646,034 of record OX346719.1, read on the forward strand.
CAATTATTGTGACTAAACCAAAATAGATGGATATAATCTATGTATACTGTTTTGTAGGTATTAATAAGTACTACAAACCCGTAGTACATTACTTTACTCTACCACCAATAGTTTTCACACCGCATGAAAAATAATCACTGCTTCGATTATTGTGACTAAACCAAAAAAGATGGATAGAATCTATGTATACTGTTTTGTAGGTATTGATAAGTACTACAAACCCCAAGTACATTACTTTACTCTACCACCAATAGTTTTCACACCGCATGAAAAATAATCATTTTTTCGATTATTGTGACTAAACCAAAAAAGATGGATATAATCTATGTATACTGTTTTGTAGGTATTGATAAGTACTACAAACGCCTAGTACATTACTTTACTCTACCACCAATAGTTTTCACACCGCATGAAAAATAATCACTTTTTCGATTATTGTGACTAAACCAAAAAAGATGGATAGAATCTATGCATACTGTTTTGTAGGTATTGATAAGTACTACAAACCCCTAGTACATTACTTTACTCTACCACCAATAGTTTTCACACCGCATGAAAAATAATCACTTTTTCGATTATTGTGACTAAACCAAAAAAGATGGATAGAATCTATGTATACTGTTTTGTAGGTATTGATAAGTACTACAAACCTCTAGTACATTACTTTACTCTACCACCAATAGTTTTCACACCGCATGAAAAATAATCACTTTTTCGATTATTGTGACTAAACCAAATAAGATGGATATAATCTATGTATACTGTTTTGTAGGTATTGATAAGTACTACAAACCCCTAGTACATTACTTTACTCTACCACCAATAGTTTTCACACCGCATGAAAAATAATCACTTTTTCGATTATTGTGACTAAACCAAAAAAGATGGATATAATCTATGTATACTGTTTTGTAGGTATTGATAAGTACTACAAACCCCTAGTACATTACTTTACTCTACCACCAATAGTTTTCACACCGCATGAAAATAATCACTTTTTCGATTATTGTGACTAAACCAAAAAAGATGGATATAATCTATGTATACTGTTTTGTAGGTATTGATAAGTACTACAAACCCCTAGTACATTATATTATTCTACCATCAATGCATTTCACAGCGCACGCAAATTTATGAATATGGTAATTATATTATGTAACACCTTGGTTCACAATATTGCAGTTTTCTTACGGATCCCCATTTTTTTTCAAAATCTCATATAGCCTATGGCACTCACACTGAATTAAGCTATCCATATGTGAAAGAATTTTTAAAATCGGTCCAGTAGTTTCGGAGCCTATTCGTTACAAACAAAAAAACAAAAAAACAAAAAAACAAAAAAACAAAGTTTCTCTCTTTATAATATTAGTATAGATAAGTTTACTGTATTTGGAGGAAACAGGGGAATCAACAACAAAACATCGATTTAGTAAATTTTCCATAGGATTATGTCAAACTCCTAAGAGGTCCTGTATCATGTTAAGGCGTCCTTCAAAATGGCGACGATTGACAAGACACCGTGTTGAACTTGCTCTCGAAAATAATTCAAATTATGTGATAAAAAGTGACTTTTAAACAGTAACCAAGTGTTAATTTGTAAAAACTAAGTGCAGTTGTTAATCTGAAGTGTTAATTAGGTCAAGACAATCAGTAACCAGGTGCTATTTAACATTTTACTGTGTTTTCCAAGAAATTCCTCTTGCGAACTTTGACCCCGTTACGATTCTAATAAAACGCGTAAGAGACGCTCTTCTCACGGCGCTTACGACGTTTTGGCCGCGATTTCGGTCAGCTGCATAGGTGTCGGATTGAACTCAGCGCTTCAAACGCTGCATGCGAATTAACTTATTGGGACTGGTTAGACGTAATAATTATTGCGTCGCATACTTGCTTAAATAGCGCTTCTCTACTAACAACTAACAAGTGTGTAAAGTGTGAATAGGTATTAACAATATTTTTTGGCATCGACAACAGAATATGGCGTCTAATGGGAATAATAACATTTATTGTGGCAAATGTCGCAGAGTAATAACCAACAAAGATTTCCTGGCTTGTTGTGTCTGTAAAAGTAAATACGATATTGCTTGTTTAACCATTTCTAATAAGCGCTTTCTTGCAATGACTAAAGAGCAGAAAACTAACTTCAAATGCAATATTAAAGATTGCAAAAGCCCGAGGACACCAATGCATACCCAGTCTTCGATAACTCCTGATGTTTCTCCCGACGTTGGCAACGTGACACTACGTAGGAAACAACCAAGTCTTCCGGAAATACAGACAACCGATGAATATGTGACTGAAACCAGATTGAAAGACATTCTAAAGCACGAATTAAAAGTGACTATGAAAGGGCAAGTTGACCAACTTAGTTCTATGAACGAACAAATGGCGAGTTTTCATAAAGCGTTTGCCTATTTCAATGAACAGTTTGAGGATATGAAGAAGCGAATGGAAGAAAAGGATACCGTAATTGATAAACTCAAAGTAGAAAATACCCTCCTGAAGTCAGACGTCCAAGAACTCACTTCTCGACTGAGCAACGTAGAACAACATATGCGAGAAAGTAATATTGAAATCAATGGTATCCCTGAGCTAAAGACCGAAAATCTTATCGAGACAGTGACGATACTAGCAAAATCTATCAACAGCGAAATTGTTAAGGATGATATCGTACACGTCACAAGAGTCGCTAAGATCAACAATGATAACTCTAGACCGCGAGCTGTTATCGTGAAACTACGCTCGCCTCGTCATCGCGATATAATTTTGGCCGCAGTTGCCAATTATAATAGGAAAAATCCTCAGAATAAGCTATGCTCTAAACATCTGGGCATCAGTGGAACTCCTGTACCGGTTTTCGTATCTGAGCACTTAAGCCCTACTAACAAGAAGTTGCATGCGGCTACTCGCAAGAAAGCTAAAGAGATGTCGTACAAGTTCGTGTGGGTCCGCAATGGAAGAGTATTCATTCGTAAAGACGTTAACTACCAAGCAAGTATTATAAAAGACTTGGAATCTTTAAACCATTTCAAAGCTTCCTGCGAGTAGTTGACTCCCTACACCTTTTATTATTACTTACCTATTTTTATATTGTACTTACTTACCTATCTACATTTTTACTAACAGTGCTGTAATGCTTGAGATATACTATCAAAATGTTCGAGGACTGCGTACAAAAACTGTCGATATGTATCACAACGTACTTCTTAATAACTTTAAAGTAATTGCCCTGACCGAAACTTGGCTGAACTCAAACATATGCAATAATGAAATGTTCGACTCAAGATATGTAGTTTACCGACGTGATAGAGTATGTAACGAGACTAAAAAAGATGGTGGTGGTGTTCTTTTAGCCATATCAAATAGTATTAAATCTGCAAGAATAGAAAAATGGGAGAGCAGCCATGAGGATCTCTGGGTAGTTGTGGAGATAGATGATAATAGCTCATTGAAAAAAATTGCTATTTGTGTAGTTTACTTACCACCACCTATTAAACCAGAAATTTTGAAGGATTTTTTGAATAACTGTAATAATACGGTTTCTAATATTGATGAATGTATAATCTTAGGTGATTTTAATTTAAATTTTATAAATTGGACTTTTCAGAATGATACCTTAGAAGCCAAAGCGTCTAATTATGACTGTCCGTTGGGTTATTCTCTCATCGATTTCCTGTCATTAAATAATTTTAGACAATTTAATATAGAACGTAACAGTGACGACCGTGTATTAGACTTAGTGATTAGCAATATTGCAAATGTCAAAGTCACCAAATCAACCGATCGCTTAACCAAATTAGACCCTAAACATCCTGATTTATTAATAACAATTCCATTCTTAAAATCTACGCGCCTTAATCCTAAATCCAATGTACGATTCAACTATTACCTAGCCAAGTATCCTAAAATCATAGAAAAATTACAAAACGTAGACTGGCGTGAACATTTTAAACTCTGCGACAATATCGATGATATGGTAAAACTTTTTTACGACACAATTCAAATAGTTATTAACGAATTAGTTCCAACATTTGTTTTTACACATAAACGTAATAATAAACCTCCATGGTTAAATAAATCACTATCAAAGTTATTGTCCGAAAAGGAGAAATATAGACATAAATATAATATATACAATAATCCACGCGACAAACTAAGCTATGATATTTTGCGACAGAGATGCCAAGATTTAATTGAGAAATCCCATAGAGAATATAAAAATAAAATTGAATCAAGGATAGTCAAGAGCCCCAAAACTTTTTGGCGCTACATTAAAGACAAGCGTGGAGGTCAATCTAATCTCCCAGCTCATATGCATAATGGTGAAAATGATTCCGAATCAGGTGAAGGTATTGCAAACTTATTTGCCAATCATTTCTCCTCTGTTTTCAGCTCTAGTACTACAAGTTCTTATAACACAAACACAAGTGGCATATCACATTACAATAATCTTAGCAAAATTAAACTAACTGAAGATGATATTCTTAAAGCTATAAAAAAATTAGATACTACCAAAGGGTCAGGACCGGACTCCATACCTCCCGTATTCATAAAGAAATGTGCACGCGTTCTTACACTTCCCATAAGTATAATATTTAATTTTTCTCTAGAAACTGGGACGTTCCCGAATGAATGGAAAAAAGCCCGAATCGTTCCAATCTACAAAAAGGGGGATCCGTGTAATGTTGCTAACTATCGTCCTATTTCTATCTTATCTTGCCTTTCTAAACTTTTCGAAACTTTAGTATGCCCAGTAATCACACGTCATATTGATGCTTTTTTAACAAAAGACCAACACGGGTTTAAATCAGGACGGTCTGTAGTTACTAACCTCACCAACTACGTTTCTGATCTGTCCGAGGCCTTAGATAACAGAAAAGACGTAGATGCAATTTACACGGATTTCTCAAGCGCATTTGATAGGGTTGATCACACACTTTTATTACAAAAACTACAATATAATGGTATACATGGATCATTATTGAACTGGTTTAAATCATATCTGTATAACCGTTCTCAAGTTGTTGCTGTCGATGGCTATGAGTCACACATATATTTTGCCACATCTGGAGTTCCCCAAGGCTCACACCTTGGACCAATCTTGTTCTCATTATTTATTAACGATATCACTAATCATATCTATAACAGCAAATGTTTACTCTTTGCAGATGATTTAAAACTTTATAGAATCATCAACTCGCCTGACGATATAACTCTACTTCAAAATGATCTCAACAACATCCATAACTGGTGCTCAGCAAATTCCATGACCTTAAATACAAGTAAATGTTACCACATCCGATTTTCAAGGAAAAAAATTAATAACAATAATAATTTAAGTTACACTATTAATAACGTTACATTACAGTCCGTCAGTGAAATTCGTGATTTAGGTGTCACCCTTGACAGCAAATTAAGCTTTAAGTCGCACATAAACAAAATAGTAAAAAAATCAGCGCAGATGCTAGGATTTCTAAAACGCAACACAAAAGACTTTAAACAGTATAAGACCCTAATGATACTCTACAATTCTTTAGTTCGAAGTCACTTGGAGTTTGCTAGTACTATTTGGAATCCTTTTTACGCAGTTCATTCACAGAGAATTGAAAATATACAGAGACACTTCACACGACACATCAGCTTCAACTACAAAAGCATATTCTACCGTAAATCATATAACGACAGACTTAAATATTTCCAAATGTTAACTATACGCCATCGCCGCAAATTACATGACCTAATCTTTTTATATAAGTGTGTTAACGGCCGACTTGATTCGATTGATTTTACAGAACGCGTCAAATACTCAGTTCCATCTAGACTCCCGAGATACCCTATCACTAATCTTCTTTTTACCCCAACCTGTAAAACAAACCTAGGACTTAATTCACCAGTTATAAGAATTTGCAGAGAATATAATTTAATTACGAAGTACTCCCCTGATATCGATTTATTTGGTGACTCTTTAAAACAATTTAAAAATAGTATAATCGCAGTTTACTCTACATCTCATCATAATTTGTAATATCTCTAATATAATATCTTCTTTTTTTTAACTTTTTCCCAATTTGTACAAGTTATATTCTGTTTTTAATAATTATTATTAGAATTCTTTTTTATTTTATAAGACGTCAATCATACGCGCGAATGTTGTGGCTACCTATAATTGGATAAGCATCTTGAATTTGTTTAATTATGTAACTATTTTTGTATATGTGATAGTTGCTTATTTGTTGGTTGCCCTTAATAAATAAATAAATAAATAAATAAATAAAGGCGCAGTCCTAAGTAAATTCGCCCTCTCGCTCACGCGTACCAACATTTTTGAAGAATATACAAATAGCAATTCTAAAAAAAAGTAAAAAAAGAGATACTATATTTATATTTTTAGAATGTCAAAGAAGCTACTACAACGTCAATAGTCTTCGGGTTTTTGATCGAAGTCGATACTAAAATTGTTTTATATTCACGCGCGATATTACATAACGCGTAATCTTATAACTTAGGTCAAACATAGGTTGTTTTGGACTAGTTCCAAATGCTACTGTAGACTACCTCAAAGGTTAAACGTATATAGAATTTCTAATTCTATTATTTACTGATTGCGAGGAATCGCTTTTTAGGGTTCCGTACATCAAAAGGAAAAGAGGAACCCTTATAGGATCGGGTTCCTAGGATCACTTTGTTGTCCGTCTGTCTGTCTGTCTCTGTCAAGGTATCAAGTTGAAATGTATATCAACTACTCCGATCTGCGGTCCCTCGTGGCTGTAAAAAAATCAAAGTTCTAAGTTAAAGCAATCAAAAGTTATGGTCATTTTAATGCATATTTCCATAATTTGCACAAAGAACTAATAGATGGCGCTGTATGTTCTATAGGCGGATTGTTTTTCGGGATTGGAAGCGTTTTGTTCAGGTATATACTAGTTATGGAACCCTACGTTACACTATGCATGTGTTTTATTGAGAGTAGATTTTATTTAAATCAAATATACATATATACTTTAAGTATACATATTTTTATATGGGGGAAGTGCTTTTATTGATAAATTAATCAATACTTCAGCTACCTTATACTCTTTACTACTATAGAATACATATATCTGTATATATACAATATATCTATATAAAAAATACTATAGAACTTTAAATTTCGAAAATCCACAGGCTGACATGCACACAGCGTATAAGAAATTAAAATGCTATTTTTGTTAAAGAAAGAAAAATTTGTTTATTACCCAACTTTAATAACAAACACATCATTACATCTAGTAGGTACGTAATATATGAAAACAGTGGTTAAAGTATAATATCTTTACACAAACCATTATTTTTTCATTAACAAATAGTTTATAACTAAACGGGCAGAACAAGTTAAACCGAACTGAACGTGCGCCTTGAGAAGGAAAGCACGGCGTCAGCAGACCACCAGACTGATGGGTCCAAAACCTGGATCCGCTCAGGACAGAAAAATGGCACAAGAGGGAGTAGACCTATGCCCAGCAGTGGGATCATAATATGGGCTGATGATGATCACATACTGGCCTTATAATTTTTATATAATAATAAAGCTTTATCAATCTAAGTAAAATTTGAACGAACGGTAGACTCAGTAACTTAATTTCCTGATTTGCAAAAATGCTTTTGTAGGCCTATTTGAATAAATGAAAGCCTACATCGAAGGCTTCGATTTCGAAGAGTAATCTTATTTGAAGAGCCACATAATTCTTGAAGGAAGAAATCAACTCAGTCAACCAAGAATCAGTTAATTACCGTTTGAAACTTGGAACCATGGCGAACTCAAAACTATTTAAGTTTTCCAATTTAACGTCGGCGATTGCTATCGGGTTTGATTGGTCAAGGTACTTGGATGTATAGCTTTGAAGGAGTATTTAAGATGGAGGGTCATTTATTTATAACTTCTAACGACTTAATTATGGTGGTAATTTCAGTACTTAGTTTCTTGCACAATAATTTATAATTAATATTAATATATTATATAATACAATTTATAATAATTTATACAAAAGGGGAGATGAAGGAATGACTTCTCGAAAATTGAAAGCTCCAATGAGGTCCCATTAGTTCCACGTACGTCAGTAAAGTGGGGTTGTATTAGCGACTAATATTGTTGTCTCGGTCGCACTTCGGTTTCAGGTACGTCTTTCTATCTTTGTTGTTCTATTGCACTGTGAAAACTGCACACAGCAAATGGCACGGGCCAGTTGTTGAGTAAGCGCTGGGAGAACGTACCTACCTCCCCTTTTCTTTAATTCAATAATCGTAATGTAACCCTATATGCAAAATTTCAGCTCTCTAGGTTCAAGGCTGGGCTTGGATAAGTTACATAGAGCGTGATTGAGATAGACAGGAAAATACTTTTAGTTACAGAGCCCACGTCACTAGACCTTGGTTTTTTGAGGAGGTCGAATACTAGATACCTAGTACGAGCTTCGCTTATCGCGCTGCTGCCACTGACAAGGCTAATTATGGGGACTTGCAGCACTGCACTATCGTATAGTCTTTCCGTTCCCTATTGTGAGGAACAAACGAAATTTGGGAATCTTATCATACTAGATTATTATTATTTTTATTTTCTTTTTAAATAGCTCTGTCACGTTTTTCGCATTGCAGCATAGCTACATCGTGTTCCCCCATTAAAGACGTAACGAAGTATATATATTTCTTCTGGGAGTCTTATCGAACTAGGTCTAATGTCGTGGGCTCTGTAACTATTTCATGACCCTAACGCAAAGGGTCAGTAAATCTAATTGGAAACAATTGCCTGCCAAAGCGGTGAGAAATTCCTTAATTAGCACAGTACGTTACATAAGTTCTGTTCTTGAATACGGGTGTCAGTGTGTTAGTCAGTCAGTACTTTATTTTTTAAACATATGTAAAGAATATAATGATATTTGCTTGATACCTACTTGTTTTCATTTTCAGTAATAAATAAAAAATTGTCTTTACCGTGGTAGAAATGTATTGTCTCAAATACGATATAGCCCAGTAAATCTAAGCAGTACCGTTTGATAGTATTTTGTAATAACTTTACTGATTATAATCAATTATTGGTTAAATTAATAATCTTATACAAATCACATTTCTCTTCAACTGTACTTTTCATTGTTTTCATTAAAATTTTAGCAATGCGCATATAAGCGGGATCTCTTTGTAAGTATTTTCGAGTAGTGCGAATCGTGCCTAACCCCTTATCTTGACTTGTTTGAAGGATTTTAATTAGTATTTAGCAATTATGAGTTATATATCTTGTAATAAAAATCGTAATTCTATGGTTTTATGGCGATGGTAATTAAAATTGTGTGAGTTACGTCTATGCATAGTTATTTCTTCTCTCTCAAAGCTTGAAAAGATGAAACGTCAAACGGTACTTCATACATTTGCTGGGCTGTAGCAAATATCATTATCGTTTATTTGTTTTTAAACATAATATAATATTTTAAGGCGCAGTACAGAGCAGTCTAAATTTAAACCTAAATTTGAGGCACTAAGATTACTTCACACTTTAAATTTTTAAACCAAACTACGAGCACGTACTTGCCCATCTGTGAAACACAGCGTCATAAAAAGATATGACCGAGAAAACGTTACTTCAGCTTGTTTGGGGTATACAGCCCGAACTAAATATAGATCTATATGTACATAGCTAAAACAAACCGAAACTTTTCTTATAAATCACTGCATGGAGGCAGCTTTCGACGGAAACTAAAACTTCGGCCCAAACTGGAACAGTCCGTTCAGGGAAATAAAAAATAGTGACTCTATTTGGAGAATTCATAAAAATACTTCGTACTTCTTAGTAGATGTAAGTATCCAGGGTTAATGGTATTCTTTTAGCATTTTGTTGTTGTTGAAACTCGTCATGCCCAGTAATTTCGCTGGTAACATTGCGCTTTAGACCGGAACAAAGTAATGTTTGCACATTACTGCTTGGCGAATGAATAACTGGCAAAGGTGTAGTACTTCCCCAGACACCCCCTGCAAAAGAGGCTTACCACTAAAAACATGTGTGGAAGCCACTTATTATAAGTACATTCCAAAATCAATATAAGACAAAACAATTAAAACGAGCAAAACACTCGTACAAAAGATTGTAACTTCAACACGTTGAGTTCCTTAAAGTAGGGAAAGAAAGCCTTTGATTGCCGTCATAACCTAGTTTATAAAATTCATACGTTTGAAACTTGTCGGTTTTCCCTCAAACATAGCGCAACCTCGTAAGATTTCTTTTTGGTACACTGCTAGGAAGTAATTTAACTCTCGTAGGCATCGGCAGTCATAATGTTAGAAGTTTTTTATGACCCCTTGCCCTTTCGGGACGGGAGTTTTAGTACGTGTTTGATAGGCGAAAGGTAATGATAGTTTTTAGTAATTTGATTTTCCTCTAACTGATATTGTACCAGGGTAGAGTGCCTTTATTGAAAAAGACTAAACAATACAGCTACCTACTTTCTATACTTATATCAGAATTAAGAATAGAATAGAAAAAACATTTATTGCCCTTTTTACACAACACATACAATTTAAAAATAGATAAAAATAGCAATTAGACAATAGAAACATCCTCAGCATATAACCACGTCAACACGGAGTTGACGCAGTTGCTGATTTTCAGGATGCTCCCGTGCTCGTACTTAGATGTTACTCAAGTTTTTGTATAATACGCGGGTCATACAATAAGTTTACCCTAACTAAATACACTGTGCCATAGAACACTTCAGAAATCCACAGGGCGACATGTCAGTATAATATAATACAAAATACAAGTGCTCTAAACCACTGTCAGGTGGCATCGTACCCAAGATGCTGGCGGCATTGCCACATTAAATAGCAATGATTATACGTTGGGCCAGATAAACGACAGCGTTTTGATACCTCAATTTTTTTTAAAGTGTAGTAGGCAAACTTGTCAGGCGTGGTGTCTTCTTTCCTAGATTATAAATAAGTCAAACTTTAGCTTTGTAGTGTGCGTAAAATAATGCTAGCGTATTTATTTACAGTTTGCAAGGATTGCTAATGTGCATGAAAGTTTGTGTTTATTACAGCATGCATAACAATATGGACGATATGATGTCAGATAATAATTGATCATAATAATAAATAATCTTAGTTTTAATATTTTAATCTAGTTTTTATTTTACCTATGGTATTGTGTTTTACATATTATTATGGTTTTGTTGACTGAATTATATGTTTTTTTTTTTTTTTAATATGTACGATCTATTAAGATATTTTAACAAAATATCAATTTGTTTATGCTATTATGGCTGTTACATGTAAAAATAAAAAAATATTTATCAAAAAAAAAAGAAAATCGTAAAATTGATTAATATGCGTTGTTTTCTCGTTTAAGAGCGTACATGGCCTTCTAGGAATTTGACACAATCCTATGAAAAAATTACCAAATCGATGATTGTATTCCGCTGTTTCCTCCGAATATAATAAACCCTTTCTATAAATTTATATCCTGATATTTTTAGTGAGGTAACCTATGTCAATTTAATTTTTCTTACTCGTATAAACCCTTGGTTTTTTCATAGTGAATTTCCAAAAATCCCAATTTTGGTCGCGTTCACTACAAAAAAAGGTAAACGAAAATAAAATAATAGGGATATACTTTACCTCAACATCAAAATATCAGGATATAAATATATCAAATAGGTTTACTGTATTCGGAGGAAACAGGAGAATACAAAACATCGATTTAGTAAATTTTCCATCGGATCGTGTCAAACTGACGGTCCTCTTTTCTGATAGAGCATCTGTATTAGTATATCATTATACCAATAAGTACTCTAATAAATAAAATAATGTCAACTGTACCACGAAGGAGAATTCATTTTATAACAAAGACACAATGATACAAAGAGCATATTATCTCGACAAAAAGATAGGATCTTATAACCTCCAATAAATCGAATATCGGTTTCCACATCTTCGGTTCTTTTATTAAACCAGCTTCGCTTCGGTCGCAGATGGTGCTTGATGGATTATTCAAATTCAAAGAGTAACAGTTCAACTTAGACCTAATACAATCATCCTTGAGGTGTTCTTTTGAAAACTGAAGCGTTAGCGTTTTGTATGGTTCATTAAAATGGTCGTAACGGTTTTAAAAAAAGAGACTCTGAATCTAGGGTTATAACCGACCTGGTTATAACCCGTGATCCTGGAAGTATACCTACACAATATTAATACAGAATTACGCTAAGTACTAGTTTCACAATACATATTATATAAAGTCACGCATACATACATACTTTGTACTTACATACTTTTTTATTATTTTTATGATAGTGACAGGACGAGCAAATCAGGTGCCTGATGGTAAGCATCATGATTGCCCATATCAGACACAGTGCCACCCAGTGTTTTAAATTCAAAATTCTGCGCGGCACTGCACTGTGTCTGTCACCCTGAGGTATTAGTTGTTGAAATTAGTCATGTGCAATAATATCGTTGATAACATTGCCCTTCAGACCGGAACACAGTAACTGCTTGGCGGATGAATAACTGGCAAAGGTGCGGTAATTCACCAGACGGCCGCCTGCAAAAAGGCCTACCATTACAACTTGTATGTATGTATGATACATACTTTGTTCCGTATGGGGTAGGCAAAGAAAGACTATTTCCCTCCACCTTCTACGATCCTTCTTCACTTCATCACATTATTCATGCATGCTCATCGGTTGTTGGTAAACAAAACCTGTTTAGTGATAAATATTGTATCTACCATCGAAATATGTATCTACTATAGAAGTACTTATGATGAAGTAAAGAATGCAATGTTACACAACATCGCGTCTTTTTCCCATAGGGGTAGGTATCCAGTCCTATAAATAGTGATAAATTGGAGTAATACGTATTTGTAAGGTAGCAACCTTAATACTAACAATAATTATCTTTATTAGCCTTTATATAGCTCGCCAACCGTTAGTTTCGGTTTAAAGACATTTATTCCTCATTAAGACATAGTCACTTACATGAGAAACATTAGCTTAGAATAAGTAATTACTATCAAGATCCGCCGTTCTTAGTCTTACAATAATTTTAATAATAATAATAGATATAATGTAATTAGCAAAATATAAATAAAACAGTAAGTACAAAAAGTGAGGGTAGGTTATAAAACTTTGTGTAAACATTGTTAAAATACAACGGGATAAAAAAAAAAATGTTATAAATTTCGTAAGACTCGCTAAAGTTTTATATCTTGTTCAATGTAATCTGGGCCCAGGTGAAATTTCTCCACTTCCACTAATAAACTTTGGTAGTCAATAAAAGAATCGAGACAAGATCCGTTGAGCTCTGTTTTAACTCATGAGACACAATGCTGCTTTCTTTATGAAATAATAATTCAAGATTTGACCAGTAACTAGAGTAATCACTATATATTATAACATTCTTAATGATTCAATGACTGATATGCAACGCCGTGCCCAAACCACTGTTCGTAGAGACTTGAAATTTGGAAAGTACGTTATTCCTTACATGTTATAAAATGAAGTCGCTTCCGTTGTCTGTTCGCTTAGATCTTTTGACCTACTCAACAGATTTTAATGTAGTTTTCAGCAAAAGATAGAGTGATTCAAGAGTAAGATTTCTATGCATAATAATACCCAGAGAAAAGCCAGGGCGGCTCACTAGTTTGTTTTACAATTTTTGCTAGCTGACTCAGCGTCCTTTGTATCGCCTTGGAATTACAATTAATAATAAATGCTTTGTTATACAAATAAATAAAACAAATTAGGTTTTCTGATTTTTTTTATCCAATTTCTTAAATGTTTCTTTCCATAAGAACCTTTTAGAAAGTATAAATATAGAATTCTAAAAAGATGAATGAAATCCGTATAGTCAAGTTCTCAAGTTATGACCAAAAGAAATAAGAATACATTTTTTTAACATTTTAGAATTTATACCTACATATTATACCGTATCTCGGAAACGTCCGATATAGATATATAAAAATCTAAGTTAAAAACTGTAAGAGCTAAATAAACCTTGAGTCTAGAGTTTTGCCAAAATGGATTACAGAGAATCTCTTTTTAGCTTTATGCACTCATCAATCAATCTTTTCTTGAATGCACATCGATAATTCATAGGAAACTACACTTAGCTTTTAAAAGGAGCTCTTACGTCTTCATCAATATTAAAGGCCCTGTACACACTTGTAAGCAGTTGGCAACAGGAGGCAATTAATAAATGATAACATACAAAATATTATAAAAGGCAGAATAATACATAATAATAATTTGAGTTTATACCCAAACAGAACGGGTTACCCAATTACACTGCTCGAGTCAATTCATATGGGTTATGTGGACAACCCATATTGTCAGAATTGTTGCCGGCTTTTCGACCGACGCTGGTCTTCCGTTGCGGCCGCTTTGGTGACTTCACTGACAATAAAATATAAATTACAAATTAAATGTGATATAACTTAAACTAATTTAAAATACTAAATCTTATATCTATATCAAAGTGGGCGTGATAAGATATCACAGTACCTAAACTTAAAAATTAGCTAAACAAACCAGCCGTATGTCACACACCAGTTATATCTACTGCTTAACTTTTCCAATAAAATCGAAGTGAAATGAAATTTGGAATTTAGGAGCAAGGTGCCTACGAAAGGGAGGTAATCGAGCCGCGCCGATATGCCACCCAAATGCTAATTCCACCGATTTCCAACGATTTTTCCAACGTACGGGAAAATTTAATTTAGCATACAACCCTCAAATATATTTCCGATCTTTTCTTTGTGTTCCAATGTGTGGAGTTATTGGAAGATCGTTGAAGATTAATTTTGGTTTTATTTGGCTTTATTATTTTTAAATCTATAAGAAAGAGACAGGTAACGATCTCGAGACCACCATAGATGATTCATACATAAATATACAATCACACCTTTTCCCGAAGGGGTAGACATAGGCCATACCTAGGACTCAGTCCTATAATAGGTACACCCACATTTCGCCAGTATGTTATTGGTCCCATGTATGTGGCAGCGAGCATGTTGCCATCTACCGGGCACAGTTCCAGACTCCAGGCAGTTATTGAGGCAAATCCAATATATAACACTTTGTCTGACCTGGGGATCGGACCCGGGACTTGATCGGTAGTCATTGCGCCCACTACGCCACCGAGGCAGTCACAGATGACGATGGGAGGCACAGATGATAATGTTATCAAAATTTGGATGTGCTGGAATTGATCCGCAAAGGACCAAGACGGTTGACCGTATTGGTCCTTTGCGAATCGGCGTAACCAAGAGCAGCCTTTACCCAGCAGTGGGTAGAAACTGTTGAGGCTAACGGCTGAGTTCATTCATATCTTCATAGAAAGAAGAGAATTATTTCGATAAAACTTATCTCAGCCGTTCGAGGTCCACTGCTGGAAACTGATCGGTGGCGAAGAATACTTTCGTCAGTCGGTGGCTTTGATGAACGATGATTCGATGAATCGTACGTAGCTCGCTGGATATAGGCCCCCCTTGAGGGGGTTTTGCCAATACACGCCACGCTTGGCAGGCGGATTGATAATACTAATATTTTAATAATAAAAGTAACTAGTATTTAGAAGTGTAATTACAATGAACCATTTTAATAAAATATGGTTTTGGATCAAATTGCTCAGACCATGAAGGCACGGTCTATCAGGGAACTGCAAAGTTTAATTACCTCGGCTGCACTATTACCGATACCAATGCGAGAGAGGACGAAATTGAGGTACGAGTACAAAACACTCTACGGTGTAGTGCAGCCCTGCATAAAGTGTTGGTGTTCAAGATTCTCAGCAAGAGTACAAAATTACGGATTTACAAAACAGTGATTCGTCCAATCCTAATGTACGGCTGCGAGACTTGGACTCTAACATAGAAGGAGGAAAATAAGCTTCGCGTGGCAGAGAGGAAAGTGCTAAGAAAGATTCTGGGACCCGTGAAGAATGAAGATGGAAACTGGCGGATCAGAAAAAATAAAGAAATTGAAGATTTAGTGGCCGAGCCAAATATCATCGGCGAGATAAAATCCCACAGACTTCGCTGGCTAGGCCACGTTGAACGCATGGGGGAGGATCAGGCAGTAAAGAGAGCGTACTTGGGACGCGTAACCGGGAAAAGGCCGGTCGGGCGTCCTGAGTACCCTTAGAAGGATGAGGTGGAAAAAGACCTCAAGGCGCTTCAAGTAGAATCATGGCAAGCTATAGCGCAGGACAGACAGGAGTGGCGTCTTCATGTGTCGGAGGCCAAAACTCACTTTGGGTCGCTGCGCCAGTATAGTTAGTTAGTTAGTTAGTTGGATCAAATTGATCATACCTAAACCAAATAAGGGGAGAACGAACCGGGTGAAAACGGTGCGGAGTCGTGTTGCCGTTGGGTTCCGGCAATAGAACAGGCAATAGAATACTTGTTGTGCGGCTTGGTTATCGCAGTAGTTGGAATACTTGGTGCCGGAGAGAGCTGCTGCTCACTCTCCGAATATGTCCCTCTGCCGGGTCTCATGGCTTCCACGGGATGAGAAAGGGGTGACCCTATTACATATAGCGGGGAACCACACGGCTGCTGCACACGGCCGGGAACTTTTAAATTTTTTAAATCATATTTTTCTGTGAACTACTAGATACTGTAATAAGATTATAGTTACTTTTCATCATCAAATCAGCCGCAGGAAGCCCACTGCTGTACATAGGCCTCCATTGGCAGGCGGGTTGTCCAGCGGGTTCTCTGGATCTGTTAACTCTTAGCCGTCAGTTATGGCAACCATGGGTAGAGGGTGGAGCACTATTCCAAGGCCGGTAACTCCACAGCGGACATTAAGTTAAGTAAGTATCTATTGATTCATACTTAAAATATTTAGACTTGATTTTAAAATTTATTTCGAGACATACAAAGAAAGAGCTTTCGTAAAAATATCGCTTGAAAAGCGCTGTACATTTTTCATTAAAAAAATAGGCTATAACACAAAGAAAACAGAGATGAAACTTCGTCAAGAAAATGCATTTGTAGTGAAAACAACTTTACAAAAAGTTAATTTGCGCTATTTTCATTATAAAAATAGTATAAGTGCCTACCTTTTTAATGCTGGGCTTTTTAGAAATATTTTTTGATAGTAAAGGAGTTGTTGGTTTATGGGTCACGCCGACCTTACATAATAACATAACATACATTCACGCCTTTTTCCCGAAGGTTTAGGCAGAGGTGTACCCAGGACTCAGTCCCATAGTAGATACACCCACATTTCGCCAGTATGTTATTGGTCCCATGTAATAGGGGGCGAGCCTATTGCCATCTACCGGGCACAGTTCCAGACTCCAGGCAATTATTGAGATAATTCCTAATGGAAAAATCCAATATTTAACACTTTGCCTGACCTGGGGATCGAACCCGGGACCTCTTGATTGGCAGTCGAGCATCCGCCCTCTACGCCACCGAGGCAGTCAAGAGATTATAATATCTCCAAAAATCATAAAAATATTCGGTAAACTTTTTATTTTCATATATTATACTTTATTAGTAAATAACATAATTAAATAAAATAATTAAATTTATTTTCATATATGAAATATGTTTATCATGGGTAGTGTGCCTTTATTTAAAAAAGACTAAACAATAGAGCTACCTACTTACTACCTACCCTAACTAAATACACTAAAACATAAAATCCACAAGCCGCCATGTCAGCCTATAGAAAATCCAAGTGCTCTAAACCACTGTCAGATGGCAGCGTAAACAGTTATTGAAATAATTATAAGAACGTAGATGTAGGCTTCGTAAAACACCTGAAAGTTTCAACTACAAACTTTCAACACTACACATATTGGCGAGTACCTATCACTTGCAAGTCTTACAACTAATGTACTCGTAGTTGTTATGCCCCGACACGGCACGATAACCTGTACGTGACGACTACTACCTAACCAAATTATACTAATACACACTTCTGTTTGCTACCATCTTACACCTTATTGCGTTTCGTTTAGAGTTTAAAATGCCCTGAAATGTGTAATATTAAATTTGTCTATAAGTTAGCAAGGTTGCCAAAAGTAATATGGGTTGTAAGGCAATGTAATAAAGTTGACAATGCAATGGTAGTGATATGGTAGAAAAATAGCTTTTAGGTTACTGAGAGAAACTATCGAAAGAATATGTAGCGTTTGAAGTGAGAAATTATGTCATATATTAGAATATATATTAGGACAATAAATATTAGAAAATAAAAACACCTATAGATAACACACACGACCCAGTTATATATGCTGGGGCCGGAGGGTGCAGGAGAAGCCAAAAACTCTTCTAAGTACTAGTTTTTTATTTTAATTCACATAATGATTATGTGTATAATCTAAAGTACCTGGATGACTGAGCTTTGCTCGGTATTTTTTTTTTTTTTAAATAAAATAACATTTTCTAAAAATGATTCCTAGCTAGATCGATTTATCGCCCCCGAAACCCCCTATATACTAAATTTTATGAAAATCGTTGGAGCCGATTCCGAGATTCCAATTATATATATACAAGAATTGCTCATTTAAAGATATAAGATAAGATTATATCTAATTTAAACCTAAGTAGCGGCGACAACGGTCCGATGCTAGGGCCGAAGTGATGGGTCTTCAGGGGAAAGCATCGGGGCAGGGGGCAGTGGGCCAAAATAGCAGCGTCGGCGCTTTGTGACGTTGCGTTGTAGCTAAGAGTGAGCCCGGTGTGACGTCATCGGTGATGGTCTTGTCCCACGAACCCTATAAGCGGCAGGTAGGTGGAATAGAAAAAATCGCCGTTGACTGGTACGTTCACGGTAGTTCAATTTAGGTAGAGTGCCCACCACGCGGGTTGGTGCGAAGTGCGGGTTCAAATCCTGCTCGTGAGTGACATTTTGCTTCCAATATTAACATTCTATTTCAAGCGAATAGTACGCTTAGTTAGTCTATACAAATAGAAAATTATTTTAAATAATGTATGTAGTTTTTTTCTTTAAATGTTTTCTAAAATTCAGACACGACCTTCCGACCCTAGTCCTGATTCCAGTTATTTCAGTAAACCCTTTATTTTCGGAATTAGTTGTCTATCACGGAGACAAGGGATGACCGTTGAATAAATCTTTTTAGAAAATCCACGGATTTTTGGTAATACTAAATGCAGCAATTTTTAGAGTAATTATAAAAAGCAGCTGTTTTCTATAACTTCAATTTTAAGTATTTTCGAAACAAAATTAGAATCCTCCTAATCCTATCCGACTTAATATTATAAATGTTGGGAAAGTTTGTGAAGATATATTATATTTATCCATCCTCAAAGTTAATTAGGAACAAACATCCAAATGTATGGATGTTTGTTACTCTTTCACGCCTAAACTACTGAAATGAGCTGAAATTCGGAATGTAGATAGTTTAGACCCTGGAATAACACATAAGTAGGGTACTTTTTATGTTATTGGTCCCATGTAATATGGGCGAGCCTTTTGCCATCTACCGGGCACAGTTCCAGACTCCAGGCTGTCATTGAGATATTAAAGAAATTATTACATAGAAGCACAGTTTTCCTCCTTCTCGATTGTTGTAACGAATCCTAGAATGCATATCAGAAGTTTTTAAATTTGTTTAGTTTGAATAATTGTTTTTTTTTATGATAGTGAGTGAGTGACAAGACGAGCAATTCAGGTACCTAATGGTAAGCATCATGATTGCCCATAACAGACACAGTGCCACCCAAAGTGTTTTAAAATTCTAAATTCTGCGCGGCACTGCACTGCGCCTGTCACCCTGAGATATGAGTTGTTGAATCTCGTTATGCCCAGTAATTTCGCTGGTAACATTGCCCTTCATACCGGAACACAGTAATGTTTACACATCACTGCTTGGCGGATGAATAACTGGCAAAGGTGTGTGTGTACTTCCCCAGGCGGCCCCCTGCAAAAGAGACCTACCACTACAGAACTATTACATAGAAGCACAGTTTTCCACCTTCTCGATTGTTGTAACGAATCCTAGAATGTATATCAGAAGTTTTAAAATATGTTTAGTTTGAATAATTGTATGTGCTATATGCATAATAATCTCGTACCATATACTTGTTTATAGAAAGTCAACGTAGACAAAATCATGTGAAATAGCTGGTAACAAAATAAATCACCATCCCGCCCGCTGATTTTCGCGCATAAAATATACTTCCAAATAAACTGAGCAAAAAATACTTGTTGGAAACTTTTCGGTTGTTCATAAGATGTTCCCGAAGGATACAATGGGATAGTTTTTGCATGACGGAACCAGAATTTTTTCAAACTTGTTTGTAAGTTTGTGATTTGTTTGGCCTTTCACATTTGTGCGTGAACACGCCTGGCCTTGAACACTTTTTAGAAAATTTTTAAATTTATTAAGTTATAAAACTGCACGAGAACAGTTGTCTTCAACAGCCTCATTAAATTTAATAAAACTTTGTTAATTTCATTTGAAATTTGAAATTACACGCGTAGCAACATGCTAAAGCGTAGTGTCTACGAGGCTACGAGTACGTTTGCTACGAAACTGCATCCACAACTTGCTTTAACTTTGATATAATTTGCGAGAAAATTATTTGGAGCGAGAAATATTTGTGCACATCTTTGTGGTTTCTAAATTAATTAATTTAATAATTAATATCTACATTATACAAAATAAATGTTTTAATTAATCAAATTACTAATTAACTTCTATTATTATGTAAAGAACTTTATAAACAGTCAAACAAACGATTAAGTAAAATTTTCACAGGATTGTGTCAAGCTGCTAAGAGGTCCTGTTTCCTGTTAATAGGTAGCTTAATTGATAAAGTGCCACGCCACGCAGATTAGTGTGGAAGGTGTGGGTTCAAGTCCCGCTCGTGAGTGACATTTTCTTCCAATATTCATAATATTATATAGATACAAAATAATTTGTTAAATAAGGCATTTATTCTGAACTAGTGTGATGTTCAGTCAATATTTCACTCAGAAGTCGAGTGTGGTAAGTTTTGATTGCTTGCTCAGCCGATCATTTGTGTATCTGTATGCTAACTTAGATTATTCTCCGTCATGATACATAAATTTATTTATTTATCACTGGGATGATGTTTTTTAAACTTGTGTGAAACCCAATACAACGGCTTAGCCCGCTCTTGATTTCGTTTCTGTAAAAATCCCTCTATAAAAAATTTTTATTTCGACATTTATTGCACACAAATGATGTAATTTTCAAAAACATACTAATGTACCTACATACTCTTTTTGGACCTTATAATAATAATCAAAGACTTTCTTAAATATTAAGCTAGGTATCAACATTGTGAGGCTGGCTCGCGAGGCATGCCACGTGAGGATGCCTCACAGTGTGGAGACGCGTTTACCCCGCGAGCCAGCCTCGCTAAGTCGATGCCCAGCCATACCCCGACTCTCGATTCAATTCCCAAACAAAAGCCGTGATATAATAACTACCTACTACAGAGAAAATTAACACATGAAGTTTTGTACACTCGCAAGTGGGCGTGAGGTGCGTTCCGAGCTCCGTCGATTCACATCGGAGTTCAATCTTGCACTCGGCGTGAGGAAGGCCCGATTGGCCCGATTGCAGATGTCAGTGTCCATTCTATACGTAGTATTATTATCTGTTCTGTGGTCCAGCTTATAAACGTGTGCATCTGGCGGCTCTTACCGGTAGGAAGGCAAAATGACGCCAGGTCTAGTCATGCACGTCGGCCAGCCAGCCGGTCGACTAGCCATTGTCGGTCTGCCATCTGACCACAACCCACTGCGCTCCAACCTTTGCCAAAGGTGTACCAAAAACCAATCCCATTATAAGCACACCCACACTTCGCCAACTATCATCATCATCATCTCAGCCGTTAGTAATCCACTACTGAACATAGGCCTCCCCCTAGGGTTTTGCCAATACCCGAAACGCTTGGCAGACGGGTTGTCGAGCGCAGTTCGATGGTTTTTTGCAGAAGACGCTGCCGCCCGTCCTCTGGATCTATTAACCATTAGCCGGTTCTTACGGCAACCCGCCGTAGAGAGGGTGGAGCATTAATCTAAAGCCTGTAACTCCACGAACCAATATATTTGTCAGGTATAGTATAGGTATTATAACCCGCAATAAAACATAGCTTATTTATTTTATTTATTTAATGATCGCAAACACAATATACATTTTTAAATTCAAATAAAAATTAAACTATTACTTATACATGATTAATGTTATTGCAATTACAGGCGAAGACAGCATTTAATATATTATGTACTTATATTGGGTGAGTTACGACTAAGTAAAATTTAAAATTGTATAAAATTCTATAAATTACGGATCACAAAGACACAAACGTTACAATGGGTAAAACCGCAGGGTATATCTATTTAAAATATAACACTTGAACATATTAGCAGCCCTTTTATATAGGTATAGGTATGTACTTATAAGGTAGCACCAACTTCCCGTCACGTGGAGGCCACCCGGCGCTTGCCGCGTGACTCGCTCCCAATACTTAAAGGAACATTATTTATTGTAAGAAAACTAATGCTTTTTATGAAGGAAGGATTGACATTGAACGATTGTTTACGAGGGCTTGCAGAATAAAGTACATAAGTCAAAAAGTTGTTGTATTTTAATAACGTGTCCAGGGTCCCGGGATCTCACATAAACATACATTGGATTGTTGATTGGAACGATTGGAACTTTTGAACTATTACGCTACCTGCAGAGGCAGTCTCTGGCATAGTGTTTATCTTTTGTCAGTGTTATCTCACTGTGATTTCGTACGCGAAGGAAAATACTTATAATTATACAAGACTAGCTGTGCCCCACGGTTTCACCTGCGTAGATATCGTTCCCGTCGGAATATTGGGAATAAAAGTACACTATGTTATTCCAGGGTCTAAACTATCTACAAAACTTTCACTCATAAACTTTCACATTTATAATATTAGTAGGATAGATAATCAACATTATTAGAAAGTCATTATTGTTTTCAGTCATTACTTAGCAAATTGACGTACCCAACACATTTCATCAAATAATTCTCGTTCATTTGAACAGTAAATATACAACAGTAAATATAGTTATTTTTCCAGGTTTGAGTCGCTATCGAGTTTGTTTTCTTTGCACAGAGTTCTAATTAAAGTTATAGCTCGTAGTAATAGGTATACGGACCCAAGTCATAAACTTACGGCCACAAGGCGAAATAGCCCGGGAGTTAGCTTTATGACATGTTTTTCTACTTTTATCTTATAGCAAGGTGTTTTTATAGACGAAGAACCTTTTGACCGACCGTTGAGTTAGAATTAAGGTTTAGGCAGGCCTGGGACACTCCGCAATAAAGGTCTGCAATGAAGATACAAGTCCAAGTAGGTGGGGCGTCCGTCTTGACGGGAAAATTTCTATGGGCTAGACAAAGAGAACAGTTAGCAATAGAAAGATAGGCAGTTTGTAGATTAATATAGCGATAATTAGTAAGGCGCTGTGCGACCTGAATTGCACTTTGTTGCTAACTAAGTAATACTATTATTACCTATTACTAACAAAATTTATCAAATTTGTTTAGAGTTGCCATTATTCATCTGCCAAGCAGTAATGTGGAAACATTACTGAGTTCCGGTCTGAAGGGCAATGTTACCAGCGAAATTACTGGGCATGGCGAGTTTCGGCAACTAATGTCTCAGGGTGACACGCGCAGTACAGTGCCGCAGATAATTTTGAATTTTAAAACACTGGGTGGCACTGTGTCTGATATGGGCAATCATGATGCTTACCATAAGGCACCTAATTTGCTCGTCCTGTCACTCCCTATCATAAAAAATGATAGTGAGTGTCATAAAAAATAATTGTAAATATTTTACACTAACATACCCATTAACAAAATTAATAAATCTGTTTAGAGTGGTAAAGGAGAAAGTAAAAATAGTCTAATAATTTAACGAAAAGTCTATATGTAAAGCTGAATAATTTGCAATAGAAATAAAAGACAGACACGAAATAATTACGCCTTTCCATTAAAACCGTATTTTTATTTTCAACGCAGAGAAAACGCACCTCCTTAATTAGTCCTAAACCCATTTTACATTATACAAGAAAACACTTGTATAACTAATAATACTTTAAGAGCGTTCGATTTCCACATTATGAAGGAAAGAACATTTTCCTGCTCTATTGTTTAAAAAACCGGAAAGTTTTCTTTAACCAAATATGTTTGGCCACAAATAAAGGCCACTTTCAGAGCCAACCGAATTCCTAGGTTTTTTTTTTTTTTTTTTTTTTTTTATGATAATGAATGACAAGACGAGCAAATCAGGTGCCTGATGGTAAGCATCATGATTGCCCATATCAGACACAGTGCCACCCAGTGTCTTAAAATTCAAAATTCTGCGCGGCACTGCACTGCGCCTGTCACCCTGAGATATGAGTTGTTGAATCTCATCATGCCCAGTAATTTCGCTGGTAACATTGCCCTTCAGACCGGAACACAGTAATGTTTGCACATTACTGCTTGGCGGACGAATAACTGGCAAAGGTGTGGTACTTCCCCAGGCGGCCCCCTGCAAAAGAGGCCTACCACTACATCACTAGGTCATGTACGCTTTTAATGTTGGTGTTCAGGCTGATGATAAATGATGAGACAAAAGAATCATTCGTACCCGCTCTTACTCACAATTTGAACTCGGTTACCCACTCCAACCTTTTATTTGGCAGTTCTGATAAATGGTGTTTCATTAGTGGCCACCGAACCGAGCCACGGCAGGTACAGTACCAATATTTGCCTTTTTATATCCTGTCCAATGATATTACTATTAGAGAATATTGCATTTATCGTCTAACTGCGTCTGATATAAAACTCAGCTGAAATTACTTGAGCAGCAGTTTATTTTTATGGACTCGTTACAAGGCTTTTGAGTACCTATATCAGGCTATCTACGAATCCTTTTCACATTAAGGTTTTGGCCGAAACTTGACGTTAATGATGTCATTTTTTATTATAGGTACCAAGTAAATTTTTAAAGTAATTGATAAGCGGCGCCGCGCGAATTCCCCAAACAAACGTAATACCGAAGTCATTTGGAATCAGAGAATATTTCCAAGATAAAATGATATTATTCAGAACGCGACACTAGTTATCTAAATTCCTAATTAAATATCAGTCCATATTACTCATGCTGTAGTTCTAGATTCCAAGTCTCCGTACTCCGACAAAATACCTGTCTTACTTTTCGAACATGACAGCTAAAATTAAGCCTCGGCGTACCCAGGCCTGTCCAACAATTTATTTCACCCACACAAGCATTGTGTTTCGCACGTGTTTTGTACTGCGGTAACAAGTCGCAGCACGCACTGATACTTATAATAATCTAAGGCTATAGAGTCTTTGCAATATCCTAAAATATAGATCAAAGGTCCAGCCATATTCGGCCACTGAAATAGGGTGTTATATCAAAGGAGACAATTAAATTGGGTCATATATTTCTAAAATAAAGTAATCTTTAATAGGAAGAGAAGATGCTTTTCTTGTTTAGGTTTTTTATGGTGATTAAAATATAATCTATTTGAATATGATAAGGAAAAATAAATAGCGCTTTGTTTGGTTTTAAAAAATATGATTTTCCCTGTTTTCTATAGGTCTGTTTTTATTTAGGTGTAAATTTTTCTCTATGACTATAATAATATTGTATATTTGAACGCATCATTTTTTACAGAGAGAGTAAGATCGGACTGGATGAAAAAGCGAGGGATATAGAAGAATGGAGAAGAGGCAACTTTTACAGGTTTATGTTAGTTTAAAAAAAACCTCTGCTAATGCTCGGGTTCGTTCTTGGTACAATGTTTGGTCATCGCCATTTGACGCAGTAATACACCGTAATGTGATTGTATAGTTAATTTAATTTATATAGATTCGCAAATGCAAATGAGAATGACGAAGCAATGGAACTCGCTGCCGTCATCCGTTTTTCCCGAAAACTATAACGTGAGTATGTTCAAATCAAGAGTGAATAGGTATTTACTGAACAAGCGTGCCCCAACTTAGGCCGCATCATCACTTACCAGCAGGTGAGATTGCGGTCAAACGCCTGTTTAGTTACATATAAAAAAAAATTAATATGCCGTGCAGCTCCTACAATATTTTAAACAACTACTGTCATATTGTAATTTAATATGTCTTAAGTCTATGCAGTGGCACTTCCGCCCTTCTTGTTCTGTGTCTTAGCATGCCTGTATGGCTTTGTAACTTTTCATTAAAGTTTCTACTGTACACCAAGAAATCTTTTAATCCATAGTCCTAATAGGTAGTGATGGACACTTTTGCTCAGGGAACGGGCAATAGATAATATATATTGTTAATAGAAGTATTTAGAATAATATCGCTGTATAACATACCGCTTTTGTACTAATTATTTTGGCAATAAATAATCTTATGTTTAATGTCTTACTTAAGTGTTTATATATCTGTCTATCTATTAAAGATGCATAATATAAAAAATTTAGAGTTTTCGAAATAAATACACACATGTTTTTCTAACGTTCACGTGAAAGATTTGGAAAAAGGTTTATTACCAAATCGAGCCTTTTTAGGAATAACATGGCAAGCGCCGCATAAATCTCCAAAAGGGATTATCAGAGAGGTCGGAGTATAATAATTTGTATTAAGAAAGATATTTTCCCTGTAATAACAAAAATTGTCAGCTACGATGTTCGTTACCTATATTGATGGTCAAAATACAAAGGAAAATAAATATAAATAACAAATGTACGAAGTTAATACAAACTGACGTAAAACCAGAGGATTTTCAACTAAATGAGGAACGGCTAAACAATAGTGGGTGTATAAAAATAAATGGCGAGTTCGCTTCCTTCGAACAACTTTTTGTGAGTTCATCGGAAGATCTTTAGAATGAGTACAGTACTGGTACCGTTGGTAGAAAAATTAATTAATATTTTGTGGAAAAATTATGTTACATTTTCAAGATCAGTTGGAAGCTTTAATTAACAGGATACAGGACCTCTTAGCAGTTTGACACTATCCTATGGAAAAATTACGAAATCGATGTTTTGTATTCCCGTGTTTCCTCTGAGAGTAATTGATTTTATCCATAAATTTACATCTTGAAAATCAGGAGATGAATTAGGCTATGTCCCTGTTATTTTATTTTTGTTTCTTAACTCTTCATTTATTTCTAGTGAACGTGTAATTACGCGAGTAAAACTGAAAAATCACCCCTCATGTAACCTCTTAAGAGGATACATTAGGGGTGATTTTTCCATACAAACGTATTCCCGTGTTTCCTCCCTAGATAATTGCGTCAGAGCAATGGTTTTTTTTTACAAAATCTAGGTCTTCAGTGAGCATGTCCCTGTTATTTTCATTTTTCTACAAACTAATTATTAAATGAAATATGACCCTTTAAAAACATGAAAAACTGCTTCAGTTTTACTCGCGTAATTACACGTTCACTAGAAATAAATGAAGAGTTTAGGAAAAAAAATAAAATAACAGGAACATAGCCTAATTCATTTCCTAATTTTCAAGATATAAATTTATGGATAAAACTTATTATTCTCGGAGGGAACACGGGAATACAAAACATCGATTTCGTCATTTTTTCGTAGTTATAATCGCTTTGAGCTGCAGTTGTCCCTTTCGCGTTCTACGGGGTGCGGCAGGCGGTGAGGGGGGGTTCCACTCACACTTACACAACTAGGGAAGGGACTCATAGACATAGTATTTTGAAAAATCCTAGTGATGTTCATAGAAAACGAGTTTAATCAAGGAATTTCTACCCAAATTCCCCATTTGGGTAGACGGTAGATATACAACAGGTATTTGCCTGTATACAATTTACAATTACAAATTTCTATGAAACAGAAAAGCCCTACAATTTTGTAGATTTTTACAGTTTTGTAGATTAATTTTTTTATGAAATAAGGCCCAGATGGTTCTGTATTTAAAAATACGTGCCTATTGTATGGCGGCACTTGAATGTCAACATTGACAATAAAGGCTAATTTTTTTCGATTCTCTAGGGGGGGGCAGCAGCCCCCCCCTGCACCCCCTTGGCGACGCCCTTGAGTTTCAACCAATACTTCTTACGAAAAAATAGAAGACTAATAGTATGTAACAATATCAATTTAAATGCAATTCAACTATAATATCAATCTTCATATGGCCCATTCTCGTTCAGTTAGACCTTCGGAGAACCTAATGTTGAGATGTCTAGTGCATAGCACTTGTTTTTATGGTGATCTTTCATTGTCTTCTATACTGTTAAGTAGGTAATTTGTTAATAAATATTATATAATATGTAATTGTATTGAAATGTATTACTTTATCATCATAATCATTATTGGCCTTGTACGAGTAGATACATCTTTAAAAAAGAGATGGTTCAAGAGCATTATCGCAAGCTACGGCATTTGCGTTCATGGGTGAAGACTCAGTGAAATTTTCTAACACTTTGCCAGTAATATTTTAAATCTCTTGTAGTAGAAGTCGTACCTATTGTCATCTATTGGGTTCAGACTCCAAGCTGTCATTCAGAAAACCCCTAATAGAAAATCCAATTACACATTTTGGCTGACTTGTGGATCAAACCCGGGTTCTCATGATCATATGATTGGCTCAAACACCACCTAAATGGTTTTCAAGTTTGTAGTTGATAGCGATCAACGGTTCGAACGGATCGAATTTTTGCGGTCGTCATGACTATCTGCTCACCTCTAACATCACTCATTAGGTTGAAGAAATTAATTTGAATTGCGTTTTATCGTAATTTCATGATGAAAAACACAAAATAATTAAGTATGTACGTATTACCTATACTC
Source organism: Hemistola chrysoprasaria (assembly GCA_947063395.1). Lineage (NCBI taxonomy): Eukaryota > Metazoa > Arthropoda > Insecta > Lepidoptera > Geometridae > Hemistola > Hemistola chrysoprasaria. Next base: position 1,674,855 of record OX346719.1, read on the forward strand.
AAACGGATGGCAAAGGCGCAAAATGTATTTGCCGTTTTATACGTAAATGGTGTATTTTTCGTAGAGCGTTCAAAAATAAACGTCCTGCCCCTTTTGCTCTTACCCATTTTCTGAGCAAAATACTGAAAGAAATTCATACAAACAAGCCAAAACCGTAAGTACTAAAGCAAAAGAATCAATAAGAATAAGGAAAGAAAAATTTCACCCGCGGGCGGGAAAATTAACCACGCACCCTTCGCACCAATCCGGCGCTCTACCACTTGAGCTACCGTGGAGATACTTGTCGTCGGCGAAATTTTTCTATCCGTTCTACCTAACGATCTAGGGGCGTGTGTTTATCTATAAATAGTCTATAGGTCCCTTATAGTATTCTGTGCTATAGGTGATGCATTTCGCAATCTACCCACCGACAAGTCTAATGTTACAATTAGAATTCATATCGAAATTGATAAACACTTTCTTTTTGCTTAATATTTTAAATTTTTAGACAAAGCGGTCTACTCGCATGAAATACAATACGAATACAATAATAATTCTTTCCTTATTCGTATTGTATTTCATGCGAGTAGACCGCTTTGTCTAAAAATTTAAAATATTAAGCAAAAGAATCAAGTCCGTAAACAACAGCACAGGTCGAAAATTATTTAGGCGATCTATTATTAGGTAGATATTACAATGAAAAGTTATATTTTCAGCAAACGTCCAGACTGACAGGATGAACTGAAAAAGTCAATACTTACCTTCGAAGATAATATACACATTGATATGAATTTTTAAGCGCTGGGCGACTGGTGTCATATAAACTATAAATATATATTATAGTATCTATTTTTTATTATATAATATCACAATAATATAAATACAGATAATGAAGAAAAAAGTTCCTAACAAAAAAATATCCGGGAAAAAATTACTCCTGGGACTGGATTCGAACTCGCATTCGTTGATCGATGACACGATTTTGTGAACGCTGTCTGAATACCACAACCGTTTTGCAACCACTGGTCCATTTCATACTAGACGTAGCTAATGAATTTAAGCAATCATATTTACGAGAATGTAAATAAAAACAAAAGTCTAAAATAATACCTACGATAAGTACCTACCTAATTTGAATACAAGCGTCACAAACTTTACTACTGACATGAATATGTGCGCGAAGTCGCAATAATAATCTTCTTACACACACATTCATAGCTCATACTTTCAGGAGCAGAGCGACGGCGATAGTTTTTACAAAAACCGAAATTTTAAATTCTTCGTCACTCAGGTTTCCCGTTAACAATTTTTTACTTATGTTTGCGTGCCTATTCATTTAGCTTTTCAATTAGAAAATAAAAATAATCTTTATGAAACTTACACTCCCCGGACATTCGAGTCAATTCCCATACAAAAGTCACGATATAACTACTTACTACACAGACACTGCACACGTGGAGTTTTTTTACACGCACAAGTGTGCGTGAGGTGATTTCCTGGCGCATCGGAAGGCCCGATTGGTGGGCGGATGACAGAGATTCTATACGCAGTATTATTATCTGTTCTGTGCCTGAATACTAACTGTTAGTACGTAAATAAATAAATAACTTAATAAATAATAATTATTATTCGACAGTCTGCTTAGTATCAGGTGCAATTTGTATGATAAAAATTAATTAAAATGTTTGTATCTGCTATCGCTACATATCCGTTGCAGGCGGGCTCCAGGGTATCGTCGGGGCGAGGGGTCCGATATCCGGCGCGGCGCCGCCACGTCTCGCCTATTCATAACTTTTACACCAATTACTCTATTACATGGATTCATGTCTTCACGATCACGTGGTTTTAGGCAAGTTTATTTTTCTTTTAATTGTTATGGCTAAACTTGCCTTCAACCTACCTTTACGGGGGAGGCCTATTTTCAGTAGTGGATTACCAACAGCTGAGATGATGATGATGATATTAGAAATAAAATATACCTAAAATTCCAAGTACCTATTGGTAAGACCAGCCCCCTTATTACGGACGCAACAGAAGTGTGGAAAGCGTTTAATTGCATAATGTCTGCTGTCAAAATGTATACAAAAAATGACGTTTGACAGCAGACATTTAGCAATTTAAACGCTTTCCACACTTCTGTTGCGTCCGTAATAAAGGGGCTGGTCAAAAGAATCCACATCCGACAAGCATGTAGGAAGAATGTGATGAAAGTGGAATAAGCAAAAGTCGTGTATCACGATCGTAGCAAGTGGACTACCACATTGAAAACTGTATATGTATATTGCACACAAATGACCTCTAAATTAATTTTCATTGAAACAAACTTTATACCCTTGGTTTTACAGTTCAATGAATTTAGCTTAATTGGTAAGAGACCAAACTTTTGACATCTGCAGGTGTTAAGAATTTATGAGTTCAATTAGTACGTAAAATAGAAAGTCGTGCTTTAAAAGTTTTATAGTAATCAACATTTTATGTTCAGTTTTCCAGTTTAATTAACACTGATCTATGTTTAACGTACATTAAAAAATAACTAGCAAATATTAACTAGTACTTATAAAAATCTAGGTATTTTAAATTGATCTTCCTCTGTAATCTGTAATATTTGCAGAAGAAATCTCATGATAAGATATTATAGTTCCATTATAGGTAGATACATAAAATATTATGCATTATAGAATAGAATAGAATAATCATTTATTTGCTTTTAACATTATTTGCTAAAATAACTATTACATAACTATTACATAGCATAAATATTACAAGGTATATAATAATCAGCTCTAATAGTAAGCTTTTTTTCTTAAATACTTATGTCTGAACAAGTGTAAGCCCATAGCGGCTTCACTCGTACGCAATTTTGAACTATGGAAGTTTTAAACCGAAACCTTGACGCCTTTTTGGACCCTTTAGAATGTAAGTAATCAAAAATCCTTTCAGAACCTACATTCCAAGTTTCAGGTCTCTCTGGGATACTGACGGCTTGGCGTTGCATGTCAGTCAGTGAGTCATTTAGGATTTTATAATGTATAGTGATAAATAAAATGTTTTCTTCTGCAAAAAAGATATATTGGTCAGCTGCGTTGTTTTGCTGAAAAGTCTTGCTACTTACTAATAGTATCTTCTAAAAAATGCAATAAGCTGAGTTTTTAAACTCAAAAATCCTTCTACGCCAGAAGTGCCAATGTGAGTGAGATTATAGGGCCCAAAACGACCACAACCATCAATTCAACCATAACTACGCAACTTGAGAGCTAAGCTCCCAAGAGCAGCTGAATAATTAAACCGCCTTGTACGCAACGGTTACGTACAAAAGTAAAATTAAATTTAATATAAAACGTCGTCACGACAGCTTTCAGCGAACGCAATGTTCTTGAATTATTTATTTATACGAAAAAGTTTGTATTATGACCCCTTAGAAAGTGGTGGTTTAAAATACCAAGTTACAGCGGAATTTGCACGAAAGTATGTTTATACCTACAACCTCATATACAATAGACTAAATAAGGTTTCTCCCATTATAACTGCGTTAAAACACCACTGTGTTTTTGTAGTGGTAGGCCTCTTTTCAAGGGCGTCGCCAAGGGGGGGCAATGGGGAATTTGGATAGAAATTCCTTGACTAGCCCCCCCCCTTGATCATCAGCTGGCGACGCCCTTGCCTCTTTTACAGGGCCCGCCTGTGGAAGTACCACACCTTTGCCAGTTATTCATCAACAATTTAACATTAATGTGTTCCGGTTTGAAGGGCAATATTACCAGCGAAATTACTGGACTTGACGAGTTTCAACAACTAATATCTCAGGGTGACAGGAGCAGTGCAGTGCCGCACAGGATTTTGAATTTTAAAACACTCAAAGTCAAAGTCAAAAAGATTTATTCAGATAGGTCACAAGCTGATATACTTTTGTACATCAATGAAGATAAACAGTCATGAGTCTACCGTGCGTTCGGAAAGATACCTTTACAAGAAGAACGCTCAAGAAACTTGTAGGGCTTACTTTTTTCAACTGATTGTTTTACAATATTAGGTTTCATTACATTCGTTTGTTTGGAAGTTGCCGCGTGGTGGCTATGCGGAAGTTTCCAAGCATCTTTGTCCTCTATGTACTGATTTAATTTATAACCTACTTAATACATATAAGGATTATTATCCTTCTTTGATAAAGTAGTTTTTATAGAGGTGGATGGCACATCTGATATGGGCAATCTTAATGCTTTCCATCAGGCACCTAATTTGCTCGTCTTGTCACTATCTTAAAAAATAAAAATAAAAAAGCTATGCCTCAAAACACTTCGAAAATCCACAGGCTGACTTGTCAGCCTATAGAAAGTCCAAGTACTCTAAACCTCTGTCAGATGGCAGCGTACCCAAGATACTGGCGTTATTGCCACGTTGAATTGATTGTGCGACCAACTTGAATATTTTTTTTTAATCTAATACCTATACCTTTATTTAAAAAAGACTAAACAATAGAGCTACCTACTTACTATCTACCCTAACTAAATACACTACACCATAGAACACTAATAAAATAAAAAAATAAAAAAAATTATAATTAATATACTTATTAGGTACAGGCACTAGTCAGAGTCTATACATTTTTATCAATCGCAAATGAAGCGCTACCTTGATGCGAGCTTATACAGCGCCATAGATTCTCAAAAAAATGTTTTAGATTGAGTTCGATTTGCGTTTGCATCGCTTTAACGGACGTAAACTCTGTGCATTGCTGAATATGAGAATGAGAAGAAATGTGTCGAGAACGGGATCATATAGGGGAGTATATAGGGGAGTTTTTATCCATTTCTATAGTTACTGATGACAGCTAAAACCAATTTATAGTGCAATTTATAGCTTTCGAAACACAGGCAATACATATATAGGTAGGAAGATACATAAAGGTCCCCAATTCAGGTACATAGGGAACAAAATAAAGTTTTTCTACAGTAAATAAAACGGTGCTTGTTTTAAACCCAAACTCAAAACTTTATTTAATTCCCAAGAAAACATTTTTAGATATCGATAATACTAATGAATGAAATAAATATACTGTAGTCATTGATTTAAAGAAAAGGGGAGATAGGGCACGTTCTCTCAGCGCTTACTTAACAACTGGCAACTGGCATGTGCAATTTGAAAAACAACAAAGATAGAAAGATGTACCTGAGACCGACGTTTACTGACGTACGTGGACCTAATGGGACCTAATTTGAGCTTTCCATTTTCGAGAAGCCAGTACCTCATCTCCTCGTTTCTCTAAATTAATGACTGTAGTGATTATAATCGCTTGTAACTTAACCCATACAAAAGAAGTTAGCAGTTGTAAGATTCCTGACGTCCATTGAAGTGTGAATGTGATTTCTTATTGATGAGTTGACTTCTCAATGTATGTAATGTGTTTTTCTATTCCTTTGACGCCACCCAGTCTACCCTGGTGTTGTTAACATAACTTGCATTTCAAACTTCGCCTTCGTTTAAAGTTTCATTTAAAGCTTTGATATTATAAGTACTTAGCGTATTTTTGTTTTGGTAGATTACTTGTTTATGAGTTCTAGTATTTATGGTTATATGATTATATTATATTATAGTTAAGTAGTATCTAGTATTATTTTTATTTTATTTATTTAGGGCAACCAACAAATAAGCAACTATCGCGTAAAGACGTAACATAACAAAAATAGTTAGTATAATACAAATTCAAAATGCTCATCCAGTAGCCACAACATTTGCGTGGGTATAATGATTGAAGTGTTATAAAAAAATAGTATCTAATAATAATAATGATTAAAAACAAAACAAAAAATGACAGACAAATTGGGAAAAAGTTAAAAAAGAAGATGTAAGAGATAAATATTACAAATTAAGCTGAGATGTAAACTGCAATTATTATACTATTTTTAAACTGCTTTCAAGAGTCTTGATTGAATGATGTGTCTACACGGGTGACTAATAAAAGCCATAAGATTATCGCACGGCATAAATATACTGCCTCGGTAGCGTAGTGGTCGCAAGCTAGCCGATCATGAGGTCCCGGGTTCGATCCCCATTTTTATTAGTAATTATCTCAATGACAGCCTGGAGTCTGGAACTGTTCCAGTAGATGGCAAAAGGCTCGCCCACTATTAGGTAGGAAATAATAACACACATACTCACAAAAAAAACATTACATACATTCACGCCTTTTTCCCGAAGGGGTAGGCAGAGGTGTACCCAGGACTCAGTCCCATAGTAGATACACCCACATTTCGCCAGTATGTTATTGGTCCCATGTAATAGGTGGCGAGCCTATTGCCATCTACCAGGCACAGTTCCAGACTCCAGGCAGTTATTGAGATCATTCCTAATGGAAAAATCCAATATTAAACACTATGCCTGACCTGTGGATCGAACCCGGGACCTCTCGATTGACAGTCGAGCATGCGCCCACTACGCCACGGAGGCAGTCTAGTACATACTGTACATACTGTGTGTAGTACATACTGACTAAATGTGGGTATATTACTACGGGACTGCCTGACCTGGGGGTCTCATGATAGGCAGATAGGGGGTCTCATGATAGGCAGATAGGGGGTCTCATGATAGGCAGATAGGGGGTCTCATGATAGGCAGATAGGGGGTCTCATGATAGGCAGATAGGGGGTCTCATGATAGGCAGATAGGGGGTCTCATGATAGGCAGATAGGGGGTCTCATGATAGGCAGATAGGAGGTCTCATAATAGGCAGATAGGGGGTCTCATGATAGGCAGATAGGGGGTCTCATGATAGGCAGATAGGGTGTCTCATGATAGGCAGATAGGGGGTCTCATGATAGGCAGATAGGGCGTCTCATGATAGGCAGATAGGGGGTCTCATGATAGGCAGATAGGGGGTCTCATGATAGGCAGATAGGGGGTCTCATGATAGGCAGATAGGGGGTCTCATGATAGGCAGATAGGGGGTCTCATGATAGGCAGATAGGGGGTCTCATGATAGGCAGAAGCGCTTGCTGTCCACCACGCCACCGAGAAAACACAACCAACCAACATAAGTAAGCTTACCTACTTAAACTCCTAGAACAAGAATATCAAATCAATTATCTTACCTACTTAATTATTTTATAAATATATTTTTGTATTTATTTCTCAGACAGTTGAATGAAGTAACATACTATTCACGATAAGCCACACATATGAAACGGCCAATATACCTACCTAAGTAGGTACCTAAACATCTGGATAACACTCGGCCAGAAAGTCTAGTATCCCACTAGACTTTCTGGCCACTAGACTTTCCTTAGACTAGACTACTAGACCCACTAGATTTTCCTTAATTTACACCGAAATGTACCAAAACCATCAATAATTAGACGAGTTTTTTTTTTGGTATAATTAGTACTTAGCCTTTGAGTCTAGGTTACTATAAAAATGAGTTTTTTTATGCCGTAAGTGAAAAAAGCAAACGGTACTATGCCTTATAGCTCGCGGTTATTGCCAATATGTTGCCGACCCTTCAAGACTCTATTCATACTCCTATTGGGTTCATTATTGATACTTTAATAATAATAATAATAATTCATTTATTTCAGGCAATCGCTCATCCCAGAGTGAGTGAGTCAGTGAGTTTTACCTAATTGTAAAACTCACTTGATCACGATCGCGATCATCTGGTCCCAAACTAGGCTAGAAGCCTGTATTATGATAACGAGATGACTGATATACATACTTATATAAGCTTATAACACACGACACAGATCAAATAGACATGTTCATGCACACAAATGTTTGACCTGGCCGGGGATCGAACCCGGGACCTGCGATACAGAAAGCAGAGTTACTGCCATCTGAGCTTATGTTAATATTATATTTATGTTGTTAGATACACTACGGTGTTAATGTGTCCGCTCATAAAGCGTAGTTCATAATTGGCTTCATACGGTGAGCAGCGAGCAGCGAGCGAGTGTGGTTCAAAATCTGCAATTAGTACGACCACACAATGCACTGCATTCGAGCTCTCTTTGCACTTTGAACACAAACATGGCTTGAAAGAAATCTCGAGAGTTTCTTTATAAAATTCGTTATGGGCTTAATAAGCTCTCCCGACAAATATGTGAGATTTTAACTTTATTTTTAAAGACGTGTAAGAAATTATGATAAAATTAAGTAAAATAGGTACTTAATCATGTAGGTACCTACTTTGAATTACGACCCCGAAATAATATTATTATTCCCTATTTTTTTAAGTAATTATAATCGCAGGTAAGAGCGAAATTTTGTAATGCAGTTTTCTTTCCAAGACGTCTGATTTTAAAGTGGTTTTCCTAAAAGATCCCTAAACAAATACTTATTCATTCAATTGTAATTAAAGAGATATTCTCACTTATCAAGGAAACACCTAATAGCTGTTGCCCCTAAAAATCTTGGCGCAGAATTTAATTAAGCGAAAGAAAACATGCCTCGGATATCTGGTAAAAGAACCCGAACTCAATACAGAAGAGGATCTCTTGTCTTCACAAATTACTGCTATATTAGAATAGGATGTACTTAGACATACGATACGACGGCAATCTCCGATTTTGAACATGTTTTGTAAACGGATAATGTATTTGAAGAAGTGATTAGATGTTTTTACTGGAAATGTTTGCTTATTTGAATTACATGACGCGATGAGTTTGCTTCCAAATAAATTCTTAGTAGAATAACATTCAATATCATTACAAGTTACTAAGTGGTTACTTAGTAACTTCAGAGGAAATGTTCCAGTTTAATATGCTACAATAAAGCAAGATTCTCAGGTCGGGCAGTGTTATTGGATTTTTTTTATGAATTTTCTCAATAGCATCGTGGAGATTTGTGACTTAAAAGAATAGGGACTTAAAACAATTGGTAAATTTGAGTATCCTTCTAATATTATAAATCTCTAATTTCAGTAGATACAATGTAAAAAACTTACATTTTTAACAGGTGAACAAAACGCTTGCGAGTTCACCTCCAGCGCCAGTTTTGGTTAGATTGATGGATGTTTGTTACTCTTTCACGCCAAAATTACTGAACAGATTAGGATGAAATTTGGTGTGTAGGTAGCTTAGACCCTGAAATAACACATAGGGTACTTTTTTCCCGATATTCTCGCGGGAACGAAGACTACGCGGGTGAAACCGCGGGGCACAGCTAGCACCTAATCCATTCATGGATACATCTCTTAACTAGTCCTTTTGGGAAGCAATGTTATTAAAGATGTTAATAACGCCAATATTACACGTAGCGCCATTTCACCTACTGTTAAAAATGACGTCAAATATAACGTTTAAATTGACGTGTAATCTTGTTCTAAACAGATATTTAACGGTCACTAAAGCGTTAGTCACTGTTAAAGTTAGTTGGTGCTCAGCATTAATCTTTTCAAAAGTAGTATAAATACGAGTAAATAAATCACAACAAACATGGAAACTTTCATCTGTTATTCACGTTTGTTCTGTCTCGTTCACGTTTCATCGGCAACTGACAGAGCTATACCAACAGTTACATGAACTGCTGTTAACCGCCAGTTGGACCTGTGATAAGGCTTAGCTTAGACTGGACCGTACCTTAAATCATAAACCACTGATAATGAACTCCAGGTCTAGACATGCCAATAGCAGGTAGGTGGTAGGTACTTACAACATTATAGTAATAGTGGTAGAATTGATGGCCGAAGTTTCTCGAATTGAGACTACAGACCGGCAAGAATAGCGCAGGACGTCTATCCACTAGGTGGACATGATCAAATTTATAAAAGACAGCTGGAACACGCTGGACGTTCTACGGCTAAGATGATGAATGAACAGTGGTCTAAAAGAAATCGTGGTCTTTCTATAGCGCGACGGACAGATAACATCAAATGAGTGGCGGGAAGACTTAAAAGTGAGACATAGAGACCAAAAAGAGCCCCGCAGTATGCTACATAAGGCCGATGATAATAATAACGTCCATTTGTGGAGGAGCAAGTATTAAAAAAGGTAGGTAGGTATAGCCACGTGTCCAGTTTAGGCAGCCTCTGGTTGAGAAGTTGAGAGCCTTTTTTTGTACCCGATTTTGTACCTATCCGCGCCCGGGGGAGCGCATGGTGATTATGAGTGACTCCCTGCTGGTACACATCCATACGGTATATACCCACTAAAAACTCCAACGTGAACGCGACGCCATGTCGTGTCGGGGCTGCGGGGATGTTGACACGGCTTCGACGGCGTTTGGTTCTCATAGAGAGGACCCGGCCGCAGTGGGGCGAAGGTAGCCTTTCAATCTCAGGGTGAAACAGGCTTTCAACCCGAGGTTGCGCATGTAAAGACTATGCCCTGACTTGAGCCTCTGTAGCGTAGCAGTGAAAACAAAGCTTAACAGAAGAATGAAAAGGAAACTTGCACGCAAAGCTTTGTTATTTTTTCACCTGTGCTCTGTAATATTTTGGTAGTGAATACCGCACCTAACTCAGCTTTGTTAGTAAATGTTTGTTCAGTGAAAACCACACTATTCCGTCCCTACTCTGACAGCGGATCGAATTAGGGATTTGGATGGTGCTGTATTAGGTCTGCAGGTGATATTGATTTGTAGCCTCAATAGACAGCTAACGAAAGGGTACACAATGCGAAATACTGGGGTTTGTTTACCTTGCAAGTTTATGATTACGTACTATTCTCTAGGTAGACCTTCATAGTATTCCTGCCGGTGTTTGAGACGGTAGTATTTACGCTACTGTAGGTATAATATATAGACCTGTGAATATTCTACAAGAGCTTATTCGAAGTGGAACTTGTGCCTAGTGACTTATAGTGGGTTGTTCCATTACCTGTATGAAGGCTTGGACAAGTAAACAAGGAAAATTTCTAAAAGTATTTTCCGAAGTTAGACACCTACAAACATTCACTTATTTATTCAATAAACTTATAAGGTGCTGAAAGACCTGAGCATTTCCGTGACCTGAACATTGAGCATTCGCGGTTTTTCAATTTTATCGAGCTGTACATCAGCTAGCCGTAATGCTCAGAGTGTTAAAGACGAAAATTATCATGGTCTTAGCCGTAGGAAGTCCACTGCTGGACATAGGCGTCCCCAAACATTCTCATCTAGTCCGTTTGTAAGCGGATCGAATCCAGCATGTTCCTGCTGTCTTTTTTGTCCTTTATTAGATAGTATGTCCACCTTGGCGACTCCTACGCTGCGCTCGGTCCGTGGTCTCCATTTGAGAACCTAATAGCCCCATTGGCCATCTATGGGCCATCTATCATGCTATGGCTTGACATTGTCCACTTCATCTTGATTATCCGCTAAGAGACAACAATCTAATATTATTATTTTCTAGCAGGGCCTCGCGGTTTCAGTCGTTGATAAGTACCAAATGTGAGTCCAACCGGATAATTAATTTTATATTTTACATAAATTTTAGCACAGAACAGATAATATATGAATTTAGGTTGGTATGTAAATATTATACTTAAATCAGCAGTTCTAGAGAGGTAAATGAGAGAAATCTCAACGGGCACGATACAGGCAGTTTTACAGGCGTTTTACGATATCTCCTTATCTTGAAATATGAGGGGAATCACCTATTAGCATTGCTAATATTTTATGCGGTCGTAACAAATTGTTGCCGAAGATTTTTACTGTGGAATTACTTGCAGTGAACAAATTATAGATTCAATTTTTTTGGTCTTTACCGAAAAAGAAATACAGCTAAGTACCTAACTACTTACTTACCTTCGCTTTTTTTCCTAACTTCACTTCGAAAACACACAGGCCGATATGGTATGGTATTCAAAGTAAAAAATAATAGGGATTTCCGCATTTTTCTTATTTAAATAAACATAAAACTTCTTTGAAAAACACGATTGCATTCATTCGGATTCGGATAACTTTAAGGATGGGGTAGATAAATATTAGGTATGGGTATAATCAGATCAGTATCATCATCATATTCAGCATCTTACATATTTTAAAGGTACTTAACAGTCACGCCTCGCTCCCGTTGGGATTAGGTGTAGGCAGAGACTGTTTCTCTCCACTTTCTACTTAAGTCTTGGCTTACAACTTTCGCTTCTTCCACGAGCATTTATGAAGAATTTCTGTTGCTCGCGGTTTCAGCCGCGTGGATGCAACTTAGTGGATTTTCCCATGTGAATGTGATGTTTTCCCGCGGTAAAAGTTAGCATAAGTCTCCAGCCTCCAAATTAAGCATCTTCAAACAACAATTATAGCCGATGCTTTGTAGTGACGCAAAAGAAGGACAAAACAATTACACAAGCTTTTCATATTGGTATGGATATGGATGGGATGAAAGTGGAAGAAGCGAAGTCTCCAAGTCTCAGTCCATCAAGTATATGCATCTACCTATAGGTGTAAGTAATTACAAGATAGTGCTTCCAATGTAAGTTTGTGGCACTAGACATATATAGCGATAGTATGAGCCTTCACAGAACAGATTAAAGCCTTCCTGATAATGCCTATTATCAGTTTCGGTAAAGTTGTGTGGCTTGAACCCTCTCGGAATAAACCCCTCTTGGAAGAAACCCAACCGCGTCACTTATTTAATTAAACAATGGATTATAATTTTATACTTACCACATATTTGATAAAATATTTTATATTTTTATTGATTAAGCGGTCTAATCGCTTGATGTAGGTATATCAATCTGAAATGAGATGAATAAAATCCCGCCCGTGGTTGAAATTTTTCTTCTTATTTCACATTTTATAAGTAGGTATAAAATTATTATCATATTGTTAGCGAAAACATATTATCATTACTATTCTTGTATTATGTCTATAAACTACCTACTTAAATTACATACTACTAATTACTGGGCATGACGAGTTTCAACAACTAATATCTCGGGGTGACTGGCGCAGTGCAGTGCCGCGCAGAATTTTGAATATTAAAACACTGGTGGGCAATCATGATGCTTACCATCAGGCACTTGATTTGCTCGTTTTATCACTATCATAAAAAAAGTACATACCTATTATACCTATTAATGTAGGCTCTAAACCAATTGATAATCCAAATATGCTTCCTTTCCTCTACCGACCCCACGCAAAGTGGGGTAGGTAGGGGCTTAGATAAATTCTAAGGGTAAGGGTATGATTTATAAATATCCTCGGTTGACTGCCTTACATCGAAAGGCATAATCTATTCGAAATAAGGTACAGCCGCCCAGATATGGCAATAAACATCAGCCAGGAGCTGCTATGCTCTCATCGGAACCCAATGGACATTGCTTATGCCCTTGGTCAGGTATACTCGGGGATCTACTCGTCAAGTGTAAGAGTAAGATCCCTGGAAGTAAAGAACTTTACGGATGCACAAATCCCGACCACCCTCGCAGATACCCTCTTCCTAGTACACACGCAAGAGGACAAGGAATCCTTAATCAACGAAGGATTCGGTCAGGGTGAAGGGGCGAGTGTTCTTACCATCCACGAGGCACAAGGGCTCAAGTATACGTCCGTCATAATCATAAAAAGAAATAGGAAGAAAATAAAGCTATACGATAGCGTTGCACATGCTGTGGTAGCAATATCAAGGCATACGAACACCTGCACCTATCACACGGACGATGCAGACGACACAATAGGACGCTTAATTGCACGCGCGCGGGGCGTCTCGGACTGCTCGATAGTTGACTATAACTTAAAAATGGCTATAGCCAACAGAGACGAAGCCGTGGTGTCATCACTGCTGGGGATCATTAAAGACCTATAGCTTTATCCGACCCATATCATTAATTTATTTAATTATTTCTTCTCATATAAAATTATGTTATATGTACTTAAAGTATTGTTTAAGCGTTATTTTATTTATATAGTATATTATATATCATAATATTTTCTCAGAGCGGTGTGGCAGTCCTGTTGCACCCACTGTTACAATAAGCTAAAATATAATCATAATTTTGTGAACTTAAAAAATGGCATGGAGCAGTGTCCATGGTGTGTAATAAATAAATAAAAAAATAAAAAAAAAAAAAAAAAAAATATCCTCGGTTGCGTATAGTAGGTGCAAGCTCGACTGCCGATCAGGAGGTCCCGGGTTCGATCCCTAGGTCAGGCAACGTGTGAAATATTGGATTTTTCCATTACTAATTATCTCAATAACTGTCTGGAGTCTGGAACTGTGTCCGGTAGATGACAATAGGCTCGCCCCCTATCACATGGGACCAATAACATACTGGCGAAATGTGGGTGTGCCTTACTATGGGACTGAGTCCTGGGTAACACCTCTGCCTACCCTTTCGGGAAAAAGGCGTGTTTGTATGTTATGTTATATTAGGTATATTAATATCCTTCTGACTATAAAGTCAGAAGGATAGTAATATATAGTCTATAAAGACTATATATATTTTTATATATATCACCCTGAGATGTTAGTTGTTGAAACCCATGCCCAGTAATTTCGCTGGTAACATTGCCCTTCAGACCGGAACACGGTAATGTTTGCACATTACCTTACATTACATTACATTGCTTGGCGGATGAAGAACTGGCAAAGGTGTAGTACTTCCCCAGGCAGCCCCCTGCAAAATAAGCCTATACCACTACAATATAATAATAGCAACGGAATAATCTCTAGCAAATATTTTCAAGAGTTTAGGCACTGACTTTATAGTACCTATACAAGTCCTATTGCACCGTTTCTTCCTCGCTAGTTCGTATAAGCAATCAATACCCAAAGATAGGCCCATTATTCTGCTTCCTTATAAAAGCGAGGAATTACGAGCGTTTTTACGAGCGTAAAAAAATATAGGTGGAGAATGGGCTGAGAGCCGTTGGGATTACATTTTTGATGTTAAGTAACATGAGGTACTGAAGGAGTGTAAAGTTACTGGACTAAGTCTATTGACTTTCTTTCATGAAAAATCCGGACAAGCTGAAGTTTGTATGCCATTACATAGGCGATAGATGGCTTGGCTAATAGGTAGGTATGTTACTAATTAGGTTACTAATATATTACATACATACAGTCACGCCTTGTTCCCCCACGGAAAAGGCTATTTCTTTCCATTTGCTTAGATCCTGACATACAACTTTCGCTTCTTCCACTCATGACATTTTTCATACATGCACGTCGGTTGCAGGTACTTCTGACTTAGCAATGACCATAAAATGTAGGATATTCGTAAAGGTAGGTATACCTAAGCATTTACGTAAGTATACCTTTAATGATACTGACTATCTGCTGACTATCAAGATATACAAGATGTAAGTGCCTTTAAATAAGTATAGGTAGGTAGGTAGCTGTAATATTGCTGAAACACCAATGACTATCAAGATATACAAGACGTAAGTGCCTTTAAATAAGTAATATAGGTAGGCGGTAGGTAGGAAGCTGTATTGCGAACTTTACGAAACATATAGATTCTCATTCAGGACTCAGTCTTGGATAATAAGATTTATCTAAGATGCTTCAGCTCAAGGAAATGAGTCCTTTATGTTTATCGAGATGACATTATATATAATCTGAACACTATTTATCGCGGAGTAAGGTTTAGGTAAATAGCATCAAATTACATTAAACTTTGGAGGGTGGAAAATCAATAAAGTTTTTCAAAATTCCAAACAAAATAATATTAATCATCATCATCATCTCAGCCATAGGACGTCCACTGCAGAACATAGGCCTCCCCCATAGATTTCCATCGAGTCCGGTTGTGGTTGTAAGCGGCCCGCCTTCAGCATGTTCCTGCCGTTCTACGCTGCGCTTGCCGGTCCGTGGTCTCCATTCGAGAACTTTACAGCCCCATCGGTCATCAGTTCTACGTGATATGTGCCCTGCGCAGATTGCCACTTCAATTTGTCACTGGGCTATGTCAGTAACTTTCATTTGTCTACCGATCTCCTAATTTCTGATTCGATCTCGCAAAGAAATTCCAAGTATAGCAAAATATTAATGTAAACAGTAAAAAGAGGCAAAAAAGGCGTTACATTGAAGCGCTTAAGCACACCGGTCACGCCCGAATCTCCTTAACCAAACAAGCCAATCCATCACGATTTTCAATCACATTCCGTCAAACGATCCGAAAGAAATCACAGTCAATATTTCCGGATGGCCGACTCTGTATTAATCCACATTTAAATCAACCCGGAATGTAAGGTAAATATTGGAAGCTGTACCGATTCGCTGAGCAAATTGTATTTTTGGTCGCGTTAGGCCTCGATTTTATGATTTTCTTTTGATGTTTTTGCATACTTAGAAAGTAAGAGGTAGAAACAAATCATACTTAGTAGATGTCTATGTGCACTTGCTACATAGTACTTACCTACTGTGGTACCTACTATAATTTGAATATTATACTCTACAGAACATGTTTACCTAATTACACTGCTCGGGTCCATTTTATATAGGGTAAAAATACCGGTTATCGGCCGTTTAAGCGGCTAGTTGACTTCAGAGTTGATTTCTATCATAATGCTGTACTTCAAGATTAAAAAAAAAAAAACATTTCATCTTACAATAGTCTAGTTTCATAAAACCTTACGTTTTAAGACGTATTAGTGCTACATAAATAAATAAAAAATATTATTCGTAAAAATAGCAAATATACCGGTTATCGGCCTTTTCGCTCAATTTTCGACCACCAGTGCACTGGTTATCGACCATCTAATTCACGGTAGCAAAATGACTCTTATTCTATAACGCAGTGAGTTTATAATAGTATGAAAGTAATACAATTTATAGATTCAGAAAAGCAGTATATTTTTACTCTCTTCTAAGACTTAAAAATACAATTAAGTAACAAATTAAAATCTTGACAAAACTAATAACTACTTTTGGCTTTAGCATCAAGAAAAATATCTTAACACCATCATAATATACCGCCTTTCTGCTGTAAATAAATCCTCTCCATCGGTTGTCTGGAAGAAATCGCTTATTAGCGATAAGGCCGCCGCTTGTACATTTAAGTTTAGTGTCTGTGTCCTGTAATGTTATTTCATTGTGTGTGGTGTACAATAAAGTATTATCTATCTATCTATCTAATAAAATAAATAACAATATTCTATGTCCAGTGAGAGCGAGTCTTAAAAAAGAACTGAAAAAGGTCCAATAATAAATACCATTAATAAAACTAATAAATGGTTAACAAAAAATATATATAAATTCTTATAAGGTATAAATAAACATTAGCAAATAAATCAACAAAAAGTTTAATCAGTCAATCATTATCATTATCAATATTGTTATTGAAAGTCTTCAAAACTTCTATTCTTGCATTTTCAGCCGTTTCACACAACATTCATATGGTTATGTGGTTCTGTGTTACCAAACCTGTGTAGGTGATACCAACGAATGCAATCGTCATCTCAGCCATAGGACTTCCACTGCTGAACATAGGTCTCCCCCATAGATTTCCATCCAGTTTGGTTGTAAATGGCCTGCATCCTGCACGTTGAACTTGTTAATCTGCTGGGCTATGTAGGTAACTCAGAGCTTGCTGATAAGGCCCACAGTCAGAGTCATCACTGGTAAACACACTGGTCGAAGACCTTCGACTTAGGCATTTTGGAGGAAAAAAGATTGCGTAGGTTTCCGAACGCTGTCCAGCCTAGTTCGATTCGACGATTGACCTCTTTCTTAAAGTTGGACCTACCGAGTTGAACTAATTGTCCTATGTAGACGTATGAATCAACTACTTCTAGAATCGAGTTCCCAACCGATACTGGGGTCGGCACAAGATGGGTCAGTGGATGTCAGATGGATCAGTGTGGTCGAAAATTCATTTGGCAGTCAGTGTCACTTATTAGGTCAAGATTACAAGCACCACATTTAACACAAGATTGAAGCTAGAACTATATCTGGCACTCGTGTGCCATGTACGCCGTTTTGGGCGCGTCGGAGCCAATACATTTTGTTTGGCGACTAGCTGTTTAGAGCTACATTAACTTTCGGCCGCTCATTACTTCAAACGGCCGGAAACAGGTTTAATATATACTAATTTTCGGCCGTCCTTTATTTCAAATGGCCGGAGAAAGGGTTTGTTTTTACTGGTTATCGGCCGTTAAATGTTCGGTATTTTCAAAGGTCATATCTTTGAAAATATTAGTTATTCTGGCGGCCGGAATCTAGTTGTAAATTCACAAAATTCTAGCTGTTTACATATAAAATCGATTTTATGTTAATGAATTTAAGGTTTCCGTGCTAAATGCAAAGAGAAATGACGTAAACAAACCGGTTTTGCGACCACCCGGTCGGAAAGTAGATTTTGTAATTAATCGTTATCGTATTGTCCGACCACCAAAAATAAAACAAATTATAAAAAATTTAATGAGTTTGGGCTCTAAAATATTGAAATCAAACATGCTTAATACAGACAAACCCAATTAATCACCAATAAACCAATAGTAACACTTCAAAACTTACCTTTGGAAATCAATCCATGTGCTATTTTTTTTGCTAAATTTGACACGCGTCCACACACCAGATTTTGAAATGGCGACTAAGGGCTCAATTCGCAATTTGCAAGGTCATTATTTTGGATTATGTACCGTGAAGTTTGTCTGGATTTAATGGCGCGAAATAATAAAGGAGCGGTCTTGATCACTGTTTATTAATCAAAATAACGTGCGAAGTGGCCGAAAAGGGGTAGTGGCCGGTAAACCGGTGCTTTTACCCTAGGGAGATTATGAAGTACTTATAAGTATTCTGATATTGTCAGAGTTCTAGGCCAAGACTCGTATCATAAAGGAAACAGCCGGCACCTAGTTTAACATGCCATCCAAAATACGGTTGTACCCAAGTGAAAAGTATTAGATTCGATCCAGGAACTCCGGATTAGAAGCCGGGCATATTTCCGCTGGGCAAAGGACGCTGCTTATATTATATAGATAGGTAAATTTTATACCTACGTATTATCAGTTGAAAAGGCTGCATGAAATCTCGAAATATTTTTGTAGAATTATCATTTTTTTTTTGAAACTTCATAATAAGTAACTTCTCGTATAAAGTATCTGATAGCTATTAGAGTATCAACATCACCTTTGTAGCAATATTTTCCGCCGACTTTTCCTCGCATAGATGCCACAAACTGTCATCAACAAACGACCACTTTCCTCAGCTACCGTATCTCGAGCGGTACCATTAACTTAATGCCTGTCCAAACATCATTAAAGACCCCATAAAGACGTAATAATAACTTCGGTTTCATGATAAATCATAATGAGAAGTTAGTTATTTGTCAACGTTTATCCAGAGTTGGCTTGAGAGATGGCTGGCTATTAGCGGGACTCCATCTTGGACCATTCAGGGCAGCGTGCTAAGGCCTATTTGTCGTCGAAGTCGTTGATAAATGGAACTGTCCCGGCCACTAGAATTAACCAGTAGGTACCATTGGAAGGCGCCTGCGGTGCGCCGATCCTAGGCGACATACGGATGGAAATTCTTAACATTCATTTTTATCTTATTCCTTAGGCTGTTATTTTGAATGCTTTATCCAGCATAATGCCAACTTTATAAGCCATAAATATGCCGAAGACCGAATCATAAATACCAATCAATTATCTAAAAAAACACCTACCTATTATCTAATTATGCAATCCCACTTCTGATACCTTTCTAAGTTAATTTTAATCACTGTCAGTACTAATTATGAGTCTTGAGATATCACTGTACCTATCACGGTACGACTTGGTATTTAAAGATTTACTAGGAGTGATCTACTCAAGGCATGGTCTCGACTTGCACATTGCCCAGACTCGGGTCGAGGCTGCCTCAAGTGAAAACGCGGCTTTAGACGTTGCATTCACATGCCTCAGAAGTTGTTCTCATTCCTATTTACTTCTTCTGTCAGACCTTAGCGTGTCCTAACACAAAACCACCCCGTAAGTTTCACACCCACATGCGAAAATAATATTTACCATCACTAGTGCCACACTCCAGACCATTCCCTACCTTACTACCTCCAACATACAGACTGATTTCGCTAGCACGCTCTGCGCATTACTCGTCTTCCATTATGAATGGTTATTGATGCGTTTTTTTATCGACGTTATGTGGCTGTACTTTATCTATTAGGCTAGAGTCACACTAGAAGCTCCGCTTAGTGCTAAGACCACGCTGCTTAGAATTATCCTGCCGCATTGGCCACATTTCAAGCGCCAGCTACTATATAGTAAGTGCCTATAGATTACTCATATTACCTAATTGTTTGTAGCACAGCTTAGCACGTAGTGTGTTTACAACCTTAGCTTACGTATGTAGAAGCTTTTAACGTTGATTTGTAGGAACATGGGTATTTACTAGGAGCAGGGAGCGGAAAATAGTTTATTGCTGTCTTGTGGTTTACGGCCTGTGACGTCAATAAGGTAGGTACTTAGGTACACTTAAAAACAGACGCCATAGGTATGGTTTAGTGTACTATAAATATTACTCGTGTGTTATTTTTCTGATGAACAATAATATTATACAATATGAATGCGAAATGCATCAGCTATAGATAACACTCACTTCCCTATAGTGCGTTAGTAAGTGGAATATAAAAATTTCGCGGGTGACTAGTACTTTCACGGTAGGTAGCTAAGTTCGTAGAGTGCCCACCACGCGGATTGGTGCGGGTTTGAGTCCCGCTCGTCGGTAACTTTTTTATTTCCAGATTCATATTGTATTTTAAGCGATAAGGCCGCTCTAGTCTTTAAAAATATAAAATAATATATAATTATGTTCTCTGGCAATAGGCTCGCCCCCTATTACATGGGACCAATAACATACTGGCGAAATGTGGGTGTATCTACTATGGGACTGAGTCCTGGGTACACCTCTGCCTACCCCTTCGGGAAAAAGGCGTGAATGTATGTTATGTGTAGGTATTATATTCTCGTTCTTTGCCGAAAATACCAACCTAATTTTAATCATGTTTCTAGTTAACTTTTCAATAATTTGTGTAATTAGCCAACTCGTATATTTGTTTAAAAATAAGTGTAAGTAATTTTTTTATGAAATAAGTAATTCGCATCCCATGAGCAAAAAGGTAGGTAAAGGTTTTTTGTAGTGGTAGACCTCTTTTGCAGAGGAACCGCCTGGTGAAGTACCACACCTTTGCCAGATATTCATCCGCCAAGCAGTAATGTGCAAACATTGTTGTGTTCCGGTCCGAAGGGCAATGCTACCAGCGAAATTTCTGGGCATGAAGAGTTTCAACTAATATCTCAGTGTGACAGGCGCAATGCAGTGCCGCGCAGAATATTGAATTTTAAAACACTGGGTGGCACTGTGTCTGATATGTGCAATCATGATGCTTACCATCGGGCACCTGATTTGCTCGTGTTATCACTACTCTCTATCATAAAAAGGTACAGTCGGAAGGAAAAATGTTAGTGTAGAAATTATAATAAAACTGTGCGTCAATTTCACTTTTCATCATGTCTAATCCATATCAATCCAAGATCTATAAGGAGGTACACGGAAACAAAGTAATTATTTCCAGCCATTTATTTTTGGTCCGATAAAAAACCAGTTAGGTACACCTATTTACATAATATTGATACATTTATTGCAATGTGATTTAGAATTTTAAGAAAGTATTATTATACAAAATAGCGCCTTCAATTACTTCACAAATAAAATATACAATAAAAACATCAATATAATAGGTTATATAACAATAATATTATGATACATTTTAGACATTATTTATGGGATATTTCCTGTCCCATATGAGTATAATATGAAATGTACTAATCCATATTATAATAAAATAATATAATATAATTATATCCACAGAACTCGTTATAAGTTATAGAAGTCATAAGGTCACGCCGTCGCGCGTGACCTTGTCGCCGCTCAGGTAACTAATGAGCTACGTTTGTGTGTGTATGAGTAAAGCCGGGTCTACAGCTAAATGTTAGTAACAAAACGTTGTTATCTAACCGTGTTATATAACAACTCGTCCACAGCGACTTGACACCGAAAATGTTCTTTTTAGCAATTATCATTTTCTAAAATAAGCTCCGTACAAGGGCAAGTGTTTTCTTGTTTAAAATCCATTGATTCCGACTCACAATATGCTACAGTCTCTAAATAATAGAAAATTGCTAAATATTGTATGCTGCAAAAGGAGATTATGATTTTCAAATATCCAGCAGAGATGTTGACGGCACGAGCGCTAACAAAAAATGAACTACGAACCCCCCCCCGCAGGCGAAATCGGGTGATGTTTTCCATCCGCGACGGATAACGTGTTAGCGTGTTATATAACAATATTTTGTTATATAACACCAAAGCCACGCCCACTTTTCATGTTATTGTGTTAGGTAACACAAAAACATGCCGCTGCGGACCCGGCTTAATAATTAATAACTAATCATGGTGCAGAGTCAGCATTAAAAGTCGATGACCACAATTCAGTTTTTCAAAATCGTTAAACAACATAATAATATTATAATTATATAGTGTCAGTTGATTATCAGTTGAACATCATTAGAGATTAAATTTAAAGAATACATACTACATTAATAATAATAATATGGTGAATAAGATTATGAAAATCTGAATGTGTTCATCGACTTTTGATGTTGATTGTACTGTGCGTTTTGATATAATGTGGGAAATTTAAGGGTGAAAGAAAGGTGACGGCGAGATGACGACAAGCATTTCGTATTCACTAGTAAGTAACGTTTGACATTTCTAGGTACCTATCTTTAACGAGTTCTGTGATTAGGTTTATTCCCTTAACTACATTTAAAAAAATTATATGAAGATATCACACAACGCGAGCAATGGATTTGAAGTTTCAGAAAACAATAGAAATTCATACTCTGTTATTTTTTTTTCATAAAATGTTATCTACAAAAATATTGTACTTTATTTGCAATGGTAACATTCACACGGTCATCGACGATATTTATTATAGGTAGGAATAGTGTAAAAAAGATGTGTAGCTGTGCCTCGCGGTTTTACCCGCTTAGTCTTCTTTCCCGTGGGAATATCTTGATAAAAAGTACCCAATGTGTTATTCCACGGTCAAAGTTATCTAATACCGATTTTAAGTCCAATCGTTTCAGTAGTTTTTGCGTGAAAGAGTAACAAACAAACATCCATCCATCCATACAAACTTTCGTTATAATATTAGTAGGAAAGTAAGTTATCCAGTCACGAATTGTTTAATATGCGAAAATAACGTTTTAAACTAATTTTTTGTAACTGTTTATTTTTGACACTGACAGATGTTTTGAAATTCGATATCACGTCATTCAGATGCAAAATAGCGCCATCTAGTGATTGCCTTATATGATATTATTTTAGTTAAAATCTTCAAATCCAAGCCAAAATAAACCTAAATACTACAATAAGTGCCGTAGCAAGATTCCTCACTTTGGTGCCCACTAACAGTGTTTGATATGCGAATGTTAGAAGATGATCCATCAGATTCCCATAGCCCTGGCGTTTCGATTATCTAGAAGAAATATAATAAGTTATATAAATAAAAAATAAAATAAAAATATCACCCTATTAATTTGGCCCTTGAAGTATTTCGGCGCTTATACAGGGTTATTGGTAACTAACGCATAACCTCTTATGGCACGCACCCAGCCTTTTTTTACATGAACCAGTTTCTATGGCGTGAATGTGTGTGTGTGCCGTCATGTTTGTATTAGCGAGATGGCTTAGTATGGTACTTCATTTTTTGTTTTATAAGACTTCGTCCGCCTTTTTTTTCTAGGTTCATTTACTCATCATGTGGACCAACTCTCACTATGAAGACAGCTGTAGAATCATGAAAAAAAAATCTGTTGTTTCACATAATGCTCCATTGTGTGTTTATAATAGACCAACAAGCTTTTTCAAAGTGGTTCCAGTTACCAATAACACTGTATAAACTATTAAGACGGTGTTATAGTTTAGAATTTATAACATTTCCAGGAGCATGAATGTGTAGTAAAAATTTGTGACTAATAATAATAAATTAACCTACTCCATTGTTTCTTGTTATGTAGTATTTTTTTTTATTAATATTTTATTTTGAAAGAATATCGAATTATCAAATAAAAATAGTTATGTATCACAGTTGATTTGTGACTAATTATAAATAGATACCTACTCCATGTTTTCTTGTTCTGCATGTATTAATGTTTAACTTTTATAAAATGTATTCTTTTGAAACGGGTATAATGTAAAGGAGTAGGTATGTATACTTATGTGTCTTACCTTCTGTGTCAGCTCTTCAAATGCCAAATTGATGCCTTCTTGGGTTTTAGCGCTGCTCTCAATGAACAACATTCTGTGTTTCTGTGCAAATGCTTGGCCCCTTTCTCTTGGTACTGCTCTTGGCTATAGGTAAAATATAAAATCAACTATACAGGTTGAATTAAAAAGGGTTTTCATCAATCTCCGAAACTACGGCAAATTTCGAAAAATACTGTTAGACTCACCACACAGCCACGACACAGGGTATCCTAGTGTGGGGGCTAGTGGTCACACATTATAGCCTGAGGAGTATGTCTTGTTTGTTAGTTTCTTTATGTTACTTATTATTATCACTTGTTGTTTATTATAGCAAGTTATCATTAGTAAGAAAGTTTAGGATTAATTAGTTAAGCTATAATGCAACTTGTACTTATTATTTTAAGAAATAAACAATTTTTTTTTTGGCACAATTTTTTTCAAAATATATAAAATACTACATGTTATTACGTAAAATAAAGACAACTAGGTAGTGTCCGACCGAAACAAGATTTTCAGCCGAAACCGAAACCGAAAACGAACCTTCGGTATCTATTTCAGTTTCGGCCGAAACCGAAACCGAAACCGAAACTTTTTCAGACATGTTAAAAATCTACTGTTTACTGAAATTTGGCTTATTTTATACACTTGTGCAGACATTTAATACGTGTTGAATGAAATAGAAAACAATAATGTATGTAAAAGTATGTGAAAGATAATTACTTATTTTCTTTCATTACTTACTTACTTACTTATTACTGCTATGAAATAAACCAAATACACAAAAACACGTTAACACTTCGTAGAACAAAACTTTGTTAATAATCAGCACTTCGATTTTAAAAAAGAACCTTACATACATTAACATTACCCACAAATTAAATATTTGATGAAATGACAATGTTCGTTATGTTAGAATTTAATATTTCCAGAAAAATTATGGGATATTCATTGATTGTATCTTTTTCCCAATTTTTTTTTGAAAACTTCAGGTTTCATTCTACCTAAAATTTTTACTTAGATATGTATGTCACGTTCCAATCTATCCGTACATAATGCTACCAAAATAAATCAAGTATCTGAAGTTCACACACAGTTACGACATCATAGCTGGTAGTTGTTTTGGTAGTTACAATTAAAATAGCATCCAACAACAACTAAATTACCTTTACATAAACACATATATTCACGCTTTTTTTCCGAAGGGGTAGACAGAGGTGTACCCAGGACTCAGTCCCATAGTAGATACACCCACATTTCGCCAGTATGTTATTGGTCCCATGTAATAGTCGGCGAGCCTATTGCCATCTACCGGGCATAGTTCCAGACTCCAGGCAGTTATTGAGATAATTCCTAATGGAAGAATCCAATATTTAACACTTTGCCTGACCTGGGGATCGAACCTGGGACCTCTTGATTGGCAGTCGAGCATGCGCCCTCTACGCCACTGAGGCAGTCATTACCTTAACAATAAATGTATATTGTAAGTAATAAATGAATTTGTGAATAAACATACATTTACAAACTTCTAATAATTTAAAAATACGTGTTAATAACTCAACAGAAGGGACTTCAATACCTAATAAAGATCAGTAAAATATATTAGACAAAAACAAAAACAAACACGTACCTCATCACTATGCGCAAAAAATAATACAATTTATACTAAACTCACGACGAAAACACGCTGGACCGGTCGGCGATCTGACAACTGACGATGGCGGGTGACACGCGAGATACGAACTCCCCCGAAGTCAACCGAGCGACGCGCGATAGTTCACGAATGTAGAGTTTCGGTTTGGCCGAAGATTCGGCCATTTTTTGGCCGAAACCGAAACTCGTGCCGAAACTAGATTTTTGAGCCGAAACTGGCCGAAACCGAAACCGAAACCGAACCTTCGGTCGGTCACTACAACTAGGTTCTAGAAAATACCAATACAAAGATTCAATAAAAAATCCAATTTAATCCAAACAAGCTTTCAGAGCTTTTTTATTTTACAAAAATTTTTTTTTGCAGGTTTTTATACATGAAAACTCGTTTGGATTAAATTAGATCTCCCTGCTGCGGTCTTCCCCTTGAGCTACAACATGGGGCTCTTAAAAAGGAGAGTGAATAGAGTGTTGGTCGGGTCGGCAACATTCTGGCAATAGCCCTGGTGTTGCAGGTATCCATAGGCGGCGGTAACCGCGAGCCATCAAGCACACCGTCTGCTTGATTGCCACCTATGGCATAAAAAAAAATTAGTAGCTTTTATGCAACTCTTACCTGATCAATTTTATTTCCAACAACTAAACAGACAATGTTCTTTTTGGTTGTGTACACTTGGAGCTCTTCGACCCATTCTTTTAATTTGTCTAATGTTTTTGGGTCAGATACATCGTAAACTAATATAGCACCGTGAGCCTCTCTGAAACAAGACGATTTCATTTGTTTTTGGGGTTCCGTACCTCAAAAAGAAAAAAGAAACCCTTATAATACACTGGTCAAACACACATGCTCAATGTATAGACCTACCTATATATTATTAGCTGTGCCCCGGTTTTACCTGGGTAGTCAACATTCCAGTGGGAATATCAAGTATTCCTTTCTTATTCCTTATCTATATCATAACGGAAATATATGTTCCAAATTTCAGCTCTCTAGGTCTGATGGTCGAGGATGGGCACGGGGCATTGATGAGTGAATGTGTTGGTCAGCCAGACTTAGATTTTTATAAACTAACTAGCTTTTCCCCGCTTACTGCATAATCTTCGTTCCCGTGGGAATGTCGGGATATAAAGTACTTTTTATATTATTCCAGGGTCTAAACTATCAATACACTGAATTTCAGCCCAATCAGTTCAGTGGTTCTAGTGTGCAAGCGGAACAAACTTAGATAAAATAGGGAACAAACATACACAGAAGAAACCAGAGCCAGCACTGTTTTTTTTTGTGTTATCTAGATGGCGCTGGAGTTAAGTTAGAACTCAATAGCATTATGTTCACCTTATAAAACGTAACTTTTATACATTGTACTACTAAGATTTGAGATTAATAATATTAGTAAGATAAAGATAGAGAAATACCTGTAAAAACTAGAAGTCAATGTCCTATACCGCTCCTGACCTGCTGTGTCCCAAATGCCAAGTTTGACCTTAAGGCCGTTCACCTCCATCTCTTTGTTGTTATAGTCAACACCAATAGTCGCTGGGAACTGTGGCTTATAGTCACCCTTTGTGAATGCTAGGATTATGCTAACAAAAAAAGTTACATTGAAAAAGGTTTAATTTGATTCATACTGACATTGTGACACCTTCTTGTTCTGAAAGTTTAAGAAGAGCTTTGTCCAATCCCATAGTACCTACCGAGTATGTTCGCATTTTACCAGACACTAACACACCCCGGACACTACTCAATTCCCATACAAAAGTTACAATATAACTACCTACTACACAGACACCGCACACATGGAGTTTTGCACATACACAAGAGTGCGATGAGGTGATTTCCCAGCGAAGCTAGGCTCTTAGAGAGCTAAATTTCGCCTTCGGAGTGAGGAAGGCCGGATTGAAGGGCAGATGAGTTTCCATTCTATATGTAGTATTATTATGTGTTCTGTGATACTAGAGAGAGTCTGTGCCATCAACCAGGCACTAATTATGACTCAAGGCTGTCATTGCAAAAATTCAGACAGGACAGGTTTCCCCAATAACACTATTTGAGTCAAACCATTATGGATTGGCCGTATCGTTCCTGGCTATATATAATAGGCCCCTTTCTCATCCTGTGGAAGGCGTGAGACCTGGCAGAGGGACATATTCCGAGATTGGGTAGCAGTGCTCTCCGTTTCAGAGTATTCCAACTACTGTGATCAACAATCTGCCTGCCAAACGTTTAGCAGTGGACACCTTGTGGCTGATGATGAACTATGTTACAAGACTAGCTACCATGTTTCAAACAGTAGGCCCTGGTTTACTATGATAGAATATAAGATACCAAATAGGTACCTTTGTATCTTGGATTTATGAGGTTTAATGAGTTCATATTTCATGCTTACATCTATAGTTATTACATTTAAAGTTCTTTGTTCTATTGAAGTAGGTAGGTATATGTGTAACCAATAAATTCAAGGTAAAATGAAATAGGACAAAATTACCTATTTAAAACTAGCACAAATCTGACTCCTCGAAAGTTAGCGCTTATGGCTAAAGCTGCCCATTACACACACAATAATATTATAATGAGTACAATTACTGCGCAGCCACTGGCGCTAACTTTCGAGGGGTCAAAGAGATATCATCATGTACGCCTACTTATCATAGCAAAAGCATATTAGTGCCCAATTATATATCTACATTAATAAGTCTAGGCTTCTCCACAAGAAATAAATATACATAGGTATTACGATATTTCGCAATCAATCATAATAATAATCAGTCATAAATATGACTCAATGATAGGGTCATGTCGTTTTAATTTTAGTGTACCTTGGTGTAATCTTTTTTCTGTTAAAAACCTAATTAAATTCTTACCTAGACTTGCCAACACCACTCTCTCCAATGACCAGGATCTTCAATTTAGCGACGTAATCCATTGTTTAGAGCAAAAGTAGTAGAATTAAATCGTTTTTTATCCAAATCACAAAGAAAAATATTTGAAACGAAATATCACGCCCTGGAGATTTTGCAATTCAACACTGCTGAGCTGCTGTAGTTATATTTTCATTAACTTATTTTATTTATTTATTATCATCAAGTAAGTACTAAAATAAGCGAGATATCTATAAAATAGAGAAATTTCACGAAATAAAAATCACAAAACATTTACATTACACTGCATGTCAGATCATCGCTTGACAGCTGACATTGACAACTATATTATTGATGTTAACGTTCCGTTCTACGTTAATGTTTTATTGAGTTTACATTCCGTTAATTTCCTTGAAAACGAAACGACTTCTAATGAAAAAATATACAGGGTTACTTTCATTGTGTAAGGAGCCTTGCTTTAACTCACTATGGAGGCGTCTCTGAAATCATCTCTGAAATCTTGAAAACTAAAACAGATAAGTATA
This sequence comes from Hemistola chrysoprasaria, assembly GCA_947063395.1. NCBI lineage: Eukaryota > Metazoa > Arthropoda > Insecta > Lepidoptera > Geometridae > Hemistola > Hemistola chrysoprasaria. Next base: position 1,704,048 of record OX346719.1, read on the forward strand.
AATTCCGATTCATTTTGTTATTTTAAGTAGATAGGTAACCATCAACCATGTCTTTACTGCGCCAAAGTTTGATCAATAGTGCAAGTTGTTTTATTAAGTGGATCGTAGGTATTGTTTTTATATAATGAATAATTGAAAATTTTACTTACCGACATTTTGGGTAGAAAATCCTTGTACCTACCTACGTACGTACGATATGACCACAGAACAGGATGAAAGAGATCTCCTCTGTGGATATGACAATGACACTCAACTCCACAAGTCAGACCAGACATTACGTAAATCAGTCCCGGTAGCACAGTGACCAGGGAAAACGAAGTCCCAGAGGGTTAAAACGAGACTGCAGATACGAATAATAATTGTTCGGGTGCGAAAGTGAAGAAAACGGAGAAAACTAGTTATCGCCGTGATAAGCTAAGCAGGCTGGTTCGGTTTCGGTTTAAAGATCTTTATTATCAACAAAGGCAATTTGCCACTTACGTGATAACATCATTATTTGAAGTACAATAGTTATTGTTCGTCGTCGCAATATTATAAAAGTTCAATATAAATAGTAATTAGATAACTAAGTAGTAGGGTCAGTGTAGGGTAGTTGTAAATTAATATCAGGATAGGTAAAATGTTTACATTAGAATAGAATACTGGCTCGTTCTGCGCATTTTTAGATTCGAATTAGAAAAGTTAATAAGTTAATAAAGTTAATAGCATAAGTAAGCACTTAATAATGGCTGGGGACCAATAAATGAACCAAAGCAGCCCGCCTAGCATGGCACGGGGATAACTAGTTTTCCCCGTCTTTTTTCTCTTTCGCGCCCGAACAATTCATAAATGGTATCTCGTTCTAACCCCCAGAGACGTCGTTTTCCCTGGTCAGTGTGCTACCGGTGCTGAATTGTTTTATCATCTACCTAGTTTCCTAAATGCCTTGACCTACCATTCATCCTTCAATAGAACCTATCTCAATGAAAATAGATATAGAGATGTCGCCAGTCGCCATCGCATCAATGGGGTTACCGGTCGCGCCCATTCAGCACTGGTATTTAGGTCTCGAGTCAATGGCAGCCGGGGACAAAACGTTTCTTTATTTCATTAGAATGCATTCACTGGCGCGCCATTGTATGCGGCATGGAAGAGTGCACCGTTCAACCTCTTTTCTAAACAATTCGCAGTGGCTAGGAAAATGTATTGCAGTGGCTCTTTGTCTATTATGATAGGACCTGCCGTAACTTCTCAGTAACTTTAATAATAGGTACGTCTTGAGACTAGACAGTCTTCATAGTTCGTTACAAATAAAAAAGAAGCCAGCCTTTTTGTGCGTGTCTAACTTGGATTTTTATACACATATGTACTCGCACTTCAGCGGATATAATTAATGTCGCGTCTACCTTTGAGTTTTTAAAAATATTTTTATTTGCCATCCCAGCCCAGTTGATAGCCTCGTTGGGTCAGATGGTAGTAAGTCTGCTTTCTTTGCCGCAGGCCTCAGGTTCGATCCCCGGCCAGGTCAAACATTTATTGTGTGCATGAACATGTCTGTATAAAGTTTGATCTGTGTCTGGGTAAGCTTAGGTATTTAAGTGTGTATATCAGTCCTTTGGTTACCATAGTACAGGCTTCTAGCCCAGTTTGGGACCGTGTATGAAAGTTATTCCATAATTAAAAAAGAAAACCCTAAATTATCATGATTTTGGTTTTCGCCTCATCTCCGTCGGTAGATTTAACGTGCCTTCAAAAAGACAAACAGGAAGCCAGCTCAGCTTAGAACGGCAGCAATTGAACGAATGACCGAAGACCGAAACGAATGGCACCGCTGCCTCAGCGAATCTACCTGGTAAAGCTATTATATTGATTGGTTTGAAATAAAGGCTAGTCCTCACGAAATTATGGGTATTAACTCTGTGATTTTATGTAAGTACCTACTACTTAGCTGTGCCTCGCGGTTTCACCCGCGTAGTCATCGTTCTCGTAGGAATATTTGGATAAAAAGTAGGTAGGTATTATGTAATAAAAGTATGTTATTCCACACTAAATTTCAGCCCAATCGGTTCAGCGGTTCGGTTCGGTTTTAGCGTGAAAGAGTAACAAACTCCCATCCATCCCTCCATCCATCTAACCATCCATCCATCCATCCATCCATCCATCCATCCATCCTTCCATCCATCCAGCCATCCATCCATCCATCCATCCATCCATCCATTCATCCATCCATCCATCCATCCATCCTCACAAACTTTCGCATTTATATATTGAATGGATGGATGTTTGTTACTCTTACACGCCTAAACTACTGGACCGATTGGGCTGAAATTTGATATATTATAGATAGTTTAGATCCTGGAACACTTTACATTATAAGAAGTACTTTTAATTTCGATATTCCCACGGGAACGAAGACTACGCGGGTGAAACCGACTTACTTAGTATATAGATATAATATAATAAATAATAATAATAATATGGGTCAACTTCCACACACGGTCACCTGGTCCCAAGCCTGTACTATGGTAACCAAATGACTGATATACCTACCATATATTACGTTTATAACACCCAGACACAGATCAAACAGACATGTTCATGCACACAAATGTTTGACCGAACCCGGGGCCTGCGGCACAGAAATACCTTATATACCTCACTGTATATACCTTAGTATCACAATTAAAACATGAATTATTTCTTCTTCCGTAAAACCTAAATTTTAAAATTTTAACTGCTATCGGGAAACCACTCCATAAAACTAGTTATAATTTTAACTGCCTACCATAATGTTTGTCACAGAACGGTTAGGTACCAACCACAAACCGTGGTTACTGTATCAAACCCAATAAATTCATTGCAGTTATGATATCTACTGGCTACCAGAACTAATTATTATAATTGTGAACGGTAGACCGCAAGTGATGACTAGTTTTAGTACCTACTTTAAACTCAAACTCAAACTCAAAAAGATTTATTCAAATAGGTCACAATCTGACACTTTTGCACGTCCGATTCGTACCTCAAGACACACAAGAAGAACGCAAAAGAAACTTGAAAGGCTTAATTTTTTTAACTGATAAGTAGTTTTGCAATAATTGGTTTGGTTACATTCGTTTGCTTCGAAGGTGCCGCGTGTTGACTTTGCAGTTTCCAAGTATCTTTGTCCTCTATGTACTGATTAACTTTATAATAAAACTAGCAACCCTCCCCCGGCCTCGCACGGGTGCAATGCATATAAACCTTCCTCTTGAATCATCCGATCTATTAAAAAAAACCGCTTCAAAATCCGTTGCGTAGTTTTAAAGATTTAAGCATACATAGGGACGGACAGATAGCGACAGCGACTTTGTTTTATACTATAATGTAATGATATAGGGTTATTCACAGTTCAGGATTTCATGCGTTAGGTACCTACTACGCATTATAAGGAGTATAATAATAGATAATAATAATTTACCGATCAGTTGATCCATTTTGGGTGGGAAGTCAAAAATTTTTTTTTTTTGTAAATTTCGGAATTCTTTCTTTAAATAATGATGAACTGAACGGTAGACCGCATGTGATGACTAGTTTTAATACTTTAAACTCAAACTCAAAAAGATTTATTCAAATAGGTCACAATCTGACACTTTTGCATGTCCGATAAGATAACTCTACAAGAAGAACGCACAAGAAACTAGGGCTTAATTTTTTCAACTGATAGTTTCGCAATATTTGCTTTGGTTACATTCGTTTGCTTCGAAGGTGCCGCATGTTAGCTATGCAGTTTCCAGGTATCTTTGTCCTCTATGTACTGACACAGAATACTAAACGGTGATTAACTCCATGACAAAATTTTAATTTGCAGTAGGTAATATATATACTATATATAGGGTTATTCACAGTTCAGGATTTCATGCGTTAGGTACCTACTACGCATTAAAAGGAGTATATAGATAATAATAATTTACCGATCAGTTGATCCATTTTGTGTGGGATGTCAAATTTTTTTTTTTTGCTAATTTCGGAATTCTTTCTTTTGAAAGTTGTTCTGTTTGAAGGGTAGTAACTGCCTTATGTATTCCTAAGTTCTAAGTGTAATGGAGGTATGCCCTACATGTAGTGCACGGACGTCATGGCTAACTTCAAAATGATCTATATGTAGTGCACGGACAGTGAACGTGTTAATCTGTTCAGTTCATAATTCAGTTTTTCAGACCCTGGAATAACACATAGGGTACTTTGTTTCCCGATATTCTCACGGGAACGAAGACTACGCGAGTGAAACCGCGGGGCACAGCTAGTGTATAATAATATAATCTCTGATTATTCACATAGATATGAATGGATATTATTATCCATTCATATCATAAGAAAATATAAATATGTATAAGCACGACATCCCGATGTACCCTCTTCTCGTAAAAGTAACATTGGTTGTTTAAAAATATTATCAACATAAAAATTGTCTTTTACGATACAAGTGCACTACTTTTATTGTAGTTATTTCAGTTTATTGTTGTAAAGCAGGGCGGTGATAATATGTTGGTCTTAATATCTATGACTAGTCACACTTTTACGTCATATATATTAAATTTTTAATAATAAATATAAGATATGATAAAAACACGTCATTGGTACACCACAAAAATAATCCTTAAAATTAAAAATACATCATAACAAATAGTGTTTCAATTGGGGGTCTTGTCGCTAAAAGCGATCTCTTTCAGACAACCGTCACATTTAAAAATCGCATACGTAAAAATCACATAAGATTAAAATATCAAAATAATTCTCCTTTGAATATAATATTGTTGTGTGAAACATACAATCACGCCTTTGCATCTCTGTCTATCCCGAAGGGGTAGGCAAAGGTGTATCCAGGACTCAGTCCCAAAGTAGGTATACCCACATTTCGCCAGTATGTTAGGTTTCATGTAATAGGGCGCAAGCCTATTGCCATCTACTGGGCACAGTTCTCCAGCCACCAGACTCTAGGCTGTCATTGAAATAATTCCTAATGGAAAATTTTCTAAAATTCTATATAAATATCGAATCTGCTCTCATAATATCACGATAATCGGTTGAGAAATGCGACCAGTAGATGCTGTAGACGAAAATTTGCTAAAGCATTTTTGCCCAAGTTCAACCGGACAGCTTCGCTCGCCTTCGCGCTCGCTTCGTATAACTTTTATTTATTATTCTGTGATTTAAGTGTTTATATCCTCCTATCCTATCTTTAACATAAATAAAACAAAAAGATGAGTCATCATAGGATGATAAAGGAACATCCCAAAATAAACGTCCTTGGTTTTTTCATAGTGAACTTCCTAATGTTACTCGCGTGATTGGACGTTCACAAGAAAATGTAGAGAGAAAAATAAAATGATAGGGACATACTTTACTTCAACTTTAAAATAACAGGATATAAATATATCAAATAGGTTTACTGTATTCGGAGGAAACAGGGGAATACAAAACATCGATTTAGTAATTTTTCCATAGGATTGTGTCAAACTGCTAAGTTAATTTATGTATGTAGTCTATGTAAAGTAAGGGTTCACAGTTTAAGTTGTTTGTAATATTGCTTGTTAACTGCGGCCACTGCTCGTTTGATGAACACTAAAAATTTATTGATAGATATATTTTTATTACGTAGTTTGATTTCATTCACGTCGGACTGAATGGAATGATTCAGGAAGAAATAAATATTTGATAGCCTGATTTGTCCTCTTTTCAGCTTAAAAGGAAGCTTTAGGTGGAATGAAATGAAATTATATTTATTTGCGAGAATCATTGTCATAATACAATATTGTGTCATTGTCATGAAATTAATAGGTATTTATTTCTATTATTATTACAAGATTTTAAGTAATTTTTAGTGTATGTATATGTATGTCCGGTACATATCTTGCAACTGAATTTTTAAGCAGTTAGCCTCAACCGATTTATCATACATACATTCACGCCGTTCTCCCGAAGGGGTAGGCAGAGGTGCACCCAGGACTCAGTCCCATAGTAGATACACCCACTTTTTGCCAGTATGTTATTGGTCCCATGTAATAGGGGGCGAGCCTATTGCCATCTACCGGGCACAGTTCCAGACTCCAGGCAGTTATTGAGATAATTCCTTATGGAAAAATCAAATATTTAACACTGCCTGACCTGGGGATCGAGCCCAGGACCTCTTGATTGGCAGTCGAGCATGCGCCCTCTACGCCACCAAGGCAGTCTCAACCGATTTAGCTGAAATTATATTTAAGCATACTTATATATAGCTCGGGGCGCATTCTGTATATATTATCAATTAGAAAAACTTAAGTCAATACGTAAACTTATATTAGTTTCGTTTCTACTCTTTTCTGTACAGCTATAAGTTCAGTGACAATAATTAAATTAAAGAAATTAAATCAATGGTGACAATAAAATATTATGGTGTGGTTAAATCGTCCTAGATTATGGTATACCATTAACCTTATTACATGGAGCCTTTTGTGATGACAAATGATAATATAATAATTGAATTTGGGCTAGTATGTTAAGTTTTTATGAGTACTTTTCATTCTACATAATGACGAGTGTCTGATGATGGATTATCATTGGAACTACCTTACCAAAAGTGCTAAGATTTGGATTCGTTTCCTTTGTTGTTTGGGGACCTTTTGGGGAACTAGAAGGATTACTAAAAAACAATATATAAATTTTAAATGAATAATATATATATATTTTAAGATCTAGCTTATATAATTATTTATTTGCTCTAAAATAAAGAAAAAAATAAACTTACAAAAAAGTTAAACAAAGCCATTTATTTATAATATTACACGTTTTTAAAGCTTGTCGCAAGATTTACATAATACTAATATTTACCTATTGAGTATATATTTTTGAGACAAGTCTTTTGATTCTGAGCCTCGAATTTATAAGAATAAAGTAGTAAAAAAATAATGATCCCAGGCAAAAATAGGATGACAAAACGGATAGTACAATGCTCAATGCCAGTCATTTCAAAGCCTTTTGTCTATAGCTAATTTATCATCCACGATTCATCGATTCCCTCTGTTCCGATTCACTTTTTATTTATTTATCCGATTGCCACAAATCATTTGCGATTTATTCGTATAACAGAGGACAGGCGGATGGTCCAATTTTCACTACATAAACGTTCTGATATCATAAAAGTGAATAGACGAGTTACATCCAACCCACAAACCCGATGACATTCTGGATGGCAATTTGTACCATTTAATACTGGACCGAGCCACAGAATGAGTTATACCTATCAGTCGTGACGTTCGAATGTATTATCAGAATCTAAAGGTTACTAATAAAACGCGCGGCAGATCACCAATGCGATGGACTGTCCAAATAAGAGCAGCCGTGCAGCAAGTAAGTAAGAGTGTTCGATAAAGGCATCAATTAGAAGAATGGCGACGCATTTTGAAATGGATCACATCACTGCCATCGAAACGGCCACGAATATTCTGTCAAGAGTGATGCGAATAAGAACTTGAAGAAGAAGGGTATACTTAATTTCCGTAAAACAGTAAAACAGTTTGTATATACAATAACATAACGTTTTATATTTTTATTGACTAAGCGGTCTATTCGTTTGAAATTCAATATGAAATGGGACCCCTTTAGGCGTTAGATAGATGGGATAGAAAAAATTGCAGGGGGCCGCGTGGGGAATTACCACACCTTTGCCAGTTATTTAACCGCCAAGCAGTAATGTGCAAACATTACTGTGTTCCGGTCTGAAGGGCAATGTTACCAGCGAAAAAACTGGGCATGACGTGTTTTAAGCAATTAAAATCTCAGGGTAACAGTGCTGCGCAAAATTTAGAATTTTAAACACTGGGTGGCACTGTGTCTGATATGGGCAATCATGATGCTTACCATCAGGCATCTGATGAGCTCGTCTTGTCACTCACTATCATAAAAAAAAATTAAACCCTCAAACTACCCTAAAATTAAATTACATGCCACTTTTCGATTGAAAAATATTAACCAGTTTTTCTGAAAATATCATGACTCACGACCTCAAAATAATGTAATTGCTCGTTTGCGTGTGATTTAAATCTAAAAGCTTTCTGTTCTACAATTTATGCACTGTTACCGAGTGAATGCAACATTGTTGTTACGTTTTGATAGACCATACCACAGCGCTGTAGGGTTTCAAATGCGTCAATATGACCACCAAAACATTGTATTGTTGAAAACCTTCTTAAACATCTCTTATAAACTCTAAAAACAAGTTACTAGAGATCATTTTCCCATGTGGAGGATGTGGAAATTATTTTCACTAAAATGCATCTGATAGTGTGACAAAGTTGTGAACGTTTGTGAACAAACTTGCAGTTTTGTACCGTAATTCTTTGTGGGGTAGGTAGGGTACCGCTACACCTATTGTGTGTAGTGGTTATGAGGCTTCAGAGTTTTGTGGTTTTGGGAACCGATTTCAATGAAATTTTCATCCCGATGTAGGATTGAGCTGTACCTAGGTATCTATTATTATATTATTTTATATTCAACAAAACGAACTTTGAATGACGTATTTTATTTTTTATTTTATACTTACTTGTTATACGCGTAATACTAAAGTTATACGCCCTTTCTCATCGTGTGGGAGCCGTGAGACCCGGCAGAGGGACATGTTTAGAGAGTGGGCAGCAGCGCTCTCCGGCACCAAGTATTCCAACTAATGCGATCACCAAGCCGCACAAGCGTGGTGATTATGACAAAATCCTCCCATATGAATAGTTTATGGCGTTCTATGGAGGAGGCCTATGTTCAGCAGTGGACGTCTTCCGGCTGATGATGATGATACGCGTATTTATAAAAGAATGAGGTATTAACGAATTTTTACTTTATTTATAAATTATGTACATGGCGTGGGAATTATTATTATGCAAAATAACTAAAATAAATATAAATATTATTCAGACGTAAGCATAAAGATTACATTATATTAATCTATTTATTTAATATCATCATTTATTACTTCCCAAATTGCATACGTTTTAAAGAGCTTTTCACATCTAAGCCACCGAGAAATTTAAATGCAGTACAATTTGACGTGCATTGTGCATACCATCGACCCAAGAAGTTACTGGCTGGACGTATGTGGGTGTGGATTTATATAAGATCTTTTTTCCTAATTTGTTACCTGAAAGCGTTCGCTCTTTATTAGGCATCTATCGGGTATCAAGTCGATGGTGTAAACGAAATTATATGGCTGAAAAAAGAGCCGCCGGGTTGTGTCGGTGGATCGGCTGATTAGTTGTGTAGTGTCTTTAATAGATAAAATATATTGATGACCTTTTATTTTTAGCTAATATATTAGTATCACAGAATAAAGACCTGAAGGTACAGAAGAGACAGTTTTCAAATTCATATCACCTATATGTACCTACCTATAAATAATGGACGCGACGCAATAAAGTGCAATTCGGCTCACACAACGCTTATAACTAGGCTAGCTTAGAAGAAGAGATTCTAGTAAATACTTATCTACTTTAAGCTTAATTTCCCTTCCCAACTTGAACAATAACTTTACCATTACTAAAGTAAAATAATTTGCAACATTAACTCAAGGTTTTAATATCATAAATCATAATATTAAGTTATTAGTCAAAATCAAATCAAAATTATTTATTTTAAATAGTAAAGTCAGCTTTTATATATATGCACAAATTTTAAGTTTATGCTGCATAGAGATTTTTTTAGTTGACCTTAACAGCCTTTGGAGGAACAACGAATGAAATATTTGTATTAATAAATATGTCGTGGAGGACACCGGAATCAAAAATTAATGAAAAGGTATTTTTCGAAAACAAGGGGTCTTTGGAGGAAATCAGACACACAATTAAAAGATGGCTAATCACTCCCTTACATGAATCAAGCTATATATTAACAGTGAAACAGTGCTGCCCCACACAAATGACGTAGAAATTATCTATATAAAGCTAGATTCTTTTCCTCCCTTGAAATTACCCCGAAGAAGTTCACGAGAAGGAAGGATAAACCTGAATCACCACCATTAATTCTTAGAGCTCATTCGAATACTTGCATTCTCTTTAACCCATTAATCTGCAACCTTACAGTTAGTGAAGTAAGAAGTAGTGTGTGGGTTATCCGGCAAAATGCTATTTTTTATAGGTTTTTTTTTACAACCTCGACATAGGTTTTAACCATAGATGATTGTGTGCTGTTAAAAATCAAGATTCATTTTTTAAGGACTGCTAATGAATTAGTTATCAGTAACATATTAACATATATACATTTTTATGTAATCTTTGTGGAACATAGTGTGTACGAGACTTGATTTAATAATTGAGAGTACTTTTGAGAATCAGTTTTGTATTCATTATATTTTGAAATTTCTTTAATAATTCACACAGCCTCGTTGGTTATGCATGTTGTTGTGAAGTACACATTCACTCACAGTGAACCTGGCATGCTTTGATTTTGTAAGAACTATGATGCTGCCGAGTCTTCTGACTATCGTTTCATATTAAAGGTAGATGTCCTTCCTCAGAGATCCACACTGACGAGGTAGCCTGTATTTTATCGACATTCACCTACCACAAATAGGCAATGCAAGTAGGCAGGTACATAATATTACAAAATTTGCATTGCTTCAATATGGCTACTAAAGTAAAAGCCTCAGACCATCGCAGACGACACGACGCGACGAAATGATGCTCGTATACGCATATATTTTTTAAAACCTACGACGTCATAAGCGCGCGTCCGTGAAATGTGAAAATAGAATGAATACTTTTCATTCTCCAAAAGGCATATTCTCGTTCCGGCATAATAATTATCACCTCATCCCTAATCACCATTCGCGAAAGAAAATTCCTTCAATTCTCAATACAGGAAGAACGGCATACCTCAATAGAAGCTAAAAAAGACTAAAATATAACCTATTCACAAAAGGTTATGTAAACGGTTAGTCTCTTTAGCTAATTTAACTGAAGAAAATCTAGACTTTTGAATGAAAATGTTAATATTTTGTTGTTTAAATTTGAACTTTAAGTTTAAGGGGATAAAGTCGTGAAGTTTAGATGTAAATCAAAGTTAAAAGTGCCCGTCAAGACTTCGGCAGGCAAGGGTATGAGCATTTGCCTCTCAGGGTTTCGTGTTATGAATAGGTTTACCAGGATTTAATCAAAAAGCGGATTTTTTGGGGAAATTACTAAAATGTAACGTCATTTGATGCAATGTCCTATGGTTTTTTTAAGATTTCTTATAATTGAGAAATTTTAGTTTACTATATTTGTAATGTATTGTATAGTAATAATAATATGGGACACCTTCCACCCACGGTCATCTGGTCCCAAACTAGGCAGAGCCTTGTACTATGGTAACCAGAGGAATGAATGAATGAATGAATGAAATACATTTATTTGGACAACACTGCACAGACACAAAACCAAAACACTCATAAATTAAAAATAAAATATAAAAACAAACAGATTAATACAATATTATGTTTTATTAGTTATATAAGTGTATTATTGTATAAGTGTATAAGTGTATTGCAGACAGACAAGTCAGCAACGCTGATTTTCAGCTCGCACCTTGACGTGACGGATACAAACTAGGCATTTATAAAAAAAAGAATTCAGTTACGATTATTGCAATACCGGCAGACAAATAAAAATTAAAAGTAATGTTCAATTAACGTTATAATTATGAATTTCAAAAATAAAATAATAATAATAAATATTTAAAAATAAAAAAAAAAATATAAAAAATCAATATTATGCAGATAATTATCATATTAAATAGTACCTAAAAAATAAAATAAAAAAAAAGATGTAGTGCCACGAGTGGATTACATCATCATCATCTCAGCCATAGGACGTCCACTGCTGAACATAGGCCTCCCCCTTAGATTTCCATCCAGTCCGGTTGTAAGCGGCCTGCATCCAGCGTGCTCCTGCCGTACTTATCAGATCGTCTGTCCACCTTGTGGGAGGACGTCCTACGCTGCGCTTACCAATCCGTGGTCTCCATTCAAGAACTTTACGGCCCCATCGGCCATCAGTTCTACGTGCTATGTGCCCTGCCCATTGCCACTTCAACTTGCTAATCCGCTGGGCTATGTCGGTAACTTTCGTTCGTCTACGGATCTCCTCATTTCTGACTCGATCTCGCAGAGAAATCCCGAGCATAGCCCTCTCCATAGCTCGTTGTGCTATTTTGAGCTTACTTATAAGGCCCACAGTCAGGGACCACGTTTCAGATCCGTAAGTCATCACTGGTAACACACACTGGTCGAAAACCTTCGACTTGAGGCACTGAGGTATTTTGGACGAGAAGACATAGCGCAGATTTCCGAACGCTGCCCAGCCTAGTTGGATTCGACGATTGACCTCTTTCTCGAAGCTGGATCTACCGAGTTGGACTACTTGTCCTAGGTAGACGTACGAGTCAACAGCTTCAAGAATCGCGTTTCCAACCGGTACTGGGGTCGGCGCAACATGGGCATTAGACATCACCTTCGTCTTGTCCATGTTCATTTTAAGGCCGACCCGTTGAGAAACTCGATTGAGGTCTTCGAGCATTATGCTGAGATCTTCCATCGATTCTGCCATGACTACAATGTCGTCGGCAAATCGAAGGTGAGTGATGTATTCGCCATTAATATTGATGCCGTGTTTTTGCCATTCCAGAAGCTTGAAGGCGTCCTCCATTGCGGCAGTAAACAGTTTCGGAGATATAACGTCTCCCTGTCTTACGCCTCTATCCAACGGGATCGCCTTCGAACTTTGGTCCTGTACTCGAACCGACATAGTGGCGTTACTATACAAGCACTTCAACACTTCGATATACCGATAGTCAATATGGCATCGCTGGAGAGACTCGAGCACCGCCCATGTCTCGATCGAATCAAAGGCCTTTTCATAGTCCACAAACGCTAAACATAATGGCAAATTATACTCCTCGGTCTTCTGTATAATTTGGCGAAGCGTGTGGATGTGGTCTATGGTGCTGTAGCCTTTTCGGAAACCTGCTTGCTCAGACGGCTGGAAGTCATCGAACCTGCGACTGAGACGATTCGTAATGACCCTCGAAAACAACTTATAAACATGGCTCAGAAGCGAGATGGGTCTGTAGTTCTTCAACAAGGTGTTATCACCTTTTTTGAAGAATAGCACCACCACGCTTCTGTTCCATGCTTCTGGCGTCACACCTTCGAATATGACGGAGTTAAAGAGCCTCTGGAGGACTTTAAGTACCGGTGTTCCACCCGCTCTCAGAAGCTCTGATGTAATTCCGTCATCACCCGGCGCCTTGTTGTTTTTGAGTTGTTTCAGGGCCATTCTAATCTCGTACAGGCTGATGTCCGGGATATCTTCGGTATAGTGTCGGGTCAGCTTGGCTCTTGGGTCTTTGGCCGCGCTGCTAACAGGCCTTGCGACCGAGGCGTATAGCTGTCCATAGAACCTCTCGATCTCCTCTAACACCTCCGCTTTTGTCGACGCTATGCTGCCATCTTCTCTCTTCAGCTTTGTCAACCGGCTTTGCCCAATAGACATATCTCTTGCAAACACTTTGGAGCCTTTCTTCCGCTCTATCGTCTCTTTAATATTATTAGTATTAAAGATACGGATGTCATGCCGCAAGGATTTGGAAATTCGTCTATTGAGCTGCCTATAGGACTTAGCATCACTGGAAGACTGCAGTCGTAGCGAGCGTCGCTCAGCCATGAGGTTTAGGGTGTGGTCGGACAATTTCTGAGGTCTATTTGTACGGCGGGGCTTCATCATCATCATCTCAGCCATAGGACGTCCACTGCTGAACATAGGCCTCCCCCATAGATTTCCATTCAGTCCGGTCGCAAGCGGCCCGCCTCCATCGTGTTCCTGCCGCCTTTATCAGATCGTCTGTCCACCTTGTGGGTGGACGTCCTACGCTGCGCTTGCCGGTTCGTGGTCTCCATTCGAGAACTTTGCAGCCCCATCGGCCATCAGTTCTACGTGCTATGTGCCCTGCCCATTGCCACTTCAACTTACTAATCCGCTGGGCTATGTCGATAACTTTCGTTCGTCTACGGATCTCCTCATTTCTGATTCGATCTCGCAGAGAGATTCCGAGCATAGCCCTCTCCATAGCTCGTTGCGCTATTTTGAGCCTGCTGATAAGGCCCACAGTCAGAGACCACGTTTCAGATCCGTAAGTCATCACTGGTAACACACACTGGTCAAAGACCTTCGACTTGAGGCACTGAGGTATTTTGGACGAGAAGACATTGCGTAGGTTTCCGAACGCTGCCCAGCCTAGTTGGATTCGACGATTGACCTCTTTCTCGAAGTTGGACTTACCGAGTTGGACTGCTTGTCCTAGGTAAACGTATGAGTCAACAACTTCTAGAATCGAGTTCCCAACCGATACTGGGGTCGGCACAACATGGGCATTACACATCACCTTCGTCTTCTCCATGTTCATTTTAAGACCGACCCGTTGAGAAACTCGATTGAGGTCTTCGAGCATCGTGCCGAGATCTTCCATCGAATCTGCCATGACTACGATGTCGTCGGCAAACCGAAGGTGAGTGATGTATTCGCCATTAATATTGATGCCGTGTCTTTGCCAATCCAGAAGCTTGAAGGCGTCCTCCATTGCGGCAGTAAACAGTTTCGGAGATATGACGTCTCCCTGTCTTACGCCTCTTTCCAACTGGATCGCCTTCGAACTCTGGTCCTGTACTCGAATCGACATAGTGGCGTTACTATACAAGCACTTCAACACTTCGATATACCGATAGTCAATATGGCATCGTTGGAGAGACTCGAGCACCGCCCATGTCTCGATCGAATCAAAGGCCTTCTCATAGTCCACGAACGCTAAACATAGTGGCAAGTTATACTCTTCGGTCTTCTGTATAACTTGACGCAGCGTGTGGATGTGGTCTATGGTACTGTAGCCTTTTCGGAAACCGGCTTGCTCGGACGGCTGGAAGTCATCGAACCTGCGACTGAGACGATTCGTAATGACCCTTGAAAACAACTTATAAACATGGCTCAGAAGCGAGATGGGTCTGTAATTCTTCAACAAGGTGTTATCACCTTTTTTGAAGAATAGGACCACCACGCTTCTGTTCCATGCTTCTGGCGTCACACCTTTGAATATGACAGAGTTAAAGAGCCTCTGGAGGACTTTAAGTACCGGTGTTCCACCCGCTCTCAGAAGCTCTGTTGTAATTCCGTCGTCACCCGGCGCCTTGTTGTTTTTAAGTTGTTTCAGGGCCATCCTAATCTCGTACAGGCTGATGTCCGGGATATCTTCGGTATAGTGTCGGGTCAGCTTGGCTCTTGGATCTTTGGCCGTGCTGCTAACAGGCTTTGCGACCGAAGCGTATAGCTGCCCATAGAACCTCTCGATCTCCTCTAAGACCTCTGCTTTTGTCGACGCTATGCTGCCATCTTCTCTCTTCAGCTTTGTCAGCTGGCTTTGCCCAATAGACATATCTCTTGCGAACACTTTGGAGCCCTTTTTCCGCTCTATTGTCTCTTTAATATTATTAGTATTAAAGAGACGGATGTCGTGCCGCAAGGATTTGGAAATTCGTCTATTGAGCTGCCTATATGACTTAGCATCATCGGGAGATTGCAGCCGTAGCGAGCGTCGCTCAGCCATGAGGTTTAGGGTGTGATCAGATAATTTTTGAGGTCTATTTGTACGGCGGGGTTTATAGAACTTAGAGCCCACCGTTTGGACAGTTTCTACAAGCCTGTTATTAATTTCGTCCACAGACGCATCAATATCCTCTAGGCAATCGAAGCGATTAGAGAGTTCGAGTTGAAAGCTTTCGGGGTTTTGTATATGGGCGCGAGTAGGTCGGAGCGTGGACTTCATCAGGCGTGACCTCTCATGTTTGACGTCAATATTCAATGTGCCTCTTACCAGTCTGTGATCACTACCGGTTTTCACCCTGTGAATCACAGAGACATCATTGAATATTTGCCTCTTGTTGGTCATGATGAAATCTATCTCGTTTCTCGTGGAACCATCGGGACTCAACCAGGTCCATTTCCTGTGAGGCGGCTTCTGAAAGAAAGAATTCATCATACGGCGGGGCTTATAGAACTTAGAACCCACCGTTTGGACAGTTTCTACGAGCCTGTTATTAATCTCGTCCACCGATGCATCGATATTCTCCAGGCAAGCGAAGCTATTAGATAGTTCGAGTTGAAAGCTTTCGGGGTTTTGTATATGGGCGCGAGTAGGTCGGAGCGTGGACTTCATCAGGCGTGACCTTTCAAGTTTCACGTCAATATTCAATGTGCCTCTTACAAGTCTGTGATCACTCCCGGTTTTCACCATGTGGATCACGGAAACATCATTGAATATATGTCTCTTGTTGGTCAAGATGAAGTCTATCTCGTTTCTCGTGGAACCATCGGGGCTCAACCAGGTCCATTTCCTATGAGGCGGCTTCTGAAAGAAAGAGTTCATCATAAAGAGTCCCTCCTTCTCCAGGAAATCGGCCAGCCTCTGTCCCCTAGGGTTCCGTTGCCCATATCCATATTGCCCCACTCTCAGCTCGCCATCGCTTTTCTTGCCGAGCTTTGCATTAAAGTCCCCCATAACAACAGTGAAGTGGGTCTCGGACATATGTATGGCCCTACTGACGTCCTCATACATAGTCTCTACTTCATCATCTGGGTGTGACGAGGTAGGTGCATACACCTGAATGACCTTCAGCGAATATCGTTTGGATACTCTGAGTATTAGGTATACGACCCTGCTCGAGACACTTTCGATGGTAATAATGTTGTTAGTGAGGGACTTGTGGACGAGAAAGCCGACACCACCTTGGGACTGTTGGTCGCCCTCCCGGTAGTAGAGTATGTTACCTGATCTTAGGGTTATCGTGTCCTCACCCTCTCTACGGACTTCAGACAACCCCACGATATCCCAACGTAACCTACCTAATTCCTCTTCCAGCTCAATGATCTTCTCGTCAGTCCTCAAAGTGCGTATGTTGTGTGTTACCAGGGCCTGTCGTCGTTGTTGGGGTGGGTAGCCGGAAAACTTCCGGGGATTCTTAGCACCCCCTGCTCCGCCGTTACCGTGACCGCTACCGTAGTCAGGAATAACGGAGCTGCCGGGTACTGGGGGCCTGGTCTGTATGGTGTTTATCATTGGGGGGGTTTTGCCAATACTCGCCACGCTTGGCAGGCGGGTTGGCGAGAGTAGTTTGGTGGTTTTTACGCAGAGGACGCCGCTACTCGTCCTCTGGATATTTACCTATCAGCCGGTTCCTACGGCAACCCAGGTAGAGAGGGTGAGGTACTATTCTAATGCCGGTACCCCGCGGCAAATGGTGGATTACATAGTTTTTTGTAATTCTTAAATATATTTTTTAAACTTTTTTCGAAAATTGGACTTGGTCTGAAGCTTACGAAGCGGGGGAGGGAGAGAATTCCAACACTTCGTGGCACTGAAACGAAAACTGCCGCGAAATGCAGCGGTACCATGCGGTGGAGTGCGAAGTAGGTAGGAAGCGGCTCTTAATGCATATTTGTTGTGATCACGGGCCCAAACAAACTTAGCGTAAAGATATTGCGGTTGTTGTGTTTTAATCACGCCAAACATGAGGGTAGCAATATGTGCGTCTCTCCTGTGCTTCATATTTAAAATGTTGTGCTTATTTAAAAAAGGTGTAATGTGACTACGTGGCGGTACTTCAAAACAAAAACGGGCACACGCGTTTTGAACTCTTTGTATGAGACGAGAGGTCTTTGCAAGGAGACGCGGACCGTAAACAGTGTCTACATAATTAAACTTGGACAACACAAGTGAATCTACAAGGAGAATTCTGAGGTCAGTGCTTAGATAAGATCTTATCTTGTACAGGATCTTGAGTCTATAGTAGTAGGTAGTAGGTAGGTAGGGTAGGGAAGTAGGTAGTTGTAGTGGTAGGACTCTTTTGCAGGGGGCCGCCTGGGGAAGTACCACACCCCTTGTTTGAATGATCTGAGACCACACCTTTGCCAGTTATTCATCCGCCAAGCAGTAATGTGCAAACATTACTGTGTTCCGGTATGAAGGGCAATGTTTCCAGCGAAATTACTGGGCATGATGAGATTCACCAACTCATATTTCAGGGTGACAGGCGCAGTGCAGTGCCACGCAGAATTTTAAATTTTAAAACACTGGGGGGCACTGTTTCTGATATGGGCAATCATGATGCTTACCATCAGGCACATGATTTGCTTGTCTTGTTACTCACTATCATAAAAAAAAAAAAAAAGCAATTATTGGCAGCTTCAGCCACGTGTTGCTCAAACCTCAGCTGCTCGTCCATTACGAGATTCCGCGCCTTTGAGACACGCTCAATTGATTCGCCTCCTACGCACAATTGCGGTCTCAACAGATTGATTTTTTGGACTTGACATTTGGAACCCAACACCATGTACTTGGTTTTTTTAGAATTCAGTAAGAGAGAATTAGATGCCGCCCAAGCCCGAATCCTGTCCAGATCCTCACTGATCTTCTCTTCCGCAGATCGAATGTCTTCCGGAGGACTGATATACATACTTATATTATATGCTTATAACACCCAGACACAGATCAAACAGACCTGTTCATGCACACGAATGTTTAACCTGGCCGGGGATCGAACCCGGGGCCTGCGGCAAAGAAAGCAGAGTTACTACCAACGGAGCCAACGACGCTGTCTATGAGTATGTAATAAATAAATAAATATTCAATGTTCCTTTCAAACTTAAACTCAATTAGATTTTTAAAAGTCTTAATAACATATATAATAGCTCAATAGCTGCCTGGAGTCTGGAACTGTGCCCGGTATATGGCAATAGGCTCGCCCCCTATTACATGGGACCAATAACATACTGGCGAAATGTGGGTGTATCTACTATGGGACTGAGTCCTGGGTACACCTCTGCCTACCCCTTCGGGAAAAAGGCGTGAATGTATGTTATGTTAATAACATATTTTTAAACGACAATAAGTAATAGTATAACGCACATTGATTTAAAGAAAAGAGGACATAGGGTACGTTCTCCCAGCGCTTACTCAACAACTGGCATGTGTAATTTGAAACAACAAAGATAGAAAGACGTACCTAAGACCGAAGTGCGACCGAGACAACAATAATTAACTTCACTGACGTACGTGGACCTAATGGGACCTAATTTGAGCTTTCCATTATAGAGAAGTCAGTATCTCATCTCCCCTTTTTTTTTAATCATTGATAACGCACAACAAATTTGAAGGGTTTTATTTTTCTAGAAATAAATAAAATATCGAAATGTTAACTGTAATCTTATATATGAAAAGCGATAGTTTGTGTTTGAAAATTAAAGATGATAAAATAGTAAATAAGTAGTACTATGGTCACCCTATTGAAAGTAAAGACGATGTTCTCTGGGGAGATAAGAATCTCTACATATTCTTGTAAGTTTAGTACCTAGAGCCTAGTAGTTAGGTACCTCATGCTATCGTAATGTACTTGTTTTACCTTAATATACCTTTCGACCTTTCGAGGTGGGTTAGAAATACAAGTACTATGTATTATTAGTATGTAAGTGTACTCATCAACTTTCATAAAAGTAACAGACATTTTTTAGTAAAAACTCAAAATTCACGAAACAAAATGGGTTTTTATCTGTGCTTTTACGTAAAACGAGGCCGCCTTGAACCACAGAATATAAAATAATAGTACTAAAGTACTCGAACTCATCCCCCGGGATCGGCTAACCTATTCATTAGTTTTATTATTTTTCTTTAATCGAAGCCACAATGTGAATTCTGGTTGGTTAACTGATTCCGCTTTTTTTGTGAGTATATTTATTAAAATTTATTAAATTTGGCGTTACTTTTCGGAACTCCACTGTAGACTTCTGGAACAAGAATTTTTAATTTTTAGTTTCGTTTTTTAGTGTCAAAAACAACGTGCACAGTGCACCTTATTTATTAAAAATACCTAATAGCATTTCCTCTTTGCATTAAATTTTACGGGCGGGAGTGCGGTGCACTGTGCATGTTGTTTTTGACACTAAAAATCGGAACTAAAAAGACTAAAAACAAAAAAAAATATTTTTGCCACCTTAAAATAATATCGTTTATATATTCTTATATATTATAAATATATATCGAAAGTGGCTAATTCTTAGTCGATGGGATAGATCGTTTTAAAATTATTTTTGTACAATAAAAAGTTCTTTGATCAAAATATATCAAGATAACTAAATGTATAAAACAGATGTTTTTTTTTGCGATTTCTTAGTTGACGCCACAATAAAAAGCTCTCCACCCGTGGTTGCCTTAAGCAACCTTAGAACCTAAGAGTTGTTCATGGGTTGTTAAATCCAGAGGAAGGCCAGCAACATCCTCTGAATTAAACCGCGTTCGCCAACCCACCTGCTAGTATTGGAAGAACCCCCCATTAGGGCGGTCTATATCCAGCAGTGGACTTACAATGGCTGAGATGATCAAAACCTTTGACGCCGTTTTTAGACCCCTTAGAGCGTGAATTTTGAAAAATTCTGTCTTAGCACACGTGCAGATAATGAAGTCTCTAGGATCAGTGGTTTGGGCTCTGCGTTGCATGTCAGTCAGAGTCATTTAGGATTTTATAATATATAGTGATAGTGATACTTTCTGATTACCAGTAACCCTGTGATTCCCTCGTAATTCTTCAAATTCTTACTCTTCAAATTTCAAATTTTCAACTAATGGCACCTTAAAATAAAAACACATTATTTTACCAAAGTATATCTATCAAAAGGTACCAAGTCCCAAGACTCAAAAGAAGGCATCAAACCGCGCGGACATTACAGATTTCCCGTTGAAAGCGTCCTCGGAATTCGGCCTCAGTACGTGACCGACTTACTACATTCAGTATTCAGTAGGTGAACTACGTATAAAAATTCTATAGTCGCTCTGCTAAGTCCCGTAGATCACATAAAGTTATGGTTTACGATCGAATGGTACCAGAAATGTGGAGTCGATAGTACCGTGCTAATATTTGTGCTTAACTCCAAAGTTTATGGCTCGACACTTCGGATCAAAAGTTACCGAACTCAAAAGATGGAAGTATGAAAACGTGGGAATTTTGCGCAATATTTTTGGGAGGTTGCGTTTTAATGTGATTAGATTATTCGTGGCCAAGAAGGTCCTTAACTATTACCATGATGTGAATAACATTTAGGAACGATTCCTTTGAAGTGCCGCAGTAAGTGACTGCCATTTCAGAAGGGTGATTTCTGTAGAATTATGCACAGTTTTTCTGAGACGACCAAATCTTTATTTATAGGGAATCTGCCCCCGTGAGCAGATGACCAGTGAGCACAGTGACCAGGGAAAACCCGAAGTCCCAGGGCGTTAGAACGAGACAGCAGATATGCAATGTTCGGGTGCAAAAAAAACGGGGAAAATTAGTCCTCGTGCCATGCTAGGCGAGTTGGTTGATCTATGAACGCATAGCTTAAACTTCTAAACGAATTCGGTTGAAAGTCACACTGAGGTAAGATTTGAAAATTAAAACATATTGGATGAAATGAGGGAAACTCAACTAGCGCGAGCAAAGCCACTTCGGAATAAGTATAAGCTCATAATATTTTGATACAACTAGAAACCTTATTTATTTAATATATAACGCCATTGCTATTCAGCGCGGTAATGCTGCGAGTGTGATGGGCACCTTTTCTCAGGGAACAATCAGGGGCGGGTTCTTTGATTAATTTGACATGTATGATCTGAAATATTTATGACTCATTAATTTAAATTATGAGCGAGTACTTTTTGACAAAAAATATATAACGAATTCTTAAAAAAATCCTACTTAGTGAAAATTCAGATTTATTGCCGTTTTTTGGTTAGGTTACGTACTTAAACGACATTATATATTTAATATTTGGACAAAATTTAACTAAAATTCTAGCTAGCGAAAATTCAGATTTGTCATTTTGTCGGTTTAAATGTACTCAGTCAGTAATCGTACGAGCTCGCAAAGCTGCTAAATTCAACCCAGATTCCAATTCGCAGCGGACATGTGCTTTCCAAATTAGATCTCGCGGACGTCGGGGTTGTAGACCCACTACGCTTATATTTTGCAGCCTATTGTAAGCGGGCTGTCTTGTAGTTTGGAAACTCCTGCATTGCTACTGCTTGGCGCTTTCGAAACAAATAAATGAAACCGAATTAATTATTTTAAAAACTGACAATAAAAAATAACTTAACTGCTTGTAGAAGTATCTTTTCGAACACACAGTAGAGTCATATAAGTTACGTGTAAAATGTCTTTTTAGAACGTATCAGAATAAATGAATTTTAGTTTGCCCGTATACATAGAGACATAAAGACCACTCCTATAATCACAAGACACAAGAAATAAATAAAA
The DNA here is from genome assembly GCA_947063395.1 of Hemistola chrysoprasaria. Classification (NCBI taxonomy): domain Eukaryota; kingdom Metazoa; phylum Arthropoda; class Insecta; order Lepidoptera; family Geometridae; genus Hemistola; species Hemistola chrysoprasaria. Next base: position 1,726,396 of record OX346719.1, read on the forward strand.
AAGAAAAAAAGGTCTTTTTAAACCACTTCTATCCAATTTGCGTTAAATCAAAGTACGGGGAAGCATAGCTATGGTATCTAGCTCGATGTGTGTTCGAGCCGTTTGAGCTGTTGAGTGTTCATTGCTAACTGGATTTTTTTTTCAAATCAGTCTAACGTAAATTCAAACCGAAATATTACAGGAGGCAAACTTTAAAAATGACCTCTAATCTTTACGCCAAGTGAGTCCACAGCCTACCGGTTAAATTCTAAGGTTTCTCCGTAATAAGGATATCGCAGAGTGGAGTTAGATTAATGTTTGCTCTAGCTAGAACAGACGCTAGACACACGCTCTGTCATGCAATGTAAGATAACCTTAACTAAGGCACTATACAGATTTGAGAAATATTATAGAACTACCTAGAAATAATAATATTATGGTTTGGAGTTTAGAGCCTTTGTAAAAGGCTTTACATAGCTAACGACGCGTAGGCACCTTTATTTGGTTTATACGCGATTCAAACGCAACTTGAACTCAGTCCAGTACGATTTATCTAAAGTCTACGGCACTGTAAACGCCTGTTCGTTGTTACAGACCTTTAATTCGAGTCGTTGTTATGTCTCATACACTTTTGATTTGTCGTGTGTTGTCCACTGACCCTAGTTTTGATGGATATTAAAAAGAAGAAGAATTCAGCAGCAACCGGTAGACATCGCACCTAAACATAGGCCTCCCAACTCACGGTTGCTCACCGTTTGCATTCACCGCGAGCCCGCGACTTTGATTGGATCATCAGTCCACCTGGACTGGAATAAGCAAATATTGGCCTTTTTTTCGTGTGGAATTACATTTACGCATACTCGCCCGCCAGGGGGAGGTGGGCGAGTTATGTCGGGCTCGGCGAGAAGCGCCCATACCGACTAAAACCACACGGTGAGCAGTCTCTCGCCATATGAGGCGGGATAGGGTCGCGCTAGCATTCACTATCCCGCAAGCAAATATTGGCCTACGCTTTCGGTCCAAAAGTCATCATAAACACGCCATAATTTCATGTGAAGTATAAATTAATATGCACCTCGCCTAACAGCCGGGTGTCACAAACAGTTCAGCATCCGGAACAATGCAGTATGACGAGTTTAATTATTTCGCTGTGGAACGTTTGAGAAACACTATGTTTGGAACTCCTTGCATATCGTGTCCATGAGGCATACCGAACGCAGCTTGTAGATCTTTGAAAATAAAACTAGGAGTACATTATTTCTACCAGCATCACTGTGTTGGAGGGAAAGCCCAACGATTAGACACAATCTTTCCTACGCATTTGCTGCTTCAGAGGCCATTTAGTCTGCTTCTTATTGATCAAAGCTGAAGGAATTTTAACAATACCTAATTTTAGTTCGTTTGAACTTATCATCATTATCATTATCAGCCCGTGTCAGGAGAGGCCTATGTCCAGCAATGGGCTACTACTGCTGGGCATTGGATTTGCGCCACTGAGCCTCGGTCTCACTGAGCCACTAAGTCTTCAGCTTTACTCATCCGCAGTTACTACCGGCTATCTTTCGCTGGTGGTCACTCCACCTGGTCGCAGGGCGTCCTATGCTACATTTGCCTGCTGATTCTGATCTCGGTGTACCTCTGCCTTAACTACAAGATATTGAACAGAGAACATGCATGTTCAACGCTCAGATAGACAGCACTCAGATTTAACGTTAGGTCGTAGTGTGCGTTGCCACAATTGCATCTGAATTGTTTATTGTATTATTAATTGTGTCAATTGTACACCTGTGTGATAATGGTGAACGAGAGCTTCTGCCGAGATAACTAAAGGGGGTACTTCAGTAAGATAAAAGTTTAAAATACTCTAACTTATTAATCTTAAAATTCTGAGATCAGCAGTGTCGTACATGTTGCCGCCGGAACGATAGAGAAGAATGCGTAAGCGTACCTCTGTCGTCCCTGTGCACAGCAGCTGGCTGGAATACCCCGGGTATTTAGTGGGCAGCCTGCCAGCTTCACTGGCGTGGAGTTCCACATAACCACCCTGCACATCCGGAGCACGGGGTGGTATGTGTAAAGCATTTCCACGGGCAAAAAAAAAAGGAAATCCTAAAACGCATTTTTTCATGAAGTTATCTATCTACTGTCGATTATACGAGTAATAATCAGAATCGGTTTAGATAATTATCTGTACCTATTTAATCTACGCTCTTTGTGATTAATAGTTAACATACTTTTGTCTTATAAAACAATGTTATTCTTTTTTTATGCCATATGTGGCAAACAAGTAGACGGGCCACCTAATGGTGAGCGGTTACAGCCGCCAATGGATACCTGCAATACCAGCAGTATATTATATTAGAATTAGATATCATAAATATAATATTGCTCGTTTGAATAATTGTTAATATAAGTTTTTTTCTTTTTTATGATAGTACCCTGAGATATGAGTTATTGAATCTCATCATGCCCAGTAATTTCACTGGTAACATTGACCTTCAGACCCGTACACAGTAAAGGAAATATCCATAAAGGATTGATGTGAGCTTTGTTGTATGAGGATTTGCGTGACAAAGGAGTGCATGCAGAGATGAGGGATGTAAGATTTGAATGGCGGAAGAAGGCACATGCTTTGCCGACCAAACCGCAGAACAGATAATAATACTATGTATAGAATGGCCACTGTCACCCGCCCACTAATTAGCCTTCCTCACCCCGCGAGCGGGATTGAACCCTCCACGAGCCCTGCTTGTATGGGAAATCACCTCACGCACACTCTTGCACGTGTACAAAACTCCATGTGTGTGTTGTCTTTGTAGTAGGTAGTTATAGCGCGCCTTTTATATGGGAATTGAGTCGAGTGTCCGGGGTGTGACCAAACCTAGTGTGCAGGCAGGATGAGTTGTTATAGAAAATCTATATTATTTTATTGTAGCTAGGTACAAAATGTAAACCTTTCTAAGCTGTGAACCTTTTAATGCGGACGAGACCAGATTCTATTACGTTCAGCCCCACCGGACTTGCGGTCACATAATGATTTGAACAGTAGTGCATTTGCTATTATTACTGTCCAACTATAGATTTGCATTTAATTTATCTAAGGATTATTAACCAGAGAAGACAGAAGACAGAATGAATTTTTATATCTGGATTTAATTTTATTTATTTTTCTAAGAGAGTTTTAAAATTTGTTGAAATAATTGCGTGAAAGTGATAATAATAGTTTTTTATTAGTATACATTAAGTGTGTGCAGAGAACTAGAATGAAAGACTTTCAAACATACCTATTATTGTGTGTATAAGAACATAACTAAAAAAAATCTCTGTAAAATTATTGATTAATAACTAGCTGTGTCTCGCGGCTTCACCCGATATAAAGAAAGTACCTTATGTGTTGTTCCAGTGTCTGAGCTTTAGTAGTGTGAAGAATTAACAGACATCTCTCTCTCTTTATTCGGTCCCTCGGTGTTGAGGATCGTGACTCCGTTCCCAATACTTTCCCGAGATTGTCTTTCTCCACTGGCCCCGATTTTCGGCTTTGTGGAGTGCTTCGCTGACGGATATTTCCAGCTGTTGTGAAACCTGGTCAGACCATCGTTTCGGGCTTTGCCCTCTAGGCCTCTTCCCCTCTACTTTGCCTGTAACAATTAGTCTTTCCAGGTTATCGCCGTTTCTGCGCGCAATATAGCCGAAATAGCGCAGCACTCGTTGCAGGCATTCGGATGACAGCCTATTGTCTTCTTCAAGCTTCAGCTCTTTGAGGATGAATGAGACATACACAAATATAAATAGCATTCTAGAATGTTGGTGGAAAGTGGGATGGAATGATAATAAAAAGATTCTCTATTTATTCGCAAAAAATCGTAAGCATAAAAACCATGGCAACAATATTATGCTTATAAATATTATGCAAAACTACAATAATGCATCATTATTGTTATATTTTGTCTTATCTTAACCCGTGGTATGCCGGAACGTGGATCCACGCGAGACACAATGCAAATTTTTCTGTGTCTGAAATCTCAGCATACCGGAAATTAATCGTTATGCCAAATTAAATTATGCCAAAAAAATATGCTTATCAAAGGGATCCCTAACCAAAACAGTTCACAATTTGTTTTTTTTTTAACATAATACTTATGAATGTATAGTTAATTTTATGAAAAGATTTATTCAAATAGGTCACAATCTGACACTTTTGTACGTCAATGAAGATAAACAGTAATGACTATGCGTTCGGAAAGATACCTTTACAAGGAGAACGCACAAGAAACTTGTAGGGCTTAATTTATCCAACTGATTGTTTTACAATATTTGGTTTGGTTACATTCGTTTGTTTGGAAGGTGCCGCGTGGTGCCTATGCAGAAGTTTCCAGGCATCTTTGTCCTCTATGTACTGATTTACATTATAATAAGCCTTGTTTAGTAAAGTAGATTTTATATATTTATTTTGAATTTACCCTCTGAGAGCTCCGTTATCTCTTTTGGGATTTTATTATAGAATCGTACACTATTTCCAAATAATGACTTTATTTTTGTTTTAGATAATCTAAAAGCTATAGGTATAGCTATTTTGTCTTCATTCCTAGTATGTGTTTGGATTTGACATAGGTCTTTTGCAATGGTAGATAAATAAACCTACGAGTTAATAATAATATTATGTTAATGTAGATAAATAGTCTCTTATAACAACGAGCTTCCCTACTGTGTCGGTTCATAAACCGTGTTGTGGTCAACCACTATTTTTACCCGGGCCAAGCTTTATTAGGAGGCCCTAATAAACTAAATTTATTCTCCACCCGGCTTTATCCTATTACTATTCTACTACCTAATATGTAATTATGTGAGGATGGATGGATGTTTGTTTGTAACTCTTTCACTTCAAAACTGCTTAACCGATTGCGCTGAAATTTGGTATGTACTCGTAGATAGTTCATACCCTGAATTAACACATAGGGTACTTATTATCCCGATATTCTTACGGCAACGAAGACTACACGGGTGAAACCGCGGGGCACAGCTTGTATTATAATATAACCGTTGCCTATTGCGAGACGTTTAACGGATAAGTGAATTTCTCTGTTGGAAGAATGAGCGTAATTTCTATGTACTTTTTATGCTGTTTTTATGTTTTGAATGGGGTGGAGTTATGCTGAGTTATTTAGGACGTGTGTCGCTTTGATGAAATGATTTCTGTTGGCGGTTAGCAACGTTATGCGGATTCCTGGTTGCTTGGGAATTTGCCGTACAAAAATAATTCGCATTTTAATCGCTGTTGTCGGAGTTACGGTCTGTTTCACTTTAAAAAATGTCATTTTCGTAGGTAGAGGTTGTGTTTCCCAACTTCGTGATCATCCGTACTTATGGATTGTTCCACTTTATTGGATTGCCCCACCAAACCGCCCCACTGGCAAAGTGGAATGCTACAAATTCTGTAGCGGAATATGCCCCTAAGTAAAGTCACATATGGATGTCAAAATTTTCCATCGAAATCAGGCCCTAAAGCCCGTCACACACGTAGCTATAATATATATTAATATACCGTCCTATAATATATATAATAGCAAGCTACCACACACGGATACGATGCTATAATATATATCTTACCCTTCATTTCATTGATACTGTAGTTTATATTAATATGCAATAATATATATTACGGTATCTGTTGGTGACGTCATAGAAATATATATTATAGCTGTGTGTGCGGTCAGTTGAAAATTTGTATAGAAAATATATCGTAATATGCCTTGCTATGATTTATATTAATATTATAGCTACGTGTGTGACGGGCTTTATGCTTGAAAAAATACCTTTTGACACTTTGTTCTGTCATTGTTATACCGGTTAATGTATATTTTTTGTGTTGCCTTTTTAACCCTCTGCGGCTGATGAGGTAGTATGATAGATACCACAAAATCGAAAAACAATTGCTCTGTCATTATATTAAAATTGGCTGACTGGTCTTGCTCTTAAAGTCTCAACGTTTCATTTCTGTAGATCGCCTATCATAATATCAAACATACCCAGAAACACTACACTCATTGGTTAAGATGAACAGTTACTGTTTGTAGCTGTAGTATTTATTTTTCAGTAAAGGCAGCATTTTTGTGATATTCCCATGTGACTTACGCCTTAAAAATCTAAGCAGAGTCGTAAGGCTCAAACACGCCGCGGAGCACGGAGAGACTACTCACGTGCGTCAAGCTTCGCTTTGCATGAAAATGTATGTAATTGGGTCCACTGCAATCCACGGATACGCTATGCATTAATTGACGTCATTGGTATACCCTTGGATTGCCGTGCACACACGCCGTGCACGCTTTGCATACAGTACGCGGATACGTGTATAGCGTGTCCTACAGAAGAAACGTAGACCCATGTTGTCAAAAAAATGAACCTACGCAGCAAAAATGCGCAGCGGTGGGTTTGAGCCTTTATTAGACTTCCTTTATATTCCCTATTCAGTGGACTTCGACGTTTGAAGAGACCAACGACCTATCCCCAAAAACCTTGATCTAACTTATCTCAATTTCCTTGTTTAAGGTTCCTATTTATATAAAATCGAGCAAGTTAATTCCCTTTACGATCCGATATCTAATAAAGGTTTACTTGAAAGCAATATATTTTGCCTGCCCGGTATTTCCACAGATCTTAAATGATGTAGAAGTCTTATTGATATATGGAGCCTTTATTGAAAAAAGACTAAACAATAGAGCTACCTATTTGCTATCAACCCTAACTAAATACACTAAAACATAGAACACTTCGAAAATCCTATAGAAAATTCAAGTGCAAACCACTGTCAGATGGCAGCGTACCCATGATACTGGCGGCATTGCCACGTTGAATAGCAATGCTTATACGGTGGGCCAGATACATGCCAACATTTTGATCATGCGTCGCCTCGACCAAGCGCTCAGATAGATTTTTGAAAATGCGGTGAGCTCCCGGACCTCCCCACGGTCCCAGAGTCTCGACTCCAAACGTTTCAAATATGTAACCGCTAGGTTTGCATATTTGCTCGGCAGAAACCGCCGCCGCACCACCATTTATAAATTAGTTTTATTTATGTCATTACACTGATTGATTTAATAAAATTTTATTGGTGAGTACGCTGATTCAATTTAAAAAAATTAGTCTTGGGCCCATTGCAAAATTCTTGGTAGTGTACGACAATATTTCCGAATTCCATAAAAAGAATACATAGAATCGATGTGTTTCGGCACTTTACGACTAAATACATTATTCAATTTTTCGAATTTTCATCAAGGTAAAATTAATAGTCTAGTAAATAATTACTTAACCTCCCATTTATTATTTGAAATAATGAATGTTATATCGTACATCGTAAATAAGGTTTAATTTCTTTTGTCTTTCTCAATATAATTATGTCAACTCCCCGTGTGGCTGTCTCGGTGGCGTAGTGGGCAAAATCTTGACTGCCGACCTTGAATCCCCAAGTCAGACAAACGAAATGGAAAAAAACAAAGTGTAATTAGAATTCTTCCATTAGGAATTATCAGCGATAGCCTGGAGTCTGGAACTGTGCCCGGTAGATGGCAATAGGCTCATCCCCTATTATATAATGACCAATAACATACTGGACAAATGTGGATGTACCTACTATTGGACTGAAAACTCGGTAAACGGTACACAATGTATGCTATATTAACATCTCGAATGGCAAGAACTATTTTTGACGAGAAACGTAATAAGTAAATAAATTATAATTACTTTATCGGACTATGTTTCTATGAAAAACTAATCAATTACTTCAGGAAATTCTACGCGTTTTGTTTCCACGAAATCGAAGTTAAGCTAAAAATGTTCTCGCGATATTAAAGTGTAGCCGGGTTGGGTGTAGTGTAGGTAACTGCGAGGTATTTAGTAGGTGCGCGATCGATACAGATCCCTTGTTTAACATGTAACCTTAATAGTTTCACTTTTCTTTATCTTGTAGGTCTGTTTTCTGCATGTACTCTTATTCATTGATATTGGTTTTATTATTGCATGATCTTGCTAAATGTCCTCATAAATAAAACATATTTTTTTTTTTGTAAAATAGTTATAATTGTACTGTTACTATTGTATTGTTGTAATATTATGTACTCTTATTATCTAAGTAGCGCACATTCTGACAAGATTGAAAAACAGTTTAATAAGTATACTTATAAAAATACAAATAATAATTAGATATTATTTCATTGCATTTCGTTCCTATGGTCACCTTCCGATCTGATCAACAATTTACCAACATCATCTCTAAACAGTTTTAGATGTGATTTATGGTAGGTATTCTCCTCTCCCTGCATGGTTGTCTGGAAGAGATCGCTCTTAACTATAAGACTGCCAATTGTAACACTATATTTTTTAATGTATTGATTGTGATGTACCTACCATTCAAGAGATAATTGGTATATCTATCTATCACGGTGTCCTATTGATTCGCATAATGTCTTATGTCATAAAAAATTTCCGCATACATCATTTGTCATAACCTCCTGTAGTCATAATATTGGAAATACATATTTTTTTGTAGTAATACTGATAAATTGTCCTAAAATTTAATTGCTATAATATTTTTGTGTATAATAGTTTTTATTCCTATTGTTAGTTGTCATAATGTTTGTTATGTATAATTTTATACTTAATAATGGTGTATGTCCTAATTTTCATTGTTCATAATTTCTATTTTATATAATCGGTATTGTACGTATTTCCATTTGTAAATCCACTGATATATAATTTGTTGACTCCTCTTTCTGTGGTAAATATTTTGCACTCGTTTTCCATTGTAATTATAATTTCAAAATTTGTTTAAGCACTTTTTTCCAAATAATTACACTAAAATGACTATGTTATTTTTATAATAATAATGAAACTACCTTCATTTTTATTCATAATCAGTAATAGCGCCATACTATAATATTTTTTTATAGCAATGTGATATATCAACAGTTTGCTACATAGAAAAGATGTTTACTACGTTAATGAGTTAAGAACATTCAAAATTCTATTGGTTAGGTTAGGTTAGGTTTTATTTATATTATGACAAAGTTAACATTCGAGCAATATATTATGATTATGGCACATAATTTTAGTGATATCAATAGTTAGGACATGTTAGGATTATGGCATAAAATAATATGGTTATCAAAGATTAGGACATAGAATATTATAGGTTTCAAATGTTAGGACAATTAAAACTATAAAAAGTTATAATAGGAGTATTGACGTTATGACTGGTGATCATTAGCCATTACATATATTATGGCTTAAAATTTTATGAGTTGTAAAATTATGGCTAATAATAGTATGCGAATGAATAGGGAACCATCTATCACCCCTTAAGGAATGGTTCAATAAAATATAGAGTACAATTACCACTAAATTAGTAGTAATTTAGTGGTAATTGTACTCTATATTTTACAATACACACACTACAACAATACAATACACTACAAATATAACTACTAAATTAAGTATAAGTACTAGAAAGGTACCTAACTAACATTATTAAATGAACCTTGTAATATTAAACAATTGCTCAGTTAAGAATTTATTTTATTTATAATTCAGCACAACGCTATAGGACTAACTTAATGCTAGTGTAGCATTTTCTACCAGTTATCCTAAAACTAAAGAAAATGTTACAGAAATTAGGTGGAGTGCAAGACATGAAAACTTTACAATAACCAAAACTACTAAAACAAACAGTAAATAATTATAAAAAAATATATATATATATTTAATTTATTTTTATTTTATTTTCTTATCTTTGGAAAACTAACAGCTAGGTAGATAGGTAAAGCTAATAATAATAGTGTAGGTACACTCTACACCATTTAAGAATAAAGTTCAGTTAAAATTTCGAGTTTGTTTCTTAGTCCCGAAGAGCCACGTACCGGAGATATATTTCGATTCGATTTCCATTTCGATTAAATAAAATAATAATAATAAAATTTTGCTTTCTAATTGCGATGGACTATAAAACTGGAAAGTCATTCAATTCCTTCAGAAACGCTCAACATCTGTAAGGTCAGAGGTCAAACATTGCTACAGCCTTAATTATTTCCCTTTGTTCTAGTCTACCCTCATGTAATTAGCAATGACCCGAGAATAGTCAGCCAATTAGAGCGTTAATTGTTTGGTTCGCATTAAATATTTACGTGTTTGAAAGCATTTATTTATAAATCTAGTGTGGGATAGGTGTGTTGATTCGAACATTGTATATTTATATTGAAAATACTAAAGATTTTTCTAGATACCTGTGCCGCTGACAATTAACGACAATAAATTGTCAGTGGCTTTTGGTCGGCTACAAAATTTCATAAGACTCATTAAGGTGGTTGGGCCGACATTATTTCTCCTACAAACTTTGAGGAACCAATGACGATGATAGAAGAGATTAAATTTCTTGTTTTATTTTAAGTAAGAACTAATTATAACTTTGGTGCCCGAATTGTCAGTGAAATTTTTTTATTAAAATTAAAAAAGTGTCAATTAGGTCACTTTGTCCGAATATTTTGTGTCCAAATCGTCAGCAAGTCATTTATTCAGTTATACTACAAAAATGCGTATTATATAAATAGGCATTTAAATTATTTCCTTGAGAATTCCATAATTCCTATAAATACCAATTTGCGTTTTAAAACGTATCTTTTAGTAATAACTGGTTAATTTTTATTTATTTATTTAATTTATTACATATTAATGAGAATGTAGTTTTTAATTAGTGCTTAAGACGTATAATATGGTCAATTACGCCTTTTCAATTTCCGAATACATAGAATAATTATATAATGCAGTTACGTAAATGCGGCTTTCAATTACGGTTTAGATAAATTTGTCTTTTAAACCGGGTTCAAAATATTATTTTAATTTATGATTGTGAGTAACAAGACGAGGAAATCAAGTGCCTGATGGTAAGCATCACGATTGCCCATATCAGACACAGTGCCACCCAGCGTTAAAAAATTCAAAATACTGCGCGGCACTGCACCGCGCCTGTCACCGAGATATTAGTTGTTGAAACTCGTCATGCCTAGTAATTTCGCTGGTAACATTGCCCTTAAGACCGGAATATAGCAATACTTGCACATTACTGCTTAGCCGATGAATAACTAGCAAAGCTGTGGTACTTCCCCAAGCGGCCCCCTGCAAAAGAGGATTTCTACTACAAAAATTGTGGAGAAACACCTTTTTTTTATTACGGTAAAATTGTACAACATAGAAAATTTAGGCAGATGTGCCCTTTTTTTCCTGATTCCAGCAATATTTATGACTCAATTTCGGAAAAAATGTTAGATGCGCCTTTTCAACTAACTATTAATACTATAATTTAAAAAATAACAGTAGGGACGAATATTTATTTATTGTAATAATATGAATGCATTAAAGCAATAATACATATTATTATAATTAAGTAATAATTTAAACAATACAATCATAATAATAATAAATTGATACCTTACTTATTGTAAAATTTAAAATATATATGTCAAAAGTTGTAGTAAATATTAGCTTGAGCATAATAAGTCTCACAAAATGTCAACATAGATAAAATAGCACGCCATTTGTCACATAAAATATCGCATTTAGAACAAGTAGCTAGAAATGCGTTGAGGTCAGACATGATGCGGCATATCGAAGTGTTCCTACCGACAGAAAGGATGATCAAAGAACCTGTGCCTATGGTTGGATCTGTGCTGGGTATAGTTGTTAGACACAAATATTGAGCACATACGTTTGTGCAAGGTGGGCGAATCTAGGTATAGCTCCTCTCAATAACGACGATAAAATTAATAAAGTTTGAAAAACCTTGGAACCTTGAGGAAATAAATTTAAATACCTTTGATTTCATTTCACCATATAATTTCCAGGAAACCGAACTCCAAACAAGAAAACTTAAAAGTTACCGTTCCAGTTTATCCTCGGTGCAATTTCGATGACTACCGGAATAAAGGTATTCACGTTTCTATTTGGCCGATCTCTTTGAACTTATCGCAAGTTACTCTCGTTCCTCAGTTGCAGGATTAACCAATTGAAAATTATAGAACTTTGTTGGATATAGCATTTGAGTTTTCTTCGTACACGTTACCCGCTTTAAGTTGGTGTTGGTACTGCGCGAAAGCGCGTAGTGAAAACTATTTGCGGATGAAAAGAAAATAGAAAGGATACGTAATTCCAAGAAAGGTGGACATTTTAAGTAGTTATAAAAACACTTCGTTCTATTTTTTACTTCCGTTCTGGTTTTTGTTTTGTCACAGTATGCGACGTCCACGTATGGATTATGTGCGGATGGGCTCTCAGGCGATGACGGCTATTAATTTTAGCCAGACAGAGAATCAAAAAAGGAGGTTTTCTGTGTTTTTAATATCGGTGGCAATTTTGTCAGGTCAGCAGAGTTCAAATGTTCTGAATGCTCTGATGCCACGATTTACCTCATAATATCTTGAAATTTGGATCTTTCACTTGGTTTTGATTATTTTGTGGATTTTTCAAACCTTTGCCTCTACCTGGGTATATTCGATTAAAATCCAAAGTATAAAGGACGGATTCAAATCGAGACACCTAGCCGATTGGATGGAAGCAATCGTTGGCCTTTCCTACAATAAATAGAGGTGTTACACCGACAAATGTGTAACGATTTGGGTACGCTGCATCGCGATGCTTTCAACGCGGTACAAGTTAAAAGATGATCTGAATTTATTTGTCCACATATCCATTAAGATATATCTATGAGCATAAGGATAATTTTGCTATAGTGATTTTTAAACTTGCACGAACACATATAATTCACAATGTTGTCACCCGCTTTGTTCTGTCTTCTCGAGACCACAGCTAATGCAACTTAGCCGAAATACAGGCTAGCCCTAGTGCGGAGTCCACTGGAAATCATATGTCACTCAAAATTTTAGCAAATAAAGATTTTTGTATTTTGTATGTTGGGATAAAAATATAATTAATATTATAGGGCGGTAAGTCTCGTTTTTGTCGTAAAATTTATATTATTTTCAATGATTGGCCATTCCATTGAGACCTTAGATTGAGACAACATTGATATGCCATGGACACCCAATTGGTACAAAGAAGCCACAGAATCAAGGCGGACGTTCATACATCCAATCACGATCTTAGCTAACAGGAACGAAGATGCTGGTGTTTTTATGCATAACTTTGTATGTGAAAGAAAAGAAAGAAAGAAAGCGTTGATATGACGCACAGGTAACAGACATATTTTATACACAATATCTTTTTACACACAGTATACCCATATTATACACAAAAAAACATAAACAACGTGTGTCCTAAACATAAAAGATCAGTAGGTACCTACTCGTACTTAAGTACTAAATATGTAAGAAATTCTGTGCCAAAGAAAGGGCACAGCTTCAGAGTTGTGCTGAGTGTATAATATTAACTTTTATAAGGTGGAGCGCAGTGGAATCAATGTATGTAGGACATTTGCTAATTTGAGAACAATAGACGTGGAGTGTATAAACACTCAGCGTAACTCGACTCTTCACTCGCTCGGTCAATAAGTTATATTAGTGTAGTAAAATATTAGTAAGTAATAAAAGTTAATAATAGTTAGTGTCCAATGGTGCTGCATAAGCCATACCAAAAGTTTTTGTTTAAAAAAAGAAAGCTACGGTCAACTATTACAGGCCAACTCGATAAGGCCTTGGGTCTTCTAACTTGTACCATTAGAGTTAGAGACGTATCCACGAATGGCGCCATTTGAACGGTATAGATTGGCTTCGAGTAAGTACCATTATGTGGCGCTATATCCTGGTCCAAATCACGGTTTAACATTGGACTTGGATTAGTACTATTGGAACTAGCTACCAAAAGAATAGACACAGAGTTAGTTCTTCAGGACTGAAGTTTATTTATTTCCTTTATTTTTTATTTAGTTCTTTGTCGACCGAGCGAAGCGAGGTCTTAGAGTCGACAAGTGGGAAAAACCTGCGCTTGTACCAGCTTAAGGGTTGACCTCTGGCATGTAAGTTTGATCGACGATAAATTGAGAACTGTTGGTCCGATTTTGATGAAACTTTGCAGACATGTAGTTTAAAGTGATAAAATTTTTTACTTTAGATAATGAGCAAAATCGGCTAAGGGGTTCCGGATATATAAGAGTCACAAGGTATTTTATGAAAGGTCTGACGATAATTTCGAAACCGATGGTCCGATTTTTTTTTTCAAATTTAGACACATAGTTTAGGACTTGCATAAAAATATTAGCCAAAGTTTGTATGTATGTATGTGTGTATGTATGTTTGTCTTGCGATTACTCGAAAGCCGATGATCCGATCTTGATGAAACTTTGCAGACAGGTAGTATAAAAAAAAAGAATTTTCAAGTTCGAACATGAGCTAAATCGGTTTTGGGGTTCTAGAGATATAGGGATTACAAGATCTCAATATTTTTCGATTATAACTTGAAAATTATTAATTCGATTTTCATGAAATTAAATACGTACGTAGGATAGGCTTATATTGTTTATAATATCCAGTTTCAGATTGATCAGTTAAGGTGTTGTCAAGTTATAAAAGATACCCCGATTCTCAAGGGATAAAATTCCATCTCCGCTCAAAACAACTAGATGGCGCGCTGGATGTCGTTAAGTCGCACAGCAGTCGCACTATCGTATTGTTGAATAGATTATAACTAATATTAGTGAAGAGTTTAGAACAACATTTGCTTAGGGATGTGACTAAACAGTAAAAAAAATGGTCTTTGTAGTGGAAGGCCTCTTTAGCAGGCTGCCGCCTGTGGAAGTACCACTTTGTCAGTTATTCATCCGCCAAGCAGTAATGTGCAAACATTACTGTGTTCCGGAATGAAGGGCAATGTTACCAGCAAAATTACTGGGCATGATGAGATTCAACAACTATATCTCAGGGTGACAGGCGCAGTGCCGCGCAGAGTTTTGAATTTTGAAACACTGGGTGGCACTGTGTCTGATATGGGCAATCGTGATGCTTACCATCATTTGTTCGTCTTGCCATTCATTATCATAAAAAAAAAGATTAATTAATAATCGATTTTTATTCGATCGATTCAAAATCGATTAATGAAAAATCGATTTTTAATGGAATAATAATCGACTTTTCTAAAAAAATAGATTTATTTTTAAATAAATTGATTTAAAAAAAATCCTAACAAAAGAAATCAGCTTTTTGTCAATAATAATTATACATACATACAT
Source organism: Hemistola chrysoprasaria (assembly GCA_947063395.1). NCBI lineage: Eukaryota > Metazoa > Arthropoda > Insecta > Lepidoptera > Geometridae > Hemistola > Hemistola chrysoprasaria. The sequence continues at coordinate 1,741,595 of OX346719.1, forward strand.
TCACGCCTTTTTCCCGAAGGGGTAGGCAGAGGTGTACCCAGGACTCAGTCCCATAGTAGATACACCCACATTTCGCCAGTATGTTATTGGTCCCATGTAATAGGGGGCGAGCCTATTGCCATATACCGGGCATAGTTCCAGACTCCAGGCAGCTATTGAGATAATTCCTAATGGAAAAATCCAATATTTAACACTATGCCTGACCTGGGGATCGAACCCGGGACCTCTTGGTTGGCAGTCGAGCATGCGCCCAATACGCCACCGAGGCAGTAATAATAATTATACCTAGCTAATGTACGAACTTTGCCCAAGCAAAGCTTAAAAATGAAAAATTTCATCCACGGGTGGGATTTGATCCACGCACCCTCCGCACTATTCCGCTTAGTGGGCACTGGGGCACTCTACCCTGTGCTTGAGCTACCGTGGAGAGCCACGATGGACGCGTGGAGCGTGGAGAGCGTCAATCAATAAATACCCTCTTAGAACTTTTTTTTGAATTTTTTTTCTTATGTTAATGAGTAATAAAGACGAGTAAATCTGGTGCCTGATGGTAAGCATCATGATGGCCCATATCAAACACAGTGCCACCCAGTGTTTTAAAATTCAAAATTCTGCGCGGCACTGCACTGCGCCTTTCACCCTGATATATTAGTTGTTGCAACTCGTCATGCCCAATAATTGCGCTGGTAACATTGCTCTTCAGACCGGAACACAGTAATATTTGCATATTACTGCTTGCTCGACTGCCAATCAAGAGGTCCCGGGTTGGATCCCCAGGTCAGGCAAAGTGTTAAATATTGGATTTTTCCATAGTAATTATCTCAATAACTGCCTGGAGTCTGGAAATGTGCCCGGTAGATGGCAATAGGCCTGCCCCATATTACATGGGACATACATACATTCACACATTCACGCCTTTTTCCCGAAGGGGACGGCAGAGGTGTACCCTGGACTCAGTCCCATAGTAGATACACCCACATTTCGCCAGTATGTTATTGGTCCCATGTAATAGGGGGCGAGCCTATTGCCATCTACTGGGCACAGTTCCAGACTCCAGGCAGTTATTGAGATAATTCCTAATGAAAAAATCCAATATTTAACACTTTGCCTGACCCGGGGATCGAACCCGGGACCTCTTGATTGGCAGTCGAGCATGCGCCCACTACGCCACCGAGGCAGTCAATCGAAAACATATTACACATATAATAAAAAATCGATTAATAAATAATCGTTTTTTTAACGTAATAATCGTTCAAATAAATTCGATTTTTTAGGAATAATAATCGATATTTTTTTTAATAATCGATTATTTTTTCACATCCCTAATCAGAATTTCAGAGCTAATCTTAAAAACTAATTACCTCATATATACCTCAATTATACTTAAAGACCTTAGACTTTACCCTTCTAGACCATAAGAGGTCTAGAAGTTACAGGAAATTGAGGTTTGCGAGGTCTCAGTTCGAGGCGAACTACTAGTTAATCCCTGACCAAAAAAGAAGCGGTGTTGTAGGTTTGACGTGTCTGTCTGTGTATCTACAAATGTATCTATGTAGTATATAAAAATGTTTATTTAAAACTTATTAAATAAAATTTCTTTAAGTTTGAGTTTGACACGTACCAACGGCTTGACGCGTCTTTGAGACTAACAGCCCAATATAATTGAATGTTGTCTGCACCTATTATTACAATAGCATTGACCATGTACAATTCTTTATGTAATTTATTCAAATGAAATATTGTATAATATTGTGTTGGTGTACAATAAGTAAAAAAAATAAATAAACAGACTGGTCGTCTGGATATAAATTAATATTAATATGTTATAATAAATTGTTAATGCATACGTTTGTATGCATAGTGTAGGGTTCCATACCTAGATACCAAGAACATACAGCGCCATCTATTAATTCCACAACAACATCCAAGGACAACAATGTGATCACTTTGTTTTATAGGATCAATGTGATCCTATAAGGATCACATTGTCGTCTTATCCTTTCCTTTTGAGGTAGAACCCTAAAAAACATGGAGTAATATGTTGTCTTTACTTTTACTATACAAGACTGACATTATGTAAACAACTAAACATTAATTTATTATCGTCAAAAACCGTCATCTTTATAAACAAGAAAATAAAATTTTCCTGTCTTCAGATCCTCCAGATAAAATCGCACAGCTTTTTAATATGTTGTGATATGAAGATCAAAAAGTTCGTTATAATCAGCATAATGAGAGGTGTTCGAAGGTAATTCCATCAAAGAAGTCCCACATTCATCTCAATACATAAACTTTTGTCATTAGTTTTCTTTGACGCTGTTGTCAACAACCCTCGATCAATATCTGGAGCAATTGAGATGATCAGCTTTAGTAAGAAAGAAAATACACTTACATTATTCCAAAATTTCACACAACCATTTATTGACCTATGATATCTATTTATTTATTTATTATTATACACAATGATAGAAAGCTTACAGTTATACCAAAGTGCTAACTATCATAATTACATATAACTTAACTACATATTAATTAATGACTTTAAACTCTAAAAAATTTCTATAAAATCTAAAATGGCCGTATCTTTAGATTGCGCTGACTTAGAAGTTTGATTTTTTTACAGCAGCAAGAAACCGTAAACGTGAGTTGTTGATATGAGTTTCAATTTGATAACTCAACGCGTTTCCGAGTAAAAGGGTCTTGACAGACGGACAGACAGACGAACAACGAAGTGATCCTATCCTAAGGGTTCCTTTCTTCCTTTTGAGGTATGGAACCCTAACACTGAGTAAGTGCTATATTCAAAGGGCTTAAAGGTGGTATTGCAGTTTTAAAGATCGGTTTTAAGACTTATCATCAGCTGACCCGAGTGCTCCCCTTGTTCACTAAACAAGATTTATTAGATAGAGCTCGGTTCACGTTGCGTTTTTCAATCGCATATCTTACAGATTATTTTCCCTTATAAAAACGCCCTGCGTAAATTTTTTACGAAATATTAAAAGGCAGTAAATTATTCATATTTTATATTGAAGTTTAATTAGAAATAGACCTTCCGAGCACAGGAAAAACTTGTAATAACAACATTGTTCTGAACAAGAAACAACAGGGCGTTGTTACGGAAAATTTCATTTCGCCATAATTAAAATACCTTCTGGCCTAATGATGTTTAATCAGAAATAAACAAAACAAATCCGATTCGTGAACGTGTCGCTCTTTTGTTTCGTGAAACAATTGTTTTGGGAGCTTGAATCAACGCGACGCGATAATAATATTTATTCAAGTTTTTAAAAGTTTATTTATGAGTAAAATAACTAGCTTTTCAGTTTAAAAATCATAATGTTTATAATTAGTTGCTTTGTTTAATGATGATGATGATGATGTCCTTCAAGACGTATCCGTCGACGGCGAACCTGATTATTGTTTTCGGATATGAGAGCGAATATGACTTGCCAAACTAAACTTGGTTTAAAATTTTTTTTTACATGGTGCACAGTGCAACTGTCTTGCTGTGTTGTATGTGTAGGTGTAGGAAGTTTTCGGTCTGGGTTTCCTAATTTGGCGTTGATCTTCTACGCATTTCTGTTCATTACCTTTGGATACAGAATTACACCATTCTGACCTCTGCTGTGCGAGTTCTTCCCAACCTTCGTAGGGGATGTTACGTGTATTAAGATGGCGCTTCAGTACATCCCTATAGGGCTAGTACTGCCCTCCAGGGTTACGCCTTTTTTACGGCTTTTGTCTAATAATTAGTGTATCACTCTACACACACCCACACTCACACTATATGGACTTTTTATGTTTTTTTTCTCTATATAATATTTTTAATTTTATTACATTTTGCATCTACGAGAATATAGGGCAGCAAACCTGAGGGCGCGATACCTCGCCACCCGCGCATATTCCCTGCCGGCTACCGCGTCTAGCGGACACGAACGTTTCTCGTTTTAAGTTTATTTCGTTATTGTTGTAATTATATTATCTTCATTTACAATCAAGTGACTTTTCCCTTACACCTCCACCACAACTGAGCCAGTCGGGCATTAAAACAACGACTATTTATAATTCTTATAACACCACGCCAGGTTATCCCAAAGGCTGCGCAGAGGTAACCATATCAATTCGCATATCGGTAGGTAAGCCCAAACTTTACCCGTTGTATTTTAGTTTTAAGTACCATGAGCAGCGAGCCCATTGCTATCAACCGATCAAAAATCTAGACTATTGTATAAGTATTAAATTTCCCAAAGGCAAAATTAAATAACACTCTAGTAGCTTAGTTGTACCAATTAACCTGTGGGTAGCCCTACAGATTGATGATTACCTACGCTACAATTATTTTGTAAGTACCTACTATAGTTATTGTTATTATTATTATTATTTTTTTACCTCTTTTATTCTATAATTATAAGATCATATTATTATGCAATTTTTAAACATATTGCAATCACTAGCTTCAATCTTAATTTTTTTTTGTTATTTTTTTATTTAGGAAGTAAACTATTTACTATATTAAGCAATTGTCATTGTATTGATAAAAAATTTACAAATGATAAGAAAAAAAAAAAAATTATACTAGATTATAATAATGTTAATACTATGTTGATACTATGTAATGTTTTAATACCTACCTACTATAAAATATAGGTAATGAATATGTATATTAATCTACCTGTACTCAAACTACATGCATTTAGACTAGATACTTTTAGATTACCTACTTATAACAGTAAACACCTAATACATAAACACCTAACAATAATCGTATGTTCTATATCTAAGTTTCTCATATAATCATTTCTTGATAATACAAGTAATGAATATAAATACTGTACTACATGGGGAAGACACTATCTCTTTGCAACACGGTTTTATAAACTAAAGCAAAGGGGTAGGACTGACACCAATAGTGTAATTAATCACTTGAGAAATAAATAAATTTTTAATTTTTTTTAATTTTAACTCTGCTTGACCTGAATCCAACCATAGAAAACAACCACAGAGGGGTTTATAATACGGTGACTGATTAACATTAATTTTTTTAAGTAAACCGATTCTAATGATCACGTTGCATCGTTTCATTTAAATGTTATATAAATGTGAATAGGCTTTGATTGTCATGGCGACGGAACGGAATTAATTTCGTTCGTAAATTTGTTTGTCGCAAGTCTATTATTCAGTGAAACCGCGAGAATTCGTTATGCAATGTAAGAAGTTACTTAAAAATTAACTGATGGTTAAAACTGTCGATGGTAATCTCATACGAACGTGCGGTGTTTTACCTTATTAATTATTTTGGGGTGCAAAATGGAAGAGAAACCTGTATTAAAACGACTTTATTAAGAGCCCTATCACAAAATTTCATGCACTCATAGGCGGTAAGTACTAAACGCATCTCATTTTATAGCATTTAAGTAGTTGTAATTAGGACTCTTTTAAGTTATTTTATATTTTTCAAAATAAATAAAAAAATCCATTTCTTTATGAACTAATGAAACTTAAGGTATTTTTGTAATAAAAATTATGTAGTAAGGAGGAGGGAAGAATTCACAACTTTTTCGTAGTATTTTTAGTAGATTTACGCTTTTTAATGCTTTTTTGAAAATTTCGAGGCCGCTTTGAACTATACCACTATGTGATATATATTATTATTTTTCTTTTTTTATTTACTATGAACTACAGTTCAAACTAAGAGCTTAAAAAAGGGCTGTCGTACATTTTACGAAAAACTAGCTTCGAGATTTTGACTTTAATTTACCTATAGTGAAGACAAAATCAAGTAACGCGAGGCCGCTATGGTCAATACTAATATATATTCTCCTTATTCAGTAAACCAAAGAAAAAAAAAACAATTTGCCTTTACATATAAAATCGATCGACGATGCTGATACGGCAAATTTGTATGGAAAGTCTATTTTATTGCGAATTTCGCAATTATTTTTTTTGTAAATTGTTGAAGTTGTAAGTTGCTTAGGTTTATAGGTAAAAGGTATGTAACAACATAAAAGCGGAAACTAGAGTAGATAATGTGTACAATGTTATACAAATACGACTTAACTAAGACTTGAGAACTTGAGAACACTCCAGTTATCAACCATATACCTAACCACTTTATTCCGATGAATGCTGATGACGACTTACTTTTTATAGCTTTCCCCTTTTTCTGTTTTCTTTTAGCACGGTCACTAGATTTTGCTTTAGTCTGCTTCTTAGTTAACTTCGATTTCTTTATTCTTATTTATTTTGTTGGCATACCTTTTTTTTTGTTGCTTGGGGAAAAATGCATGACGCATACCACACGCACCCGTGGGAGCGCAGGGTGGTTATGTGGGACTCCCCGCCGGCACAGCAACGGACCGACGTGCGGTGCTGTGCTGGCGGGGAGTACACCTACTAAAAAAAACACGGGGTGTTCCTTCGCGACGCCATGTGTCGGGGCTGCGGGCACGCCAAAGCACTCATTCGCGGCCCCGACGGCGTTTGGTCGCCCACCACCACGGCAGGGATCAAGCGAGCCATGTCTGCGCCATCCACTGTGCCCTATGCTGACTGCATAGGGACACGCGGAGGCGCAACCTACGCCGCGGCAGCCGTCGGTTTCCCGCATCGATTCGGTTGCAGAGGATGGGGAGATCGGTGCGTCGTAATACCGACACTGCACTTCCCCTGCGACCCCACCGCCTTCGCCATCTAACGGTGGCGACCCCGTGTGGGCCGCGGATGGCAGGAATTGCGTCGCACTGCAATACCGGCACTTCTTTCCCGCCGCGGCCCAACCATTCGGCCGCTATGCGTTACGTGACGCATCGCGGCCCGCCTCATTTGCGTTGCGTCTCATAGGACGCACCACAACACTCACACCTGCCTGGAGGAAAGTGGAGCGGCCGACCCCCTAGGGCTCCTCTTCACTTCACCGTGAGTATTTTTTTGACATCCCTACCCCATCTTGCCCCTTCCTGCGTAGAAAGAAGTAAAATTACGTCACAAAAAAATGGCTGCTGATCGAGTGATAAACAAGTTCATACCAAACAGAGCAATCATCACTTGAAACTATGATCAATGAATACAGCAGTACCTCAAGTACATAGCTAATAAAACATGAAAAAACGATATCAATTTAACAAAAAAGGTTTTTTTAAACATTGTAATAAAAAAATGAGGTATGTTGTTAAAGTCAAGCGGCCGAAGTTAGAACAGCTGTGATAGGTTAACTTTATGGTAAAGCTTAGAAAGGCAAGGTACCCAGTCTTGCCCCACCGTCCCCTACAATGGTAATTTTTGTTTTTACAATGCGTAGAGTTGACTTCCTAGTTGGTCTGGTGGTTGCAAGTCTGCTGAGCATGAGATACCTGGTACTGGGTAAGATTTCCAGTTTGGGCAAACATTGGTATTGGATTTTTCCGTTATAGAATTTTAAGACCGGTTGATGGCGATTGAGTCATCGCCTATTATTATTAATGTGGCATTAAAACTTATTTGGCGAAGTGTGGATTGGGTACATCACTGCTAAGCCCTTGGGGATAAAGTAGTGACGTTAAAAGCTTAAATTATGTGACTCATCTACGCTAGATCCCTTGTTTCTTGATAGGACTAGGTTACACTAACCTCCTAGATTTAATAATGACGATAAATGATACTTACCCAATTACTCACAGAACTCGAATAACTTAGGCAGTAAACTGTATGTCGATTATCGCGTATTAAGGTTAAACGTCACTCATACAAAATGAACATACACAGATAATATGAAGAATAATATTTTATAGGGAATAATTTTCCACTAAATTTTTTGTGGCCCCTTCGGGAAAAAGGCAAAAGGGAAAAAGAATGTATGTTATGTTTAAAATTTTTGTGGTTGGCTCTGGATTTGGCCTTTATTGGCGCGAAAACATATTTTGTTAAAGAAAACCGTATGGTTGTTTTGCTATTAAAAAAAAAACGTTAACATAACCTAAAAATTAGTTTATTTACCATTTTCATAAATACGAAGAAACTGTAATGTTTTTTTAACAAAATATGTTTTCGCGCAAATAAAGACCAGATCCAGAGTCAACCACAAACAAGTGGAAAATTATTCCCTATTTCTCCATATCGGTGTGATTTCATTTTGGTGACGTTTAACCTTAAGGTAACAGCACCAATTCTCGGCACACCACGGCGCTATTATTAGTTTAGCATGTCAAAGGTAACATACACGCATACAGAGCGGCATTATCGGATTGCAATGGAATTTCATTGGAATGTCAATCAGTGGTATCTTAGGAAATGGGAAACTGCTCTGAAACTGTATATTTTAGTTACTGATATTAGATCAATAGTCTTGAAACCAATGTTTGACGTATCTCTCTAGAACTCAATTTCTGTTTACATTACTGATAATAATAGTCTTGTTTCGAAATTAATTGTTTTGATCAAAATTACTAAGAATATAAGGGTCTCTTTCACTATCCTCTGCTAAGTGCTATTCGGCAACTAGAAGCAACTAGAAGGCAACTAGAAGGCAGTTTCACAAAAAAGCAGTTTACGTGCTGATTAGCATACTCGGACATTCTGAAATTAGTAGCTGCGAACTAAGTACTCGCCACTTTAATAGACGAGTTTCTTTTACTCGGCACTTTAATCGAGGATGTTGAAAGAGGCCTTTAATATAATAATATTGTTATGACGTAAATAACGTATTTTATTCAGAAAGCATATTTTTTATTGAAACAAATAAATAGAAGACGAAACAATAAATAAGAAATAAGTATTGCCTACTTTAGCTACGTAATGTAACAATAATATGGACTATCTTATATTAATATTAGATATTATATTTCATTCAATTTTAAACCGTATTCATAATTATATATTTCCAAAAAAATTGTCTCCTTAGTAAATGCTACGTAATTATTAGAATCTGAGACGAAGTTTGACCTTTCCTCTTAGTATTTCAGTTGAGTTGACCTTTTCAACCTTCACATTAACAGGACTGTCAAAAGCAAAAAAGTTTTGAATGGAATATCAAAAATATGTCTCGTATTTTACGAGTTGGGTATGTACTATAGAGGCTATAGAGGTATATTCAATGGGTTTATTTTGTAGATTTCTACGTGATATATAAGTGTTTGTGAAAACAAGGTTTGTTTTTATGAAGAAAAGGCACATTTTTAACCAAAAACGGAGCGTACATGGCCTATTAGGAATTTGACACAATTCTATGAAAATTTTACCAAATCGATATATTGTATTCCCGTGTTTCCTCCGATTTATATTCAGATATTTTTATAGTGAAGTAACCTATGTCCCTGTTATTTTAATTTCTCTTATAAACCTTTTCATAGTGAACTTCCAAAGCAGTAGCAGTTTTATTCGCGTGATTGGACGTTCTTACAAAAAAATTTAGAGTTTATAACCAGAAATAAAATGATAGGGACATACTTTACTTCAACTTTGAAATATAAGGATATAAAATATATCAAATAGGTTTACTGTATTCAGAGGAAACAGGGGAATACAAAACATTGATTTAGTAAATTTTCTATAGGATTTTGTCAAACTGATAAGAGCTTCATCTTCATACTTTGGATCAAAATAACTGCTATTTTTAAATATAAATAACAACTTCCTTAAAAAAAGGATCTCCTTTGCATTTAATGGATACCCTTTGATAAGATAAATCTGTTATTAAAGAAAAAATACCTCAAAAACAATTTAAATAATAACAAACCCTAATAGGCTACCTCAAAACAGCCGTAATAAGGTTACTTTCATCATTTCGTAGAATACGACAGATATAACTATAGAATCTACTCGTAAAAGACCATCGTACTCTGCCCTCATCAATAATATTACCTCTACATTTAGCTACCTACTAAAGTAGAGGAGGCAATTCAATTTACCAATTACCTTAGGAGGGGGAGCCCTTTGATCGTAGCGCAATAAATTTAGTAGTCAAACTTACGATGCCTTACCAACCAACCAAACGTAGATTAAATGAAGTAGTCATTGGTTATTAAACTTATAGAGGTTAATGAGCATATCTAAATACAAAAATGAAAGAGGAGAAAAAGTGGAACAAGTTAAAGAGTTTGTATATCTGCTTATTCTTACCATCAGGTACCTGATTTGTTAACACATAAACATACAGTTAAACATACAAGGGATGGGAAGTATGAATGTGACATTGAAAAAACAGTTTTGGCAGGAAATCAAGTGTAAAGGGCATTGTATACCTTTATCAACAGTTAGAAAGTCTCTAGAAAGGCACGACTAGCTGATAGAGGAGTCCACACTGATCCCCACACTTATGTTTGGGAGGGAATGTTAAGAAGCACGAAAGTTAGATTAATGCTGTGGAGATGAGAAGTCTGAGAAGTACCTATGACTGGAGTGACCTTGAAGGACAAAATGAGGAATAGTGCGATAAGGAAACGCTGTGGCGTGTTAGAAGATGTATGACATCTATAGAGAAAGGCATGCTCGATGGAATGAGGATGGATGAATGGAGATTTACAAAAGAGATTTATAAGGCTAGTTGATAGGGTCAAGTTGATAGGGGTCAACCTAGGCGTTATTTTCATCAACAATAATTTGATGTTGTTTTAAGGAATGGCCAAATCAAAACACCTACAACTGACGAGCATGTATGAAGAATGTCATGAAAGTGGACGAAGCGAAATCTGTATGTAAGGATCGTAGCAAGTGGAGGGAAATAGCCTATGCCTACCCCATCGAGAATAAGGCGTCGAACAATCAAATCCCCCCTTAAGAAGGGCAAAGAGCAGGCACCGCTGACCCAGCCTGCCGCTGCCGCCCCCGTTCCTGAAGCTGGAACTTCAGGTACGGCGACTGTGGAGGGAGATGCGATGTCCGATTGATGGATAGGGTCGAACATCGCATCCTCCAGGCGAACACCAACCATTGCAGAGCCGCCCAAGATCTGCTGATGCAGTCGATGGCTGAGTGGTTGGTGGATGTGGCGGTGGTCGCCGAGCCGTATTCGGTCCCTGGTCGTTGGCTAGGTGACCGGGACGGCCTCGTGGCACTGGTATCGCGGTCTTCCACAGACTCCCCTCCCCTCTCGCTTTTAGAGAGGGGACCGGGATACGTGGCCGCCGCGTGGGGGAGGAATATAGCCCTGGTGGGGGTCTATTTCTCCCCAAACCGCCCTCTGTCAGATTTCGAGAACTATCTCGAAATACTCACCGCAGTAGTCGGGAGGGTGGCGCCGCGCCAGGTCGCCGTATTGGGCGACCTAAACGCCAAGTCAGTGGCCTGGGGAAACCGGGCCGCTTCCTGCAACGTCCGTGGACAAGCCGTCGAGCTATGGGCGGCGTCAACTGGCGTGTCTCTCTTAAACAGAGGGACAGTCCACACGTGTGTACGGCAGCAGGGAGGGTCGGTGGTAGACGTCTCGTTTGCCACCCCCCTGCTAGCAGCCCGCATCGTGAACTGGCGGGTGGAAATGGCGGAGACTATGTCAGATCACCGATATGTGCGCTTCGACATCTCCAGGCAGAGCCCCTGGGAGATGGTCCGCCCCGGCCAATCACCCTTTCCACGATGGGCTCTTACCCGCCTAGACAGGGAGGCGGCTGAGGAGGCGGCGTTCCTCCAGGACTGGCTCGCGCCCCCTATCAATGTCCTGGATGTTGACGCCGCAGCGGTCCAGCTGAGGGGATCCCTGACCGAGGTGTGCAACCACAGCATGCCTCGGTCTCACCGTCCTCCTCCCAAACGCGCCGTCTATTGGTGGACGCAGGAACTGGCGGGGCTCCGGGCCGACTGCGTGTCAGCTAGGAGGGCATACACGCGGAGCCGGCGGCGCAGCATCCGAGTGCTGGCGAACGAGGATTGCCTCTACGCCTCTTACGTAGAGGCAAAGAGGGTCCTCGAGTCGGCAATGCGCGCCGCCGATGCCTCGGCGAGAGCTGAGATGCTGGAGGGTCTCGACAGGGACCCGTATGGGAGGCCATACAAGGCGGCGCGGAACAAACTGCGCCCCTGTGGTCCTCCATTGACGGAGACCCTTGAACCGGCATTGTTGGATGGGGTGGTCCGGTCCCTGTTCCCGACTGGGACCAACTTTTACCCCCCAGTGATGGACCCTCCGCGAGATGCGATTCCGCCGGAGGAGGAGGTCCCCCCAGTCACGGCACCGGAGTTCCTTGCAGGGACCCTTCGCCTCCGTGCGAAGAAAACGGCCCCGGGACCGGACGGTGTCCCAGCACGGGTGGTGGCCATCGCCGCCATCCAAATGGAGGACAGGTTTCGGGACCTCTTCAGTGCGTGTCTCACGACTGGGAGGTTCCCGAAACCTTGGAAGGAGGGGCAGCTGTGCCTCCTTCGAAAAGAAGGACGCCCGGTGGACTCCCCCTCGGCATACCGGCCCATCGTTCTGCTCGATGAGGTCGGTAAATTGTTCGAGGGGATCGTCGCCAGCCGGCTAAATAACTACCTGCGTGTAGTAGGGCCGGACCTGTCGGACGCCCAATTCGGTTTCAGGAAGGGGCGTTCGACGGTGGACGCACTGAGCCTACTCAAGGGCCAAGTGAAGGAGGCCATGGAGGCGGGGGACGGAGTGTTGGCCGTGTCATTTGACATAGCCAACGCCTTCAACTCCATTCCCCACTCGACAATCTTGGAGGCACTCCGGTACCACGGGGTGCCTCAGTACCTGCGCTCACTGTTGGCCAGCTACTTGGAGGACCGAGCGGTCCTCCTTATAGACAAGACGGCCACAGTCAAGCGATACGGCGCGGAGTCCGGTGTTCCACAGGGATCGGTACTAGGGCCACTCCTGTGGAACATCGGATTTGACTGGCTCCTGCGGGGAACCCTCCTCCGTGGCACGGGTGTCATCTGCTACGCGGACGACACTCTCCTCACTGCCCGGGGGAGAGACATGAGGGAGGCATCGAGTCTGGCCTCTGCTGGCGGATCCTTGGTCGTAGAAAGGATCCGCCGCCTAGGTTTGAATGTGGCGCTGCACAAGACCGAGGCCGTGTTCTTCCACGGGCCTCGGCAGCGCATCCCTCCTGACGCCCACATTATCGTGGAGGGCGTCAGGATTGAGGTCAAGACCCAGATAAAATATCTGGGTCTTGTACTAGACAGCCGGTGGCGCTTCGGCCCGCACTTCAGCGGGCTTTCGACGCGCCTGCTGAAAGCCGCGGATGCCCTGTCCTGGCTTCTCCCTAACCTGGGGGGGCCTAAGGCTCGATGCCGGCGCTTATATGCCGGCATCTTGAAAAGTATGGCCCTTTACGGGGCCCCCATCTGGGCAGACTCCCTCCAGAGGAGGGAGAACGCTGCTGCCATCCGAAGGCCCCAAAGGGCCATTGCACTGCGGGTGGCAAGGGCCTACCGCTCGGTGGGTTTTTCGGCGGCATGCGCTCTGGCCGGCACCCCTCCTTGGGAGCTTGAGGCGTGGGTGCTCGCTAGAGTGTACGAGTGGACGATGCGGCGTAAAGCGCTCGGAGAGCGCCCCGCCGCGGAAGAGCGGGAAGCCGTGCGGCAGGAGGCGAGGGACGCAATCGTCCACCACTGGACGGAGGACCTCGCCACTGCCACTTTTGGCCGCCGAACTCTGGACGCGCTCGGGCCAGTCCTACGAGAATGGCTCGAGCGCTCCCACGGTTTCCTCTCCTTCCGTCTGGTGCAGGTGTTATCCGGCCATGGATGTTTCGGATCGCACCTGTACCGGATCCGGAGAGAGGAAACCCCGTCGTGCCAAGACTGTGGCGCGGCGGAGGACACGGCACAGCACACTCTTGAGGTGTGCCCGACCTGGTCCGAGCCGCGCCACAATCTAACTGCGGTGATTGGGCCGGACCTATCGCTTCCTGGCGTGGTCAACTCCATGCTGGGAAGCGAAGAGGCCTGGACAGCGGTTGCCTCCTTTTGTGAAGACGTAATGTCCCAAAAGGAGGCGGCGGAGCGTGCACGGGAGGACGACCCTCTCGCGCCACCGCTCCGCAGGCGAAGAAGGGGTAGGAGAAGACGAATGTACGATCGTCGTCTTCTTACTCCTGGTGGTGAATAGCGGGAGACAGGCGCGGGGGGGTCTTCTCCCGCATTGCACTATTCACCACCCACGCCGGGCGGGAATGGCCAAACACTCGAGGTCATTCCCGAGCCCCTCCCAGCCGGGAGGGGCGCGAAGGCCCCGCTGTAAAGGCGGGCAGTCGTCGAGGGGGACTGGATGTAAAGGCTCTGCCGGTTTCCCAGTCCTCCTCCAATCAGACGATGCGGGAGTGTCGCTGGGTCGTTTTAGTGGGTATACCGGTTAGCAACCCGGGAGTCCCACATAACCCTGCCATCCCCCGATGGGAGGGTATGCGTAACGCATTTTTTCCCAGCGTCAACAAAAAAAAAAAAAAAAAAAAAAGGCGTTATTTTCATCAACAATAATTTGATGTTGTTTTAAGGAATGGCCAAATCAAAACACCTACAACTGACGAGCATGTATGAAGAATGTCATGAAAGTGGACGAAGCGAAATCTGTATGTAAGGATCGTAGCAAGTGGAGGGAAATAGCCTATGCCTACCCCATCGAGAATAAGGCGTCGAACAATCAAAACTGACAGGTACCTTCTAGATTATAGTAAAAAAGGTAATTGTTATCATCCTGAGAAACAGCCTCGAATGCCTCGGATCAAGAGGTCCAGGGACTAGAAGTATGATCCTATGTACTGTAATTATATTCACTGTGACGTAGTCTTTCTAACGTTATTAAGTAAGGAAGAATCGCGACCAGACTGCGAATATTGGCTGTATTTTATTTACTATCTCCACCAAGAGGTTTATGGCTTGGTTTTTTGCTGAATTTTGGTGACCATATTTAAATATTCGATAACTTTTGACGTGACAACGTCTTATAATTCGATAGAGCCGGCTGCACGCACGAAAAAACATGACTCATGCGGCGTTATCTCGCTCTGAGGCGTTCCATGTAAGGCTTGAAGTGCAAACGAGAGCGCGGAACGAGCGACAAAGAAGCACAATCGGCCTTTGCGTTCGGCAGCGTTCGACATCCGTCTCTCTCCTACTTGAGTGAGCGCGTTGTCACGTTCAACTATCGTCAGTAAACCGACTTTACAGACAACCAATTTTTTTTTTGTCAATATCTGTGCGTAATATCCGTCGTACTTCCTACTTATGTTATAAATGGCAAAGTTTGTGGGGATGGATGGATGGATGTTTGTTACTCTTTCACGCTAAAACTACTGAACAGATTGGGCTGAAAATTGGTATTTAGTTTAGACCGTTACTTTTTCTCGATATTCCCACGGGTGCACTGCTAGTATAATAAATGCGAAGGTTTGTGAAGATGGATGGATGGATGTTTGATACTCTTTCATGTCACACGTACTACACAGATTGAGCTGAAATTCGGTATGTAGACAGTTTAGACCCTGGAATAACACATAGGATACTTTTTTCCCCACATTCCTACGGGAACGAAGTTCACGCGGGTAAAACCGCGGGGCACAGCTAGTAATATCATAATAAGTAGTTCTCGTCTGAATGTGTTGGCGCCACAACCGATACTACTTACCTTACTTACTATTTCATGGACTTATATCAGCTACTTGCTTTTTTCGAAGATACCTAGGTAGTTTTGGTGTACAAATCACAAAGTATCTATATAGGTATCTATATACCTATATAGTGAAATGAACAAGCGGCGATCTTAAAATACAGGCTTTCGCAGTTTTAACCACAAACTCAAAACTCAAACTCAAACAGATTTATTCAAATAGGTCATAATCTGACACTTTTGCACGTCAATAAAGATAAACAGTACTGAGTCTACCGTGCGTTCGGAAAGATACCTCTACAAGAAGAACGCACAAGAAACTTGTAGGGCTTAATTTTTTCAACAGATAGTTTTACAATATTTGGTTTGGTTACATTCGTTTTCTTTTGAGGTGCCGCGAGGCGGCTATGCAGAAGTTTCCAGGCATCTTTGTCCTCTATGTACTGGTTGACTTTATAATAAACCTTCTTTAGTAAAGTAGATTTTATATAGGTTTTGAATTTACCCTCTGAGAGCCCAGTTATCTCTTTTGGGATTTTATTATAGAAACGTACACTATTTCCTAAGAATGTCTTTTTATTTGTTTTAGATAATCTAAAGCTAGGTGCAGCTATTTTGTATTTATTTCTAGTATTAAAATTATGAAGGTCACTATTTAATTTGAATTTATGTAAATTTTTACGCACATACATGATGTTCTCATAAATGTATAAGGATGGTAGGGTCAGTATGTTTATATCTTTAAATAATTCCCTCAGGGATTCGCGTGGACGCATCTCATAGATGGCACGAATCGCACGTTTTTGTAGTATAAAGATAGTTTCTATATCTGCGGCTGACCCCCACAACAGAATCCCATAAGACATCAAGCTATGGAAATATGCAAAGTACACTAATCTCGCCGTGGCTATATCTGTTAGTTGCCTAATTTTATAAACCGCGTAAGCTGCAGAGCTTAGTTTCCCTGAGAGCTCGGTGATATGAGTGCTCCATTGCAGTTTAGAGTCTATATTTATGCCAAGGAACAAAGTTGCATTGTCAATATTGAGTCTTTCACCGTCAAGAACTATGATTGTTTCTATACTTCTGACGTTAGGCAACGAAAATTTCAAACATTTAGTCTTTTTCGCATTCAATAACAGATTGTTTGCTGTGAACCATCTGGATATACTTGCTAAAGTATTATTAACATGTACTAGTGAAGTATCCTTCCTATCAACTTTAAAAATCAATGACGTATCATCGGCAAATAGAACTATATCTGCTAGACCGTGGACCATGTAAGGCAAATCGTTAATATATGCCAAAAACAGGAAAGGACCCAAAATTGATCCCTGTGGGACTCCCATCTTGACAGGAGAACTAGCAGATGTGATACCATTGACGCTAACCTTCTGCTGCCTACTAGACAAGTATGATTCCACCAGGTTGAGGGCATTCCCATGATCACATTATACCCAATTTAAACATACGAGTACATTTGTGAAATTTTTTATTGCAAATGTTTTTATAGCCTTACAGAGTTCTTTGCGAAGAAATAATACTGATATATTAATGAAAATATTAATGTCGTACTTATTGTCATTTCGAATGAATTTGAATCGGAACCTGAATTTTTAAATTGCATGTCAAGTTGTTTTGGTGGGGTGTGTGATCCTTGTAAATTAATTTAAGAACCTTATTTGTACCACATTTATACAATAAATATATTATTCATTCATATAGTATCATTATCAGACTCCCGTCACTCCCTACAATTAGCCGCGCGCAAAAGTCTACTACTAAATTTAATACGTAGAAAACGTAACGTGTGTACAAGCGTCAAATGTTTGCGCACATACGGGCGTTACCACAGGATACGAGGTGACTGCCTCTTTGACTGCATGGTCGCAGGCGACGTAAACTGCATGGTCGCAGGCGACGTAAAATGGCGGGGTAGACGATTGTCGCTTCTTGCTCATTTAAATCAATGGGTAATCATAATTAAGGTACCGATATTATCTGTGATTAATAAACTTTAATCATAAGTTCCAAGAAATTAATAATAACTTTGTATTACATCGCATAGTGGTTTTGAAGTGGTAGGCCTCTATAGCAGGGGGCCGCCTGGGGAAGTGCCACACCTTTGCCAGTTATTCATCCGCCAAGCAGTAATGAGCAAACATTACTGTGTTCCGGTCTGAAGGGCAATGTTACCAACTAAATTACTCTCAGGGTGACAGGCGCAGTGCAGTGCCGCGCAGAATTTTAAATTTTAAAGCACTGTGTGGCACTGTTTCTGATATGTGCAATCATGATGCTTACCATCAGGCACCTGATTTGCTCGTTTTGTCACTCAATACCATAAAAAAAAACTTAATATTTACTGTAAAAAATATAACCGATTATACATTTTGATTATTATAACTTTCGAAAAGTGTGGCTGTGCCTACTTAGTGAGTAGGTACATCTCTGTCTAATCTTTCTGAGAAAATGCGTATAATATAATATTTATTTAAAAAGTTTAGATTTCTACAAATCTAATAGTAGATCAACATCCGATCTCATTATGAAACAGCTACAACACGATCTAAAAGTAAACTCAACGATCAAACTACGAGCGAGGGCGCTGACGTCTATGCACTAGGACTTTTTGATGGTTACGTTTAATAGCACAACGCTAGTTCCAAATTCGGCCACAATCATAAAAACAGTGAAAATAATCCCATAGGATACGTCCAACGTCGATGCTACATAAAACGGAACCAAAGCCCTAGTGGTTACGAAATTATAATTGTAATTACATCTATACTTTGATCAGAGAATACCCAAAGGCGTTGTAAGCTTTTACAACATTGCGTTGTGTCCTATTAGGCGCCTCTTTATAGCTATGTTATACGCATGTAATGAAGCCAAGTGAATAATTTGTATAAAGATTGTGGGTGTATGTTTGTTACCTATTAACGCCAAAATATTAAACGGATTGGGTTGTATTTTGGTATGTATGTATAGAGTTTAAACTCTAAAATAAATATCTAACTCATATTGATCAGGTGAAACCGCGAGATAGAGTTAGTCCTAATATAAGAAAATGTCATCGCAAGGATTTCCTCTCTGCGGGCCATAATATGGTATGCAGTAAGCCAAATGTGTGTACGGCGGAAGATGTTCCGAATAACATGGACTGTCATGAGAACTATTGAGTTCATTTTATAGTTATAGATATACATATACTTGAAGATCCAAAAGGGACTCCATGCTATAAAATATGTCCGGAATGTTTTTTGAGCTTCTTTGGACACATCATGCGGTCTCTCAGATATGAATTGGTAAGCTCATAATATTATCGAGACCCATAGAAGGCAAGCGCGCCACGCGCAGAACACCAGCAGATGGTCGGGCGTGATAAAAAGGCGGTTGGTGGTAGTTACCACGCGGTCTATGCCACCAAGGATGGAACACGATGAAGGAACATCACATAATATAGTCGCGATCCTCAGCAGTAAGGGAACGACTAAGAAAAGGCTGTAATACTTTATCAATAGTAGATTGTTACACAGGGGGGTAAAAAGACCAGTTGTAATTTACTTACAACGACATAGTTTTAATTCCGAACGATAAGACGAGCAAATCAGGTGCCTGATGGTCAGCATCATGATTGCCCATATCAGACACAGTGCCACACTGTTTTAAAATTCTAAATTCTGCGCGGGGCAATGCACTGCGCCTGTCACCCTGATATATTAGTTGTTGAAATTCGTCATGCCCAGTAATTTCGCTGGTAACACAGTAATGTTTGCACATTACTGCTTGGCGGATTATCTACTCTTTATTACTCTTTTATTTACTTCTAGCTCTGTCCCGCGGTTTTACCCGCGTAGTCGTCGTTCCCGTGAAATATTGGGATAAAGTACTTTTTAGGTTATTCCAGGGTCCAAACGATCTATATACCAA
The DNA here is from genome assembly GCA_947063395.1 of Hemistola chrysoprasaria. Classification (NCBI taxonomy): domain Eukaryota; kingdom Metazoa; phylum Arthropoda; class Insecta; order Lepidoptera; family Geometridae; genus Hemistola; species Hemistola chrysoprasaria. The sequence goes on from OX346719.1 coordinate 1,761,051, forward strand.
ATTTCAGCCCAATCGGTACAGTAGTTTTGGCGTGAATGAGTAACAAAACCCATCCATCCATCCATCCTCACAAACGTTCGCATTTATAATATTAAGTAGGATTTTTAAACTGTTTTAAAAACTAAGAGACAGTGACTAAATTGTAACAAAAAATCCTTTGTAAGTACATGTTAATAAAGAATTTTAAAATTTTTAAAAAGAATTTCTAAACAATAGTTAGTACCTATTATAATAGTTATCACGAGCTAATTCTTGCCTACTTATCGAAAATGCGATAAAAGTAATTATTTGCATTGACGCAAGTATTTGTACCAAAAAATTAATAAAACATTAATTTAAACCTCCACCAATTGCAAAAAACATGTCGTCTGTTTGTTCAAATCTATTTACCTGTGAATATCTGTTCAAACAGGAATTGGAGGTATTATGTATGTATTCAAATTACATTATTAACTTGACATACTAAAACCGAAAATTTGACTCATTTCTATGATTTTTTTTAAAGAAAAAAAAATGTTTTATTATCCAACCTTAATAACAACACGTAATTATGTACATCTAGTACATAATATAATTAAAGTGGTTGTGGTAATTGGCTCGTGCTCAGCATGTCCGGCACTCAGCTAACCGTGCACAGCTAAAAAATATCTTTTCAAAATACGATGTATTGTTATCCTCCGTAAACAATTATTAACACAATATACGATTTTGAAAACTACCGTGAGTGGTACTCATATTAACCTATTAACCTAGGTCGAGCGATTTCGACTTCGACGTGAGTTAAGTCGTTATATAATATAATAAATTAATAATCTGTCGCTGTCTATCTCTCCCGGTTTGACAAGAGCACATCCGGTGAGGAGATAGTCCGCTACATAAAAGAAAAGGGCCAACGCCGAGTCCCGCACCAGGAATTCTCTAAGACTTCACTGTCGAGGCTGGAGTCTACGCGGACGCAGAATTTCAAGTCTTACGTGCTCCGGTTTCCGGTGAAATTTAAGGAGACTCCTGGCGCCAGAATTTTGGCCGGAAGGCATAGTGTTCCGGCGCTTTAGGGAGGCAAGACCGAAACCTATCATCCCTAAAGCATAGATATAGTTAATATAATATTATTATGTATGTTAGTCTGTAAGGTATTTACTGGTGCGTATAATTTATTATGCGCACTATTGCCTGAAATAAATGAATTTATTTATTATTTATTAACATATTTAATAAATTAATATTCAGAATTAGATGCAAATATTGTGTAATATTGTGTTACAAATACTTAAATTTGATTAAATTAATGCGTGTAATGTGTTTAGTGTTTATCTTTTTTCACCAAGATTACTGAACCGTTTGGGATTTAATTTGATGTACGTGTGTTTGAGATACTGAAATGATTATACAAAGGGATGATTTTGGCGTGAGAATAATGTACATATTATAATGTTCCTACCTATAAACTACCAAATACTCAAATGTGTAGTCCAATGAATGGAAATCATTTTTATAACTTGGCGTAATATTTATTATTATCTTTCAATTCTTTTTTTCGATGTTTCAAAGGCGTGGCTTGACTTGGACCTTTTTATGTTTAAGTTTTTGATGATATTTATTTGATTAAATAATATTTATTTTTAATGATATTCATCTTTCTAGACTGATAATTATTTTTATAAACTTTCATAAACATCATACATATTATTTGCCTACTATTGCGAGGCAAATAATATGATGCTTTTTAGTTGCTTTATAAAATAGTGCATTACAGTATCATGTTAAAACTTCCGAGGAATAGGTTTCTGATTTTGACAGGATCTATCATTATTTAAAACTCATATGTTTTAATTAACTTAAATTATGCATTTAAAATAAAGGTATTTTAAAAATTTTGAATGGGTCAAGTTTATTATTTTATAATATAATATTTTGTAGAAAATAAATTGCTAAGGCATACGTTTGTATTCATAGTGTTTGGTTCCATACCTAGATACCAAGAACATACAGCGTCATCATTAGTCCCTAGCGCAAAGTATAGAAATATGGAGTAAAATGGCCAATTGATTGCGTTAACTTAGGTGTATGATTTTTTTAACAACCTCATGGGGGCGCAGATCTGAGTAGTTGATATCAATTTAAACTTGATATCTCCACGTGTTCCCGTTAAAAAGTGTCTTGACAGACGGACAGCCAGACAGACAGACGGACAACAAAGTGTTCCTTTAAAGGTTCCATTTTTCCTTTTGACGTATGGAACCCTAAAAGTGTCATGCTACTATGGACCTTTAACTCTATTATCGAGGGAAGACAGAAGAATACGTCTGTATGGAAAAACACTACTTACAATTTTAAAATTTTCCGCAGTTTACTCTGCTAATAAATGCTGACTTTATTATCTTTTACATTAATTAACTATATGCACTTGATTAAATAAAATATGATACGTTAATGTTAAAAATACCATACAAGCAAGTGGTGTTTAAATAAGAAATAATTTTACGAAAAAAATATTTTTAGAAACGATTTAACATCAGAGTGAAAAGCATTAGGGAAAAGGTTTAATTTAGTTCAAAGTATCTGACTAAAATGTTAATGTTAACTTATTTCCTTATGTTCAATTTAGTGGCTTTTGTTTACCCCAAGTCAAATTGTAAGCCAGATCTAAGGAGTTACAGAGAACCTGGTATTAATAAACTGGAGAGATACATTGCAGCAAAACGCTCCACGCTAAAATTGAGGTATCGACCCTATTACCATGTTTCTCCGCCTGTAGGATGGATGAACGATCCTAATGGGTTCACGTATTATAAGGGACAATATCACATATTTTTTCAATATTACCCCTATGACAGTACCCCTGGCCGAAGATCTTGGGGGCATTCGATAAGTTCGAATCTAGTCGCCTGGAAGTCACTATCAACTGCATTGCTCGAGGATAGAAACCAAATCTTCTCTGGTAGTGCCATAATTGTGGATGACGCAATGATCTTGATATATTATACTGGACGAGCTGATATCGATTCTTGTCCATACTTTAACGAAACCCAAAATCTAGCCTTCAGTGGGGACGGTATGACTTTCCACAAGTATAATTGCAACCCAATTATATCAGCCGCTCCTGATCGCTCAGCAGATTTCCGGGACCCGAAAATTTGGAAGCATGAGGAATATTATTACGTAGTTATTGGCAATAGCTGTTCAATGAGTATAGGAAGAGCCCTGCTTTACAGATCATTGGACTTGATCCATTGGGAATTTTTGCGTATCTTAGGGGAGACTGGAGCTTTTGGACAATTGGGATACATGTGGGAATGCCCAGACTTTTTTGAGTTGAATGGAAAATATATTCTTCTCTTTTCACCGCAAGGAGTAGAAGCTCAGGGAGATAGGTTCAATAATCTCTATCAGACTGGGTTCATTATTGGCAGCTTCAATTACAAAACCTTTGAATTTATTCCTGAAGGTGAATTCCAAGAGTTGGATTATGGGCACGACTTTTACGCTAGTCAAACAACAGAGAAAGACGGCAAGAGGTATGTGGTTGCCTGGTTAAATATGTGGGGGAAAGATTATCCCGAAGCCGTAGACGGCTGGGCTGGGCATTTAACTCTTTTTAGAGAATTATCTTTGAATGGTAATAGATTGTTGATGAATCCTGTGAAAGAAATGGTCAGTCTCAGAGAAAGTTTAGTAATAAATGGAACTCTTCAGCCAGGGCAAGTGGTAAAATTTGGTAAGACTGCCGAGCTCATTATTGCCAACAACTTTGAGGAGAATATTGCGATACTGTTGGAAGGGAGCTGTGGTGGCAACAAGGTCTTAATTAGTTGGGATCCAGAAGTAGGTAAAGTGGTGGTAGACAGAGACGATGACATCAGACAGGTGAAGTGGTCTCCTATCGGATCACGCTTGTGGAGGCTCTTCTTAGACGCCAGTTCCTTAGAGCTATTCTGCGGAGAAGGTGAGGTTGTGTTCAGCACCAGGGCATACCCTGATGGTAACTGGACTGTTATCAATATGAGCCCTCAAGCTCTGAATGTGGAAGCTTACAAGTTGAGGCGAAGTGTACCTGTATAAAACAAATTTTTTAATTCATAATAAAATTGATAAGTTAGTTATTTGTTGTTATATGTTTTTACTGTCATGTTACCTGACTGATATTATATTTATTAAATTTAATATCGCTGTAGGCTGTAGGCAATTATAATATTTAATAGTTTTTAAATTACTGTATGAAATAGTACACTATAGTAAATAGTATACTATTCATACATACATACAGTAACGCCTTGTCCCCGTTGGGGTAGACACAGACTATTTTTCTCCACTTACTACAATCGTGACGTCAAGGGCTTTCGCTTCATTCATGACATATTTCATGTATCGGTTGTAGGTACTTTTGACATGGCCTTTCTTTAGAACAATATTAATTTGTTCTAGTATAAAGTATGCCTAAATCGACCCGAAAAGGAATGGTCAAGTAGGTAGTACTTGACCATTCATTTTCATCTTATCAATTTCTTTTATTCTCGACAAAGATCCGAGTTCGAGCATTGGGATATGCTGAAAACCAGCGCTGCGTCTCCCCCACGTAGCATCTAGCTGAGCATATCCCTATTGCCATAGCAAGGAAATTTTAATTAATTAGGTAATTAGATATAATATTATTATTTTAGGTTATATAAGTACTGCATAGATAAATAGTCAATATTATTGTTATTATAATTTTTTTTTGTATCTTGTGATTGTAACGTCTACCTTGTAATCTTTTCTATTTTCTGTATGTAATTTTTTGTGGCAATAAACACTTATTTTATTTATTTATTATTATTTATTATATTACACATAAACATTATTATGTATATCAATTGTAATAATTCTTGTCGATTAAAGGTATTACCTTTAATTGACCTAGACACGTCCTACGTCCAAAACAAACTTGGGCACCATTTCGTAAGATCAATAAATAAATAGTTTGTCCACAAGGAGAAAACATAATTCCGTCTCACATCCAATTTACCGTTTCTTATAACATGAAATAACACCATAATAATGTGTAACGGTGCCTAAGCAAACATTTTTAATGGCGCGGCAGCCATGTTTGCCTGCCAGCCGTGTCAAACATGACCGGGGAAGGATTATCCGTTTCGTTTGGGGAAAAATGAACGGTATAATTTATTGGCGGGCATCGCTACCTACTTAAAAATTTTGTATTATAATAGAATTTGATAAATTTGATGACTGAGATGCCTAAATTATTTTACGATTATGCTACTCTTTTTGCGTGGACGCTCTTTGTCTCTCGTATTATTTTGCCACTTGCCACTTATATTATAAATGCTTAAGTTTGTGAGCATTGAGCATGGACGCCAAAACTACTGAACCGATGGTTGTGACCGTTATCGCATTTTCGATAAGTAGGCAAGAATTAGCTCGTGATAAGTATTTTAATAGTACCTATTATGACCTATTACCTATATTGTTTAGAATTTTTTTCAAATTTCAAAAATTCTTTTTTAACGTGTACAAAGGAATTTTTGTTACAGTTTAGTCCCTGCCTCTTTGCTTTTAAGATAAGATAAGATAAGATAAGAAAATCCTTTATTGCCTCTAAATATAAAAAGATAAACAAAATTACACATTAAATACACACATTTAAATACATTAATTAACCCTACATATAATAATATTACAAAGTAGTGAGGAAACAGGGCAATAGGGATACCTTCAGCATATGTTGGGAGCACATAAGCTGTAACAGCTGTTAAAACAGTTTAAAAATTCTACTTAATATTATAAATGCGAAAGTTTGTGAGGATGGATGGATGGATGGATGGGTGTTTGTTACTCATTCACGCCAAAACTACTGTACCGATTGGGCTGAAATTCGGTATATAGATAGTGAGACCCTGGATTAACATAAAAAATACTTTGTATCCCGATATTCCCACGGGAATGAAGACTACGCGCGTGAAACCGCGGGGCACAGCTGATGTTATATTATATTAGCTATCCCGCTAATATTTTCTTAGCCTTTGTAATAATCTATAATTATGATATTTTATATTTTTATTGACTAAGCGGTCTTTTCCCTTGAAATACGATCTATGGCCGATGGGGCTGTAAAGTTCTCGAATGGAGACCATGGACCGGCAAGCGCAGCGTAGGACGTCCACCCATACGGTGGACAAACGGCCTGAAAAGGATGGCAGAGCCTGGAATATAAGGGGGAGGTATATTATGTTCAGCAGTGGACGTCTTATGGTTGAGAAGATGATGGTGATGACACTCAATCACAGAAAAACATTCAACTAAGTAACATAATATATCAATAAGAATGACCAACTAATACTATAAGTTAACCAAATTATTAATAGGAGTCAAGTTAAAAATGGCAATTTGATTTCGGTAACACAATCGACTGACCCTACTCTGTTACTGTCATGTCCAATCATTAGATTTTCTACCTATCTTTCCTACTTATGTCATTTTAATACATATTTTATCCTAAATAAGGCTCAAAATTGATTGACTTGGGTAAATCATTAAATAAAACGTTTATAGTCGGTGGACTGCTGAAAAACAAAGTTGTGATCGACGTTATAGAATTACAGGAAATGGGATTGAGAAAAACATAACATAACATACATTCACGCCTTTTTTCCCGAAGGGGTAGGCAGAGGTGTACCCAGGACTCAGTCCCATAGTAGATACACCCACATTTCGCCAGTATGTTATTGGTCCCATGTAATAGAGGGCGAGCCTATTGCCATCTACCGGGCACAGTTCCAGACTCCAGGCAGTTATTGAGATAATCCCTAATGGAAAAATCCAATATTTAACACTTTGCCTGACCTGGGGATCGAACCCGGGACCTCTTGATTGGCAGTCGAGCATGCGCCCACTACGCCACCGAGGCAGTCATGGGATTGAGAAACTAAAGATAATTCTTATACGAACATACTAGCTATGGCCCGCGGTTTCACCCGCGCAGTCATCGTTCCCGTGAGAATATCGGACAAAAAGTACCATAATATGTGTTATTCCAGGGGGTCAAAGATTCATAACCCACTTACTTGATGCCCACAACTCAGGTTCCAATACCTAGTAATGGGCACCATTAAGCCGTACAGGATTCGGTACTTAAAAATTGGTCTAGAAAATTTAATTCTCTATAGAACAAGAAAAAAATATACATTCACAAATGTGCTGCAGGCAGTTAGTTCTGTGTCCCGAGATACAAGATATTATCTTAGTTCAGGCGCAGGACTTCCATGGTTCTGTGAGTAGTATTGTGAATTATAATTTTTAAAATCACTAAAAACCTCTAGAATGCCATAAGTCTAACATTCAATAGACCTAATTGATGGTTATTTTAATAAAATTAAGTCTATCATTATTTTTAAGACGTACACCTAAGTCTTGACCTATATTTATTTTTTGTAGTGGTAGGCCTCTTTTGCAGGAGGCCGCCTGGGGAAGTACCACACCTTTGCCAGTTATTCATCCGCCAAGCAGTAATGTGCAAACATTACTGTGTTCCGGTATGAAGGGCAATGTTACCAGCGAAATTACTGGGCATGATGAGATTCAACAACTCATATCTCAGGGTGACAGGCGCAGTGCAGTGCCGCACAGAATTTTGAATTTTAAAACACTGGGTGGCACTGTGTCTGTGGACAATCATGATGCTTACCATCAGGCACCTGATTTGCTCGTCTTGTTACTCGCTATCATAAAAAAAAAAAAAAAATTCCTGTACTATTTTCTAAGGTTTTTATGATAAATAAATAAACTTTAAACCGGGCCCTAGGCGGTGGGTGCGGGGACATTCACCGCCGATGACATATGCCCCAGAGAAGGTGCGCGCGGTTTTAACTCGCATCCCTGAGAGGTTGGTGTGAACGCACTTCACCCTGCCGAGAAGAGGTCCACTAATTACGGACCAGCGCCGTTGGGGCTACGGACGATTGCCTCGGCGTACCCGTAGTCCCAACGATAGGCGTAGTGTTGTCCCGGGGTTTTAGTGGGTATACCCGCCAGCAATGATGACGGGGAGTCCCGCATAACCACTCCACGCTCTTAGAGTGTGGGGTGGTATGTATAACGCATTTCCCCGGGTCAAAAAAAAAGGGGGTTCAAAGATTAGTTTAGTTAATTTTAAAGGGAGTGGATGCAACTTAACCTAATACTTCACGAGGTTTGACCATACACACTCCTACAGACTTACACTACAATAATAATATCGCCTGCTTTGGTGAGGTCCCAGGTTCGATCCCCAGGGCAGGCAAGTTTTATTGGATTTTATACATACATACATACAGTCACGCCTTGTTCCCGTTGGGGTAGGCAGAGACTATTTCTTTCCACTTGCTACGATCCTGACATACAACTTTCGCTTCTTCCACTTTCATCACATTCTTCATGCATGCTCGTCGGTTGTTGGTGCTTTTGACCTGGCCTTTCCGTAAGATAACATGGATTTTATAATTGGCAATTATCTCTATGACAGCCTGGAGTCTGGAACGGTGCCCGGTAGATAGCAATAATAATAAATAATAATAATTTTGAATTTCTAACAGAACGGGTAACCCCAATTCCACTGCTCGAGTCAATTTAAATGGGTTATGTGGGAGTTTCAGATCGCCAAGATTCCTACAAGGCCTCCAACATGACCTAACGACTGCCCTCTACATATCTAATAAGCCCTATAACATGAAACTAATAACATACTGGCGAAAAATGGGTGTACCTACTAACATGGGACGTACCTAGTCCTATGAATGGACTCGAGTAGTGAAATTGGGGTAACGCGTTCTGTTAGAGTATAAATTCAAATTATTTATTATAATTATTTATGTTGTGTTCACATTAAGTACGGTAACCTCTAATCACACAAGGGCAATATTGATCGTTAGTCTGCTATGAATTACATGGTTCCCGTGGTTAATTCGTTCAAGTTCCCAATCCATTACAACAGTAACTGAACGTTCGATGCCTCGTTAATGGTGGCATGCTCGTTTATTAAACCGTTGACCATGACATAAAAAAATGTCATATAACCCGGTTTTCGCAATACGAATACACTAGGACCCAGTGCGCTCGGACGGAACTCGGATGCTACTCGTGTTGTGTAAACAAGTCGTCCTAGCTCACTCGGACCAAGCTCAGACATAGGAGTTGACTAGGACAAATAAAAAAAACATACATTCACGCCTTTTTCCCGAAGGGGTAGGCAGAGGTGTACCCAGGACTCAGTCCCATAGTAGATACACCCACATTTCGCCAGTATGTTATTGGTCCCATGAAAGGGGGCGGGCCTATTGCCATCTACCGGGCACAGTTCCAGACTCCAAGCAGTTATTGAGATAATTCCTAATGGAAAAATCCAATATTTAACACTGCCTGACCTGGGGATTGAACCCGGGACCTCTTGATTGGCAGTCGAGCATGCGCCCTCTACGCCACCGAGGCAGTTGACTAGTACGGTGCTCTATAATTCTTACGAGCTGACTTAATTTGACTGCTTTTGCTGACGCGAAGTTTATAAAACAAAATGGCGACAAGTGAAATATTAGGATCACGTCAATATTATCTTAAGCTTTAAAGTATCGTTTTAAGTATTCTGGCTTCGGGTTTTTATTATTGCGAGTTAAAGTAAATTCTGGTAAGGACGGCAGGAACACGTTGGAGGCGGGCCGCTTACAACCGGACTGGATGGATGGACTTCCAAATGAACTTTTTCGTAACACCCAGTTACTGTTGATCACGTTTTTAAATCCATTTTTAGATCCAAATTTTTCTCTTTTATTTTTCATTCTTTCATTCTCATAGGTTTTTAACTTCAACACATATTTATAACTGCTACGATGACTTCTTTACCTCGCATTATTCAGTACTCATCTCGATTGCGCACTTGGATAGTAATGATACTGTAACTATATAAACGAAATTCGGAATGGACTAGTACAACTAAGCATCATCGGCATGCATCGCTGGCAGGGGATTTTTGGACTAAAAGGGTTCTTGACCCAGAACATCATCATCATCATATGCTCAATGTTGAAAGTCCACTGTTGACAGACCTCCTCGATAAATTTCCATCTAGTCCAGTTGTAAGCGGCTTGCATCCAGCGTTGCTGTGGTCTTTACTAGGTCATTTGTCCAACTTGTGGGTGAAGAAAATGTATGTTCATGATATTTATTTATTTATTTAATTTTTTAGTCGGACCAACAACTTTGTATCAGGAAAATACAACTATCTTATTAGACAATAGAGAGCTAATAATAGGTCATCGCGGATATGAAAATGAAAGAGAAGATATAGCAATACTAATGACTTTTAAAGTCGATACAATACAGAGGCTATTTTGTGTTACGGTGTCGTGGACGGAGACCCGTAATGGGCCTTATTGTGAGGCAGAGCGTACTGCCCCGATTCGGCTCGCCCTAGTGATTCATTTAGTTTGGCTAGTTGGCGATTCACTAATTAAGAATAAGTATTAGCAAGGTTTTGGTTTTCGTTTACGTTTGTGAATTAAAGTTGTTATAATATACAGGGTTACTGATTATTAATATGCATCCTCAAAAAGGGTCAATGCATTCATCATTATGAAGAACTAGCTGTGCCACACGGTGTCACCCGCGTGGTCTTCGTTCCCATGGGAATATCGGAATAAAAAGTACTCTTTGTGTAATTCCAGGATCTAAGCCACACAAAATTTATTCAGCTCAATCTGTTCAGTAGTTTTAGCGCGAGTAGTAAAAAAAACAGAACAAACCGCGCAAGATGGCGCTGGGTGCGACTTAGAACGCGCTAGCATTTTGTTTACGTGTTACAAAGGTAACTTTTTTACATTGTACTGAGATATTATATTTATAATAGGCTTGTTCTTAGTCGGTCACTCAAAAGATCACTCCGTACTGAACTAAGTCATTCAACAACAACAACATACATTCACGCCTTTTTCCCGAAGGGGTAGACAGAGGTGTACCCAGGACTCAGTCCCATAGTAGATACACCCACATTTCGCCAGTATGTTATTGGTCCCATGTAATAGGGGGCGAGCCTATTGCCATCTACCGGGCACAGTTCCAGACTCCAGGCAGTTATTGAGATAATTCCTAATGAAAAATCCAATATTTAACACTTTTGCCTGACCTGGGGATCGAACCCGGGACCTCTTGATTGGCAGACGAGCATGCGCCCTACGCCACCGAGGCAGTCGAAAAATACGAAGATTGCCCCTGAAATGACGAATAGTATTTCAGCGGATAAAACCGCGGAGCACAGCTTATGTGTTATTTATTTATTTATTAAATTTGAAATGTCACAAACAAACAAACAGTCCCAGTTGTATGTAAATAAACAGTAATTACTAATGCAGCACAAGTTTAATGTAGATGTTTATTACCCCATAAAAGTGATCAGGAGGGTGGCAATTACTACGACCAGATTGGCACTTGATTGGGAATTGATATTTTTAATTGATCAATTTCTCTAATTAAACCCGACAATATGAAATGAATCTTGGATGGATTTAGGTCAATTGGATTGTGAATTCGCTGGTAACATTGCCCTTCAGACCGGAACACAGTAATGTTTGCACATTACTGCTTGGCGGATGAATAACTGGCAAAGGTGTGGTACTTCCCCAGGCGGCCCCCTGCAAAAGAGGCCTACCACTACAAAAATGTGGCTTTATGTTCTTGGTTCCATGTAATAGGAGGCTAGCGTATTGCCGTCTACCAGGGACAGTTCTAGACTTGAGACAATGTTAAATTGAAAACACAATAATAACAATTTGCCTGATCTAGGGCACACCCCGGACACATGATTCAATTCCCATACAAAAGTCACGATATAACTACCTATACTACATAGACACTGCACACATGGAGTTTTGTACTCGCGCAAGTGTCCGCGAGATGATTTCCCAGCCAAGCGGGCTGTTCGAGAGCTCAATCTCGCTCGCGGGGTGAGGACGGTTCGATTTGGTAAGTGGATGACAGTCCATTTTGTACATAGTATTCAAGTAGTTCATAGTAGTGCCAATCAAGAGGTCCCGGGTTCGATCCCCAGGTCAGGCAAAAGTGTTAAATATTGGATTTTTCATTAGGAATTATCTCAATAACTGCCTGGAGTCTGGAACTGTGCCCGGTATTATTTGTTCTGTGCCTAGGGATCGAACCCGAGACCTCATGATCAACAGTAGCATTTGAGACCACAACGTCACTCATGCAGTTTTATTATAAACAGTTCAAAGACAAACATAAGTAATAACCATTAGAGTAATGTGTTGAGGCTTGTGATTCGCCGACGTCGATCTACCCACATTTGTCGACATAATGATCTCATTACTCCGCTTCGGTCGAATCAGTCCTACTATTGTCTGTGAAAACTTTAGAGCATACAGGGCGGAAATTGTACAGCGTAGGTCTTTCCTCTTCCAAGGGACATGAACAATTTTTTCATGTCTGTTCATGTTTGATATCTCTGAAACTGGCAGTTAAAAGAGTCTATTGCCAAACTTCCGTAATTCCATAAAATCGCCCGCGCGCAAACCTACTACTACGAAGAATACATCACGTGTATACACGCTTTAAATATGTGTGTAAGGATGCGCTACTGCCTCGTTGACTGCCTGATCGCAGGCGACATTAAATGGCGGGTGGAGGTGAGTGTCGCTTCCCACGGCTGAGATTGTAATGTGCGTGATTTTGGGCCAGATGGGCGTGGGTTCTTATAGTGTGCCTATAGGTGTTGTGTGGCACTGAGCCCACTGTGAGGTTGTTCACGAAAGCCCTTGCTCCGGGAACTAGCCAGCGGTTAATAATTAAATGAGCATGAGAACTGGGTTCTCAGAGCATGGGTGTTCGTTTGGCCTAGAGGATGAGAATAACGACTAATATTTATAAAGAGCGCCAGTCGATGTTCTCATCACAAGCATGAGATGTTGGATGCAAATAAAACTGAACACAAAATAAGATCACAAGTTCAATATATTGTCACAAAGCATTAAATATAAATTAGGCAATCACAGAAATAAAAATGAAATTGATATAGAAAACCTTAAAGTAACACCCTAAATACACAGATAATTATTATAATATCGGGTTACGACTTTATTAAATGAGAGAAGAGTCCTCAATACAACCTAAGTAGTATAGGGATATTCTTATCCTAGGACCTCCTTAAATACTAGGCTTTCCTACCTATTTTGGCCAGAATAAAATTAAATAAGCTAAATTAAAAAATATATACGGTGAAGCAGTTCAAAAATTAATGATAAATGAGGCAAAGGGGGGTCAAGCCGTGGTGCACGACAAAATGGCGTCGGCACCCAAATCGACGCGTCCGCGTGTCCGTTCCCACGGACTCGCCTGGGAAAACAGCCTGTACCCGTGCGATGCGCGGTGCGATCGGCGTGTACCCACGAGATATGTCAGGAGATCGGCCTGCGCCCTCGAACTCGAGTGGGTACACAGCCCGTACCCGCGTACTCGACGGGTAATGAACCCGTACCCGGAAGGATGACTGGATACACAGCCCGTACCCTGAAGATGTCTGGATACACTGCCCGTACCCTGAAGAAGTCTGGGGGGTCGGCCCGTACCCTGAAGGATGACTGGATGCACAGCCCGTACCCTGAAGGATGACTGGATGCACAGCCCGTACCCTGAACCCTGTGAACAATCACAGATTCGAGCCGTGTTCCAGAAAAACTAGGTGGGGCATGAGCATGAGGTAGGTATTACGAGAGAGAGAGAGAGAGAGAGAGAGAGAGAGAGTAAATATCCAAAGGGAACTTACCACGATTCACGTGGGGAATATCTGCACCCTCCAGATTGTCCACGCCTGGTTTGATGTAGATAAGTTCCTATCGACAATTAATAAACACATTATACACAAATACCTATTACGAGATCGGCGAGGGGAACCTCGCCGTGAGAAGACGGTAACATAAAAAAAAAACCAATGAGATGCTTACCGAAGAAAAGAATAGATCACTGATTTTAATATACTACTTGTCCCGACTCTGGGAACGAAGGATAAAAATATTTCTAAGCACATGTTAACTATAACCCCTTAAGAACAATGTCGGGGTTGACCACGCCCGAAGGCATGGCCCTCCCCGACCAAGTGACCCTTGTAGATGCTCCCCAAATAGCAGATGAAAATGAACGAGGGTCTCCGATCGGCAGCATATATAGGACCGGCTTCGACCACGAGCGAACCTTCTAGAAGCTCCCGTCAAGTGGGGGAATTAGGGATACCATCCCTCGAGAGGGATTCCCACAAAAACCGCTAAATCACAACAGGAAGAAATAACATGCCTCGTGAAGAGATGCTAAAACGCCCTAATTACATTCCAGAACAATAAGCCTGAATAAAAAGACAATCCCCTATCCTACTAGGATCGATGGAGGGACCTACGACTATTAAAATTACTGGTATCCTATATATATATCATAATAACAATAAATCCAAAATAACCCATTTTTAGGTATTTAATTTATGTTCTAACAAGACCTATTTATAAAAAAAAATAAAGTATTTTGTAAAGGACTGGTTAGTTAATTTTTTTTTGTTTGTTTTACCATTACCAAATTTAGTGCAGTTATCGGCTACTGACAACACCAGTTTACGTCCTGCCACTTGTTGCTGGGCGGGTGTTTTCGTCTGGCGCCACCCGCCAACAGATATGTGTCGATCCTAATGAGCTGATTCTAAGTAGGTGTTGCCGAGCGCTCTAAAGAGATTGGAATGTGATTCCATTTATTGAGTGCCTACCTACATGTTTAGAAAATGTTCAAAATATTATATTCGTTTTTGGAATTTAGTGTTCATAGCAATGGTCCATCTAAATATGTGAGACGAATACCTTTAAAATTTATTAGGATTAATTTTATTACTTGAATTTCAAGAAGGTTAAGCCCTCAGGTGTTACAAGATGATGACCTTTATATTTATAGTTTAGATTACACAAACAGTCTTGGGTTAATAGGTACATTTTAAATTCAAAACCAGGCCTGGGACACACAAACTGAAGCTACAAGGCTTCACGATATAATTTCTATGGGCTAGACAGAGAGAACAGATAGAGAGATACGCGATAGAAAGAGAGGCAGCCAGTATGTTAATATAACGATAATTAGTTAGGCGCGGTGCGAACCGAATTGCACTTTATTGCGTCGGAGCTAGAGTCGCTATTTATTTAAATGACGTTGAGGAGTGTCCTTACTGTATTCTGTGTATTCTATGCCAAAACTTGGATTAAAGTTATAGTAGCTGCAAACAGCTTACTGGATTCAGTTGAGAGTCTAGAGTAATAAAATATAATAGAATTACGAACGGTGTGTTCGTTCTGCAGTTTATTATTATTTCTAAGATCGCTTTTATGACCTTGGAACCAAAATCTGACTGAACTATTTCAAAATCAAATGCAATCTTAAACTTGGGTACTAAGCTTGAGAATTCCTTGAAAACTTCTGAAAGAATTTAGATTTACTAATTTTCTACTTTACTGTTGTAAATTTAAGGTTAAAAATCGGTTGCAAGTTTCTGTGGGTAGTCTACACGTATGGTCAGTACATTAAAATGAGGTCGTTTCGTGAAACTGGATCAGTTTTGATGAAATATGATTGTGACACCACGTTATTGATAAGAATTTTGGCGCGTATTCGATAGAGCTCACCCGAGGAGGACAAAAGGTTGGCATATGAAAGGATATTATCATAATTCTAGTGGCCTCTTTTGCAGGGGGCCGCCTGGGGAAATACCACACCTTTGCCAGTTATTCATCCGCCAAGCAGTAATGTGCAAACATTATACTGTGTTCCGGTCTAAAGGGTAATGTAACCAGCGAAATTACTGGGCATGACGAGTTTCTACAACTAATCTCAGGGTGACAGGCGCAGTGCAGTGCCGCGCAGAATTTTTAATTTTAAAACACTGGGTGGCACTGTGTCTGATATGGGCAATCATGATGCTTACCATCAGGCACCTGATTTGCTCGTCCTGTCACTCACTATCATAAAAAAAGATAATATTATATAAGTAAGCGTAGGACGTCCACCCACAAAGTGTACAGACGATCTGATAAAGACGGCAGGAACACGCTGGAGGCTGGCCGCTTGCAACCGGACTGGATGGTAATCTATGGGGAAGGCCTATGTTCAGCTATGGACGTCCTAGGGCTGAGATGATGATGATGATGATGATGATGATGATAATGATGATGATGATGATAAAGAAGCCTGTGTAAGCGCGTAGAGGTGACGACTTTAACATTGACATTATCTATCAAAACATTATTGTCTAGACTCTAGACCAATGAGTTTACAGTCATTTGTAGTCACCTCACGAAAAACTTATCATCGACACCCCTAGTTTAGAGAGGCCAATCATTAGACAAATTGTTTACGAATTTAAAATATTCCAAGCACGTTTTGGCTTTGATATTTAACCTTTAGGGGTGTCTCATTGAAAATTACTCATGTTTTGATATTCGCCAAGGTTATTCTGAATTTACATAAAATAAATATTCAAATTATTACGTGTCTGAGCAGTTATTTCTAGATTTATGTAGATAATCTAATTAGTTGGGTAGTCATAATTTTTTTAAAAATACTAAAGCTACAAACTCTACCCAAATTTTGCCCATTTTCCGCTGACTGCAGCAAAGCAATAAAGCCCACAATTGCGTGCAGCCGAATGGTCTCCCGCTGACGTTCTCAAGAATTAAAGAATCTTTCTATATTCAAAACACGCCTTAACAGTCACTAAACATTTTTGTTTTCCTAGTGCACGCCAATAACTCAATTCGACGAAAAACCTCTCTAGTGCACATTTTGGCCGCATTTGCACCACTTTATATTCGTAGCACCGACATTAGAAGGAAGTGGGAGGTGCTTTACTGCCGTATATTATCCTTCTATCGGATGCTACTCGCTATACTTTGTTTTGAAGCACGTTACGTACAGTCGAGTTTAAAATTGGAGCTATTATTCATTTATATCAAATGTTTTCTTTAGACAATGACGTTATTACAATAATGTTACATAGAACTCTCCGGCAGGAACACGCTGGATGCAAGCTGCTTACAACCCGACTACCTAGATGGAAATTTATGGGTGAGACCGATGTCACGCGATGAACATCCTATTGTAGAGATAATGATGTCACAATACCCTTAGTCTTGTAAAAATTTCACAGTAAACGTGTAACAAAGTGACTGACATATTTATATATAGTTATATATATAGGTATATACACTTTGACTAGTTTTTTACATATAAATCTAGAAATTTCAAAGCTTTATTCAGCCGGCGCACTCTACTTTGTACGGTCTGTTTATGGTAGTGTATCAGTGTAACGTACGGAGTCTCCTTTATGCTACTGCTCCAGTCTTACCATTATGTGTTGGATTATTGTGTCACCTATGTTACTATAATAAATAACAAGCCTCTGGCCCAACAACTGGTCCCTATATATCTCATAGTTGACAAGCTGTATCTACATAAGAAACCCTAATAATAGTTTATATCGCTAATATTTATTCTAGAATTTGGAGTGACAAAAGATAGAAAATGCAATCTCGCTCGCACTTTCAGCCGACCATCGTAAAGGTACAGACTGTGTTGAGAGGTATAAAGGTCAAGAGTTGGACCATTGTAATACGTTTGGCGAATATAATAATATATATCTACCCT
This sequence comes from Hemistola chrysoprasaria, assembly GCA_947063395.1. Classification (NCBI taxonomy): domain Eukaryota; kingdom Metazoa; phylum Arthropoda; class Insecta; order Lepidoptera; family Geometridae; genus Hemistola; species Hemistola chrysoprasaria. The sequence goes on from OX346719.1 coordinate 1,778,751, forward strand.
TCAACTCTTCTAACGTCAATTTGTGGTTACTTTTCGTGCTCCAGACCGATTCAGGTTTTGAAGCATAACTCAGGATAAGAGGTTCGGGAAAGATCGAAATCATATTAGTAACTAGTGTAAGTACAGCGGCTTTGCCCGCTCGCAATTATCAAATATGGGAGTTTTATAACAAAACTTTGAGGCCCTTTTTGGACTCCTTTAAATGTGAAATTTCAATTATTCTTTCTAAGCGCACGTCCAGTCTACGAAAAGAACCTACATTCTAATTTTCACGTCTCTAGGATCGGAGGTTTGGGCTCTGTGTTGCATGTCAGTCAGTGAGTCATTCAGTCTGATTCGAGTTTATTGCCCTCCATGTTCAAATTGATATTGCCTGCAGTTGCCTCCAGTTTTAAACCCGACTGTACAAAAATGTTGCGTGATAGAGATCGGAGTTTTGGGGCCAATGAATTTGTGTTCGCACAGATCAGAGTAACATCTTTATGGGTTGTTTTCACAAATAATCACGCTTTTCTTTGGCTGGGTCGTATTTAAGTACTGGTAGCATGGTATATTGAACTATTGGCACAGAACAGATAATAATACTACGTATAGAATGGACACTGTAATCCGCCCACCAAATGGGGCTTACCTCACCCCGCGAGCGAGACTGAGACCTAATCAAGACCCCGTGAGCTCGGAACGCACCTCACGCACACTCTTGCGCGTGTACAAAACTCCATGTGTGCAGTGTCTGTGTAGTAGGTAGTTATATCGCGGCTTTTGTATGGGAATTGAGTCGAGTGTCCGGGATGTGCTATTGGCCCATTTAAACCTGATGCTGCAGCAGGTCAGGGAAACCATGTCGTTGCATAGTGATAAAATGACAGGATACCAAATTTCGCATCGATTGGACTATTAGAAGTTGGTAAAATCCTTTTAGTAGCTACAAGAGAGCTGCTAATCAAACGACTGAATCGATTATCATAAGTCAGCTTAGACTGCCTCGGTGGCGTAGTAGGCGCAAGCTCGACTGCCGATCATGAGGTCCTGGGTTCGATCCCCAGGTCCGGTCAAGTGTTACTGGATTTTTCCATTAGGAATTATCTCAATGGCAACCTGGAGTCTGGAACTGTGCCCGGTAGATGGCAATAGGTTCGCCCCCTATAACATGGGACCAATAACATATTGACGAAAAGTGGGTGTATCTACTATGGGACTGAGTCCTGGGTACACCTCTGGCTACGTCTTCGTGACACTTTCTATCACGTCAGCTTATTAAAAAAAACCGCATCAACGTCGGTCGATTTATCTAGGAGCTACGATGCCACAGGTAGATACAGACACGTTAAACTTATAACACCCCTTCTGTTTCTTGATCAAAGGTGAAAAAATATTGTTTAGTTTTTATAACACTCAAAGAAAACCATGATAATGAACCATCGCCCAAGGCTCCTACAGGGCCAATATGAAGTGTATCCCTGAAAGACGATATTAGGGTCCTCGCACATCGGCGTACATGCGTGCAGAATTTCTATTAGATACCTAAAGGCCGATTTGCTTTATGTTCTAAGGGTGCATAGGTAATGCTATCCCAGCGAGCCTCAATTTATGGAGCCAAAGGTCGAGATGGGTTAAAAATATGGCCGGTATGAATAGAAAGTTCGTTTGGTTCTGATTTATTTCTCCATGAATTTTAGGCACGGAAATTATATATTAATTCTTGCGTGAATTGAAAATGAGGCAGGTACGTGACCGCACGGCATCAATTTTTTTATTGTTTTGATTAGAAAATTTTGATTACTATAAGCTCTTTTTGATTTTATATTGGACTAGCGTTATTCCTGCGACTTCGAATTTTTTTCAACATCTTAATGAAAACCTATGTATACTATGTACAAAATTCAGCTCTCTGGAGACAAGGGTTAGGCGTTGATCAGTGAGTGTATGTCAGTCAGTCAGGACTAATACAAAGATAGATTTAATTTTCTTTTTAATGAATGAATGAATGAATGATAACACTTTATTGGTACCACAATTATACAAAAAAGGCAAAAAGAAAACTTAAAAACTAGAAAGAGTAACAACAGGCGGCCTTATCGCTCAGAGCCAGATAAAGAATTAAAAACCACATAAAAATACATATATACACATACATTCACGCCTTTTTCCCGAAGGGGTAGGCAGAGGTGTACCCAGGACTCAGTCCCATAGTAGATACACCCACATTTCGCCAGTATGTTATTGGTCCCATGTAATAGGGGGCGAGCCTATTGCCATCTTATGGGAACAGTTCCAGACTCCAGGCAGTTATTGAGATAACTCCTAATGGAAAAATCCAATATTTAACACTGCCTGACCTGGGGATCGAACCCGGGACCTCGGCACCGAGGCGAGGTATAAAAATACAGCTGTTGATTTTATGATCAGTTTATGGTTTCAAGGTCAAGCCAGGATTGATAGTATCATGACATAAGAGTAATATTTTTTTTAAATAACACTGACCGTGTTTGACCACAATCTCACCTTATGCGAAGTGAAGAAGTGGCCTAAGATGGTTCTAAAGTTTTTAAGATTAGTGGCAGCACTGCTGTGACATCACTGCTGTGTGCTACCGAGATCGGAATCAGAACTTTAGGATAAGACCGCCACTTGATACCATTAACTGTACAACACCCTCGTAATCCAATCCTCGAAGTACTCGAAAGTTCAAGCTGGAAGTCCGCCCCTCCGCAGACGCCCTCGCAACGTCCTGGACGACCCGGACGATTCTATCGCCGCCGTCACATCAGCGGCGCTAGGCTCGCCCAATCCTACCAATTTACACAACAGTGGCTCCGTTTTCGGTACTGTTTCCGGATACTAGATCTACCAACTCATACAACAACACCTTCTTCGGCGAGGTCGAAGATCTCTCAGTTTCTTTAAGATCGGTTAGTTTCTCTCCAAATAATCAAATAGATGAAACCATTGATAGGGCCCTAGGACACTCCCCTCCTGGGGTGCCAGGGCAAGTCTAACCCCACGTATACTGGCGACGGCCTAAGCCGAGGTTCGTACCGTCTAGGTGCCCTTGTGTTAGCCGCCGTTAAACTTTATATCGAGCGCCTCCTGCGCTCACCACTACCCGGTAAAGTTGTAGAAGCCATCTGAGGCCAACAGCATAGTTCATTTAAAAAAAAAAAAAGATTAACTGTGGGGTCAGGTGGAACAATTGGAGGATAGTGGTAAACGTTATGGATGGCAACAATTTCATATTCCTGAAATCCCTACTGGGTGAGACTCTGGAGACTTGTTCAATTTTTTCATAGATCCCATACGTAAATGAATCCCATTACCAGAGGCTACTTCCGAAACAATAAACTTTGGCCATCTATTACACTTTCCACCATCCTTGGGGTAATTGACCTTATCTGACCTTACCTACGCGTACAATATAGTACATTGTTACACAAGAGGCTAAAAAGACCTAAAGAAAGAAGAAAGAGAAGAAAGAGAAGAGAAGAGGCTAAAGAGAAGAGAAGTATACGTGGGAGTAAAATGGAAACCCAGATATAATGGGATTTAGCGCCGTGTATAAAATAAAATTATTAATTTCATCAAAATATTTCAACTAATATCCTATACGTGAGACACCAAAAAATACTAACTCTTTGGACTTTCTGAGCAAGACGAGTGAAAATGTGTTTATCGATCAATACGCTATGTAAAATATATTCCCGTGTGTTTTTATAGTGGGCTTTCATCTTAAATCATTGCGAGCCGCGAACATAATGCTACATGAAGAAATTGCCTCGGACACGATAGAGCGAATATGATATCATTTTCCTTGGTTTCCTTTTAAGTAGATATTTTATAGAAGCTATTTACAGGGACTGAGTACTGCTTTTCACCTCTGCCACAGATAATAATACTACGTATAGAATGGACACTGTCATCCGCCCACCAATCGGCCTTCCTCACCCCCGCGAACGAGATTGAGCCCTCCACGAGCCCTGCTTGTATGGGAAATCACCTCACGCACACTCTTGCACGTGTACAAACCTCCATGTGTGTGCTGTCTGTGTAATAGGTAGTTACAGCGCGCCTTTCATATGGGAATTGAGTCGAGTGTCCTGGGTGTGCCTAGGCCTCCTACCCCTCCGGGAAAAGATCTTTTTTTTTATGATAGTGAGTGACAAGACGAGCAAATCAGGTGCCTGATGGTAAGCATCACGATTGCCCATATCAGACACAGTGCCATCCAGTGATTTAAAACTCAAAATTCGCGCGGCACTGCACTGCGCCTGTCACCCTGAGATATTAGTTGTTGAATCTCGTCATGCCCAGTAATTTCGCTGGTAACATTGCCCTTCAGACCGGAACACAGTAATGTTTGCACATTACTGTTTGGCTGTTGAATAACTGGCAAAGTTGTGGTACTTCCCCAGGCGGCCCCCTGCTAAAGAGGCCTACCACTACAAGTTACTGTTATGTTAATGATGTTTTATATCAACTTTAGTTTTAACCTGTTTACCCATTACATCATTATAGGAGCGTTGTATGAATGTATCCAAACAGGCGACGGATATGGGACGATGTACCTTGCCCACTATAGCGTAACAACACGGTTCGCATAGAAATTGTTGGAGAACGGCACTAAAATGATCAATCAACAAATGATTTATAGTGGGAAGGTCTCATTCATTTATATACAAAGATTTTATTTTTGTCGCTAAAGTCCTTTTAACAATCCCTTCCTTCCCTTTTTTTTGCGTACCTGTGTAGTGGACAAAGTGTTTTAAGTTAGTGTTATATTTTATATATTTTTGAAATAATTTTATCACCGGTCCGATAGTAAAAAACGAAGTCGATTTCTGTATAAGTCGAATGGGACACGGTAGATTTAATTTGATCCTTTCAGACTAGTGTTAAACTAATGACATAGACTATACATTTCTACTATTTCATTAGTTTACACACAATGTTACTTCCCAAAAACATCCTTACCAGCGGACACTTTTCATATAATTTGTACAATACAGTGTTAAAAAATCGATTACAGACGCGCGGATATGTTATTTTCAAAAATGTCGTTACAGTTTTTTTACGGAAACCTAGTGAGTCCTTCCAGCATTATTCCAAATTTACGGTTAGATGTTCCTAATGACACTTTTACAATAAACCACCCTATATACTGTGATATTATTCAAGCGTGACTTTTTGATACAGAATTTTCTGAATAGTGAAGCAAAAAGTATTACCTAATACATTTTACCCCAAACCACGTTTGCACCCAACAAACAAGTTTGCATTCAGACAAACACTATAATAACTTTACGATCTCCGGCGAGACCGACGCGGCGTTCGGCTTTACATAAACGTGCACCGACTTCTACTCGTGTAAACTGAACTTAATGGCGAATCTGAATGATACTCCGTGCACTTCTACACGTTTTGAATCATATCATGATTACATTGAAACAACATACTCGTAGCCTTTGGGTGCCGGCATTAGAATATTACTTAATCATTCCTACACGTGGTAGCCGTAAAACTATTAACTAATTACGCTAAATGTTTAGCTAAATCTAACTGTTCATCATCATCATCATCGCAGCGCAGTTCGACGGTTTTTTGCAAAGGGCGCTGCTATCCGTTCTCTGGATCTGTTAACCCTTAGCCGGCTGTTACGGCAACCACGGATAAAGAGGGTGGAGCACTATTCTAAGCCGGTAACTCCACGGTGAAAGCTAACTATTAGCGTTAGCTAAACATTCAGCGTGCACAACCTAAGGGGATATCTGCACACTTACTTTTTTGATCGGGGGTTAAAAAATGACGAAAAGCAAACCTTGGCCGCAGCCAGGGTAACTGCTATTAAGTGTTAGGTTACATTATGTACTTGACAGATTTGGCAAATGATTTTCGAGTGAAGTCCATGATTGGGTGCCAAATTATACTCTGTGGTGCCTGTGTTATTGAGGGGTCTAAAATATCGGCAGAAATTGGCAAATGCATAACCCTGCGGCCAAGCAATACTCCAAGGAGGAGATAATAAACCTTTATGGAGTAAAGAAGAAAAAAAAATATCGGCATAAGGTAGGTACATATTAACGGGAAGATTTAATATGTAATAATAAAACATAGCGGAAGATATAAACCCGGAGGCTTGAGATTAATGAGAAGGTCATTGTTGCAGAATAATCCACATTTATTTTATCATTGAACTTAAATGTGTTAAAGATCAGATGAGGCCAAGTAATTAAATGTTACCACATCAAATAATGTAACAAAACAATATACACTAAAAGTTTCTAGTGTTTCTCTTTTTAGAGGACTTTCCAAGGCAAGAACGCAAGGTAGATTCATTACAGTTTAACATCATTATTGGGACCGATTTGAATAATAATATTTGAACTTGAGTTCTTGTTTTAAAACCTTATTTTGATATTGGGGCACCTTAGAAGTCATTGTAAGTGGGGAGCCCAATAGAAGAACATGAATAACTGTATCACAGACCAAGAGTAGCGAGTCACTAACTAAATTTCACGGTCGGACGGACTTTGGCGCTGCGGTAATGGCCACCGATACTCAGAGTTAGTTAGCCACTTCAATTCGAATCTAGAATCTAGACTACCGTATTTATGGATATACTATGGATACTGGATAGTTGATCTATTTATTAGTCAAAGTAATTGTAATGAAAAAGTTAAGACTCTCTAGACTCCAGAGGATGAGGACTAACTCCCGTATTTAAAAACAATACTATCAAAGTCAAACTTAAAATAAATAAGTCTTAAAAAGACAGTTTTAAACGTTATTAAATATTATTAATAACTACTAATGAATCTACCGTACGTACGTACGTACGTACAAGAAACTTGTAGGGATTTTTTTTTCAAGTACGAGTTATTTGATTTGGCTACATTTGTTTGGTTTGCTTGTACGGGCATACATTTTCAGGCATTTTTGTCCTCTATAAATTGGTTATCTTTATAACAAGCCTTTCCTAATAAAGTCGATACTATGATGGCCCAAGCGCATAGAGCCGGTAAATCCCCTGCCCTGTCGAACGCGGTGAGAAATTCCTTACTTTTATGTAAGCATAAGTATTGTTCTTAAATACAAGCGACACGTATTGTAAGATTTCTTCTGATGCAAATAATATATTATGTTAGAAGAAAATTAGAAACAAAGAAATATAAATATAGTAATTTAGAAAAATAATACATTTAACTGGTACGCTTGATTTTATGTTCATGCCACTTTACTACTGGCTAAATCGTAGGATTGGCACAAAATGTTCCAATTCTCTTTGTCACTCTTTAATGCATTTAATTTAGGTACTAAGAAATCATAAATAAAAAATGATGAAGTATACCTACTTCTAATTAGTACAGCTTTTCCTACTAAATTTCATTATGTATAAGTATTATGAGATGAATATTTTTTACCATATCTTGTCCAAAAAAAAGTATGAACATAAATTTTAATATTCGTTGTTCTTTCTCAAATGTATATATTTGGAAAGGAATTTTTTGAGCTCCATGAGAAATTTTAATAAAACATTCGTAACTACCTACTGTAAAACTGAAATACGTTTGTTTTTATTATAATATTTTTAGTAATATTAAATTAAAAAAGCAACGTAGCTTTTATTATATAATATTTCCACGAACAAATACTTATTTATACAGAAAGAAATAAACACACAAGTTAGTTTCGAGATACTGAGACTTTTGTAAAAAGCGTAATAAATAATATAAAACTATATAGTGGATATAATAAACTTTATGTGTATAGTAAATTTGAAAATTTTATTATCTTTTATTCTATAATAAATATAAAAAACTGGTTGGTTCTCTTTTGCAAAAAACATTTTTTAGGATTGTTTCATTCTGCAATATGGCTTAAGGCAGTATTCTTTTAATCCTTAAAGGCACCAAGCGGCTTGAATCTTTTTAAAGCTATTTTTGGTAGTGATAAAGCGACCATGCAGCATAGCTCTTTCCTGTTTTTATAAACTTGATTTAAAACAGGCTAGTTCCACAAGTACATGCTGTGTCTTTGATTGTAGTCAGTAGAATAGTAGCATTTTTATTGAGATGATAGGAAATGTGATATAAACGCCATCTATACATTTAACTCAATTTCAACAAAGTTGAGGGTTGGTTCCTTTCTGTATAAATACGTCCAAATACAAATAAGTCTCGTATGTAATAATATTATTTACCAAAATTACTCGTAAAATATAAACTGCAAAAATAAACCCAACACATAAAATTCTCTGTTGGTACCTATTTTGAAAATAAACTATACAAAAATTCGTTCGATAACGAAACACAATTTATGAAACAGAAAAATTGACCATTCTGTCCTAATACTGTCCCCAAAATCGTTTCGCTCAGAATGTTATTTTATCATAATACTAGTGGCCCGCCCCGGCTTCGCACGGGAGAAGTAGAAGTGAACGTTTTAACAGGAGTAAATTCGTGATACATTGTATTTTTATAGGTATAACCCTAATGGTTTACGCAGCGCACGCAAAGTAATGACTATTTCTGTTACAATGACCAAACCTTAACGGATGGAAACAATTTCCGAGGCCTATTTTGATGATACTACTACTACTACAAACCCCTAGTACGTTATTTTTACCACCATTAATTTTCATACCGCATAAAAATAATGACTTCTTCGATTATTGTGACTAAACCAAAACAGACTGATTTAATGTCCGTGGACTATTTTTTGTAGATAGTGATAATTACTACAAACCCCTAGCCCTAGAACATTACTTTATTCTACCATGAATAGTTTTCACCGCATGCATATAATGACTGTTCGATAATTATGACTAAACCAAAATAGATGAATATAATGTCCGTTCACTATTTTGTAGATATTGGTAAATACTACAAACCCCTAGTACATTACTTTATTCTACCACCAATAGATTTCCCAGCGCATGAAAGTTAATGACTGCTTCGATTATTGTGACTAAACCAAAATAGATGGATATAATTTCCGTAGACTATTTTGTAGATATTGATAAGTCCTACAAACCCATAGTACATTACTTTAATCTACCACCAATAGTTTTCACACTGCATGAAAAATAATGACTGCTTCGATTATTGTGACTAAAACCAAAATAGATGGTTTAATGTCCGTTCACTATTTTGTACATATTGGTAAGTACTGCAAACCCCTAGTACATTACTTTATTCTACCACCAATACTTTTCACAGCGCATGCATATAATGACTGTTTCGATTATTGTGACTAAACTAAAATAGATGGATATAATGTCCGTGGACTATTTTGTAAATATTAGTAAGTACTACAAACCCCTAGTACATTATATTATTCTACCATTAATAGATTTCACAGCGCACGCAAGTTAATGAATATATTTGGTAATTATTTGACACCTTAATTCACAATATTGCAGATTTCTTGCGGATCCCTAATATTTTTCAAAACCTCGTAATATAGCCTATGTCACTCACACTGAATTAAGCTCTCCATAAGTAAAAGATTTTTTAAATCGGTCCAGTAGTTTCGGAACCTATTTGTTGCAAATAAAAAACAAAGTTTCTCGCTTTATACTATGATATTGGTATTGTTAATAGATTGATTATTCTGGAGACATATACGGATTACGGAAACAGTGAAAACAGTAAGAAGAGCATTCATAATTCGATGTTGTAGCAACCCAGTTTAATAGAGCTATGATAAAAAGAAGCGACTGCCTCTATGGCGTAGAGGGCGCAAGCTCGATTGCCAATCAAGAGGTCCCGGGTTCGAAACCCAGGTCAGGCAAAGTGATAAATATTGAATTTATCCATTAGGAATTATCTCAATACCTGCCTGGAGTCTAGAACTGTGCCCGGTAGATAGCAATAGGCTCGTCCCCTATTACATGGGACCAATAACATACTGGCGAAATGTGGGTCTACTGTGGGACTGAGTCCTGGGTACACCTCTGCCTACCCCTTCGGGAAAAAGGGCGTGAATGTATGTTTTTGTTATATTTTTTTTAAGTCATAAGCGCGTTTTAATTATTTACAGAACGCCATCTATTATGTAATGTTGGAACTAAATTACCTAAAAATGTTGCTTTAGGGTCGTTATGTCTTGCAAGAAAATATTGAAATTTTTCTGTAGCGCCATCTAGTAAGCATTGTTGGAACTAAAATATTCATAAGAAACTTTAAAAGTGTATTTTTTCACAAAAGGGTTGAAATTTTTGAAAACGCTGAAACACGTGTTTAATTATTTTCATTTTAGAATGTTTCTACAAAATTTGAAATTAATCGGCTGAAAAATGAAGTCTACTCCATAAAAACTTTCAACCCCTATTTAATACACTTAGGGGTAAAATTTTGAAAAATCCTTTCTTATTACTTGTCTAGACTGTAAAAATAATCTATTGTCAAAATTTCATCATCATCGGTCCAGTAGTTTTGGCTCTGGGTTGATGAGTCAGTCAGTCAGTCAGTCAGTGAATCACTTTCTCTCTTTATATAATAGTATAGATTATGTTTCTCCAATCAGTACACATGATACGCCTATACTCCGACGGAATATTTCATGAGGTCCGAAAAACTATGCCTATATCATAATATAAATTATTTCAAATTATGTCATAAAAATGTATGAGATTTATAACAATATTGTCAGGATATTGCTGACAGCGCCCTGAGCCTCGGGACGCAGGACCGAGCACACGGACGGAATAGAGATTGGAGATTTACGTATTAGAAAACGGACTTTCCAAACGGCCTTTGGGATTTGTGAGAAAACATTGAATTAAGGCTTCATTTTGATGGATGCCTGGCGCGTGACTTCTTATCGATAGGGACGATTATAGATTGCGACAGTTTGAAATTTAGAGCGATTATGCAAATTTTTGTAGAATTTTAACGTTGAAGGACAAAATAAGTCGTATAGTTACAATGGTTGCCATTGTAAATTTAGTGAAACGGACGGATGGATTTACAATTATCAATATAAATAAGGAAAGAGCAGTGTAGGGCATCCACATACAAGGTGGACATTATGACCTAGTGAAGACAGCATGTACACGATAGATGCAAGCCGCATACCACCGGACTAGATGGAAATCTACAGAGGAGGTGTATCCAGCAGTTGATTTCCAACATCTGAGATGATGATGATGATGAATATCTCAATATGACTTCAGAAAGGATGGCACAAGAAGCTCTTACGTCTAAACATTTCCAAAAAAAATTCAATCTAAATTTCAAATTATTCATTTAAATTACGTCTATTTATTTTTTGGAAGGAAAACTATGTGAAAATGATTAGACAGGTTAAATTAATTAATAATTGTACTTTCTTAGAAAAAAAAAAGCGCTAGTTCGTAACCAAACAGAAATACATCAATACCTATAATTATTACGTTTTATTTGGTTTTCTTGAGGCTTACTTGAATATACATATAGGAGGTTGAGTCAATGTGGGTAGGAAATTAGGAGAAAACCTAATTTTCATTAAATAAGTCGTCAGGTTAAAAACCTTTTGACATCTTCCATTGATCTTTGAATAATAGAGATTTGGTCCGTCCTAAATTCGGTAGGTTACAATAATAGGTTCGATCCTAAAGTAATTAAACAAAGAGGGTACTGACCCAACCATTGTTACAAATGAAATCATAATTTGCGTTTCGGTAGACATTGAGTTTGCAATAATTTAGGTGATATTTCTCCAACCACTTAAGATTGGACAATAGAAAAGTTTTAAGCTTTGATTTGACCTAGAGTTTCTTGCAAATAAAACTTTTTGAATTCGGATAGAGCTGTATTACGTAGCGTAAATGAACTTACAAAAAGGTGGATTCCGTCGAATAAAACAAAAAATGAAGCACCATAGTATCATCATCATCATCATTTCAGCCGTTGGTAATCCACTACTGAACATAGGCCTGCCCCATAAAGGGGGGTTTTGCCAATACTCGACACGCTTGGCAGGCGGATTGTCGAGCGCAGTGCGGTGGTTATTTGCAGAGGACGCTGCTGCCTGTACTCTGGATCTGTTAACCTTAACCGGCTTTTACGGCACCATAGTATGCCAGCTCGCTAATAATAACATGACGGCATGCACATTTGCACACCTTTTTCTAGGTTTATAGTTCATTTGGCTTTAAAAAGACTTTGAAACCAATCATTAATAAATCTACCATGAACTTGTATTGTATCGTAGACCGTACCGCATAAATGAGTGAATTTTGCTGAAAAAGAAGGTTGATCTTCCTTTTCTCTCAGAAAAAAACCGCTATATACGAAGTAGCAAAAACCTTTACGTGGTGACGATAAAAGTACACGTACTATAAAAAATACACCCTGTATGCCTTCACAGGCTTCCAATTTCCAAACTCATTTCCCGACATCAGTGCTTCGACGAAAGCATATAAAAGTTTCGCCATAGCCCATAAACCACTTTCGGCGCCTAAATTCAATCTAGCCATCATAACTGTGAGCAATTGTCTAGCTTTTAGCTCCCGACTGGATTCGGGTAGGAACTTTGAGACCCGTATTCTGGAACTTTATATATACCTGATTTCGAAGAGCGTGTGCTAAGATCGCCGTTTGCACAAAGCGTTTTACCAAAGCTTAGTTCTCAATACAATTTTAAAATGTTTTCTGTATTATTTTAGGAAAACCTACCTAGATTAAAATTAATGCATGAAATGACAAGAATTATTATTTAATAAAACACTTATTTTTCCATAACATTTTTTCGTTGCGATATCATAAAATAATAAGATTAATATGCCCAAATTAGGACAATGTCAACGTATAAGCATTGCTATACAACGTGGCAATGCCGCCAGTATCTTGGGTACGCTGCTATCTGACAGTGGTTTAGAGCATTAGGATTTTATATAGACTGACATGGTAGGTTGCTGTATTGTTAAGCCTTTCTGAAAAAATTAAGTTAATAAATGCACTCTGCTCTCAATAAAAATTCACAAGTAAATCTTATAAGATGTCAACTGCACAATAAAATAAATATAAGTACAAAAAAAATTCAACCGTGAGTCTTAACCCCATTTTCTCTGTCATGTTAAAAGTAGTTCTACTCATTAATGAAGAGTATCTGAGCTATGAATACGGACCTTAGTCGGTGGATAGTGTGGGAGCTGCGGGTAACTTTGTTACACTTCCGAACTGCAGATGGTCAGCTGGTGAAATTCGTCCATCTAATATTCAGGCGAGAAGTGAACAGACTGCATGGTTTCTTCAATTCGGGTCTGTAATTTAGTCTGTAAATAGTTTGACATTCTTTCCATCTAGTATTTTATCTGTAGTTTTAAATGAAATTGGGCATATTCTACCTACGGACAATTTTACACAATACTATGAAAAATTTTACAAATCGACCTTTTTTATTTGTATTTATCCCCTGTTTCCTCCTCTGAATCTCTGACTGCCTCGGTGGCGTAGTGGGCGCATGCTCGACTGCCAATCAAGAGGTCCCGGGTTCGATCCCCAGGTCAGGCATAGCGTTAAATATTGGATTTTTCCATTAGGAATTATCTCAATAGCTGCCTGGAGTCTGGAACTGTGCCCGGTATATGGCAATAGGCTCGCCCCCTATTACATGGGACCAATAACATACTGGCGAAATGTGGGTGTATCTACTATGGGACTGAGTCCTGGGTACACCTCTGCCTATCCCTTCGGGAAAAAGGCGTGAATGTATGTTATGTTTATGTTATGTTGTTCCTCCTCTGAAATTTTTAGAGAGATGTAAACTAAGTATGCTCCTGCTATTCTAGTTCCTCATATAAAGTCTAGGTTTTTTAGTGAACTTATTTTACTCGTGTGACGTTTCACAACAAAAAAAGATTATAAGAAAAAAAAAGATAACGACATTGTTTACTTTATCTTCAATATATCAGGTGGAAACAGGGGAATACAAAACATACATACAGTCACGCCTTATTCCCGGTGGGGTAGGCAGAGACTATTTCCCTCCACTTGCTACGATCCTGAAATACAGTTTTCGTTTAGTTCACTTTCATGACATTCTTCATACATCTTCGTCTGTAGGTATACTTTTGACTTGATCTTTCCTAAGAACAACGTCAATTTGTTTATGAAAAGTATGCCTACGTCTTCCTCTACCGACTTGACTATTCACATTAGCCTTATAAATCTTCTTCTCTTTTGTTAATCTCCTTCCATGCATGACATCCTCTCCAAATGTCCGAACCACCTCAACATTCCTTTCTCTATCTTTGACACACTACATCTTCTAACACGCCACAGCGGTCCCTTATCGCATTATTACCCATTTTGTCCATCAAGGTCACTCCAGTCATGCTTCTGAGGCTTTTCATCTCCACAGCATTAATCTTAATTTCATGCAGAAGCATGTTGGGTCTGGCAGAAGAATCTGCCAGACCCAACATTCACTACCATACGTAAGTGTAGGGATCAGTACTCCTATAGAGGGGTTGTCCATAGGGACAGCCAGTCGTTATTAGACACTTTTTAAAAATTAAAATTCATTTATTGCAGGTAACTAGACCCATAGATATTTCACACGTAACAAATACAATTATTATTATCATCACAATATTATCAAACTAAATTAAATTTGATTTTTTTTGACTGTTCAAAAACTGACTGTTCACTGGCAAACACACACTCGTTCAAAGACCTTTGACTTGAGGCACTGCGGTATTCTCTACCCACGGAAAATCAACATCTTTTGCAAAACTGCTTTTAGAGCCTTTATTACATAAAACGACACTCACTTTCATTCTGTTCAAATATTTCTAAGAATTTATTTATTAAATAGGACAGTTTCAGTGAAAATAGCTTTCCAATCTCTTTTACTCTTATACAAACCGTAACTAAGGCTTCTAACTTACTCAGTTACTCTGCTATTGAAAGACATCAGTAATTTTCTTTTACGTTCAAAACAATCTCTAACTTGTCGTAGAAAATATTCTATAACATCAACTATTTAGATTGACTGGAGAAGTTACAAAGTGGGCGATTCCAGCACTTAATTATAAGTTGAACGCTTTGCTGGCAGTAGTGGCGAACTAACTTTGTAGTCATTGAGATTGCTTCATACTGGTTTACGCTTTATACTGACCTAAATCTACAGTTATGAGTTCATTAATAGAAGCTTTTGTTATGTTTACTCGGCCAGTGTCTTACTAAAAAGCTGACCATACATGCTAGAGATAATCTCGATCACTAAAATGTCAACGTTTCATCTAATTCAGACTATACCAGCATAATATATTGCAAAAGCTTCCACGAGCAATAAACTCTTTAGCGCTCTACGAGATTATTGCTTCAAAAAAATGTATAAGTAATCGTCAAACTGGTAAGTATAAATTGTTTAAAATGAAATGATAAAAATTAAAGTCGTATGAAGCCCACTGCTAGACATAGGCCTCCTCTATTTTCAGGTTTCTATTACTTTCCAAGTTAGGCAAGCGGGTTAGCGAGCGCAGTTTGATGGTTTTTACGCAGAGTTGCTGCTGTTCGTCCTCTGGGTCTGAAGCCTTAGCCGGCTATTAGGGCAACGACGAGTAGAGAGGGTGGGGTACTATTCTATTATTGCCGGCACGTCATCTCACGCATTTAATTGTACGGTTAAACATTTTTATTTATAGTTTGAATAAATAAATACGTCTTTATTCTAAACAGGGTTCTAAAAACAGTTATTGGCAGCTACGCTACGAGAGCTATAAGCAGACAAGTGGAAGAGCAATACCCTCACTGTCTAGTACTAAACAGCTAAGAAAAATTTCGAAAAACACAACAAAAATATACCTTAAATTTTAATAATAGAGATTGTTTGCACAATAAAATTACTTTCGTCGTTGATGTCAAAAGTGAATTCCCTTACAAGAAATTGTGAATGGTTTATTTTTGTATGAAAGAGAAGTCCTTTTGTAAGGGAATATCTGATCTCAGCAATTTCAATTTAACACAAGCCCTGAAATTGATTCTACAAAATTTTTCAATAAGCATCTTGGAATGGAACCCTAGTTTAATATTGAACAAAAATGTGAAGTTATACTTAAAAGGGCATTGCCATGACTAGCATCTACTGTCGAAAAAATTGTTCGAATAGAAAATATTTTTTCGATACTCTAATGTTTTTTCTACTAGTTGTTCAGTTCAATGACAGGAAAGGGAGCCTTTAAGCAGTTTGACATAATCATGTGGAAAATTTACCAAATTGATGTTTTGTATTGCCCTATTTCCTCCAAATACAGTAAACTCATTTGATTTATTTATATCCTGATATTTTGAAGATAAAGTAAACTATGTCCCTATCTTTTTTTGTTCATAAACTCTTAATTTTTTTTATACTGACTCTTATCACGCAAGTAAAACTGATATTTCTAGAAGTTCACTATGAGAAAACCGAGCGTTTATAAGCAAAACTAAAATAACAGGGACAAAGTTTACTTCATTATAAAAATATCAGGATATTTTGTAGAATAGGTTATAAAATATTTGTAGGAAACTGGGGAATACAAAACAACGATTTCGTAGATTTTTCATAAGATTGTGTCAAATTTC
This sequence comes from Hemistola chrysoprasaria, assembly GCA_947063395.1. Classification (NCBI taxonomy): domain Eukaryota; kingdom Metazoa; phylum Arthropoda; class Insecta; order Lepidoptera; family Geometridae; genus Hemistola; species Hemistola chrysoprasaria. Next base: position 1,795,298 of record OX346719.1, read on the forward strand.
TCGTAACTAGGACACATATTACATATATTATTATTATTTGGGACAACTTCTACACACGGTTATCTAGTCCCAAACTAGGCTAGAAACCTGTTCTATGGTAAATAGAGAACTGAAATACATACTTATATACACTTATAACACTCAGGCACAGATCAAACAGACATGTTCATGCACACAAATTATTAACCTGGTCGGGGATCGAATCCGGGACCTGCGGCACAGAAAGCAGAGTTATTACCATCTGAGCCATCGAGGCTCTCTATTCTTGAGTACTCTTGAGTACTCAAGAATACAGACTACTTCTTACTGCACTTTTTAGCAACGCACCCTATGAAGGTTTAACATAACATACATTCACGCCTTTTTCCAGAAGGGGTAGGCAGAGGTTTAAAGGTACAAAACTAATTATTGGAAATATTTTCACATCAACAAGGTGTTCAAAATGCAAATTGTATTTACATAGGAATGTACACAAGTCCCTGTCAATGTTAAGGGACATCTCGCTTTATTGGCGTAGTTCCTTAAATTCAACAATTTCACTTTATAAATTCAACAAGTTTGAACTAAACGATGAATGGTGAAAAACAGTTTGACCTCTCATTCAAAAAAGTTCTCAAATTCAATAAATAACCAATAACACTTTGCCTGACCTGGGGGTCGAATCCAGGAATTCATGTTCGGCAGTCGAACTACAAATCGCGAAAATTTTAAAATTACTTTTTTCTGGGCAAAGACAGACCTAAGCCCTAGGCTTAATCGATTTGTTCCTAGAATATCAAAATGCTGTTATTGTAATGTCATGGTATTGTCAACCTTATATTGGGTGATAACATCGTCCTTAGACAAGCCGATAGATTTCGGTGAAGTTTAAAAATTGATTTTCATCAATCGTTTCTTCAGGCTCTAAAAGTCTCCAATCCATTCCAAGTGAAGAAAAACTCTAATCGCAGAGCATGTGCCCCGAATGGCTACCTCGATAAGACTCTTAATTTATTGCGTTTCTATATCTACGGGTTGAGATACTTAAAAGAAACAAAAACATACTGGAAGAGACAGCAAAGTATATAATATTTTTCATCATTCATTCATGCTGAGGCTTTGAGTAACGCGGTCTTCCATCTCTGCCGTCACGCAGAGGAGTCAATGATCTAATTAAAAGAATGCAGAAGCGGAAGACCATGTAGCTCAAAGTGCTCTGAGGCTGTAAGTTTTTTTTTTATGATAGTAACAAGACGAGCAAATCAGGTGCCTGTAGTAAGCATCATGATTGCCCATATCAAACACAGTTCCTCCACCCAGTGTGTTAAAATTCTCAAACTCATCATGCCTAGTAATTTTGCTGGTAACATTGCTCTTCAGACCGGAACACAGTAATGTTTGCACATTACTGCTTGGCGGATGTATAAATGGCAAAGGTGTAGTACTTCCCTAGGCGGCCCACTGCATAAGAGGCCTACAACTACAACAAAATATAATATTTGATAAACGATAAACACCTAAAGCTTTTTAGTGTAACCTTAAAAGCTTATACGAAAAAAGTTTCATATGCCCCCTATCACCGAAAGGGTTACAGATCAAACCGTTATGGAGTGAATAAAGTTCGAACTGTCCTCTCGTTGCTTATAGGGGGACAGATCAAACTTCCTTTCCAATCTGTTCCCATGAGGGGGAGAAAACAGGGTGACAGATCGGAATAATTCATAATAAAATAATCCCATCAGCCCTATCTAGAATCAATACATCCAAAGTATTGGTTTCAAAGCTAGCAGCTGTTGAGAATCTAGTTTTGTTCTCGTGTTATTCTTTCAGAAGTTAGTCGGAGAGACACGTCGGGACTTTAACATCTTTTTTTATACCTCTCTTGGATTTTATTCCAAGATATTGAGGGCTTTCTAGAGAAGGATGCTCGACGTCACAAGCCTTATTTCTCTTGGAGATTCTTGTGGAGGTTGTTTTATTATCAGTTCGAATTCTTTTTTAATGATAGCATAACTGCTTTGATTAATAATAAATATATAATTTCGACTGCCTCGGTGGCGTAATTTGCAATCGCTAGTGCCGATCATGAGTTCGCTGGTTTGATCCCCAGGGTGGGCAATGAGGGTTATTGGAATCTTCCTAATTCCTCTAAAAATTCTCAATTTTCTCAATTACAGCCTGGAGTCTTGAACCGTGCCCGTTATATAACAATATGCACGTTGATGTCATTACATACGTAAGTCTAAAAAAAGCAACTGGCGAAGTATCATTATGGGCGTACCTACTATGAGTAGTCTCATAGTACCCATAGTAGATACACTCTTCACTTCATCTTGGGTACACCACTACCTGCCCCTTCGTAAAAAAGGCGTAATGTTATCAAAACTGCTCAAAATAGCGCAACGAGCTATGGAGAGGGTTATGCTCGGGATTTCTCTGCGAGATCGAATCAGAAATGAGGAGATCCGTAGACGAACTAAAGTTATCGACACAGCCCAGCAGATTAGTAAGTTGAAGTGGCAATGGGCAGGGCACATAGCACGTAGAACTGATGGCCGATGGGGCTATAAAGTTCTCGAATGGAGACCACGGACTGGCAAGGGCAGCGTAGGATGTCTATATCCACAAGGTGGACTGACGATCTGAAAAGACAGCAGGATCACGCTGGATGCTGACCGCTTGCAACCGGACTAGATGGTATTCTATAGAGGAGGCCTTTGTTCAGCAATCTTGGGCGTCTGAGATGATTATGATGATCAAAGGTAAACACAGATGGGTACGAGTACATCGTAACTTTTGAATTGAATGAAAGTTGTTTTATATACGATTAGTACCTACTTATCAATGGTTCTATAAACCAATTTCTCTGCAGCAAAATCCAGCACTCCAATAATACAACATAATCCGAAGTTAGGGGCCGCTAATCCTGCTGAACATGGTCGGGAAAGCGTCCAGGTGCCATAAATTCTAGGCTAATCCTAGACTGGGCGTTTAGGTCATAAAGATTACCTCACTCATGATATATTGTGAGACTTTTTACCGCAATGCAATCACAGGAGATGTGAATGATCTATGAGTCTTTGCCGCGCCTTTTATAAGCTTCACTACGAGTATGTCTGTATTATGAATCCAGCTCAGTTTAGTTTTAATTCAATATCCCACCCTCAATTCAATACAAACTTTGAAGAACCAATGACGATATTAATAGAAGAGATATAATTTCTTTTTAGTGTTTTATTATAAGTAAAAACATTATGAAGTGTCATTTATACAAATATAAAAAAAGTACGTTTTAAAACGGCAAATAGGTTAATCAGAATTATGGAATTCTCAAGGAAAGACTTGAAATCACTTGAAACAGATTTGAATTGCAACAAAACGTACGACATATTTTAGATCTGTAAAAAAAATGTTTAAAGATACAGATTTTTTTGTAGTGGTGGGTCTCTTTTGCAGGGGGCCGCCTGGGGAAGTACCACACCTTTGCCAGTTATTCATCCGCCAAGCAGTAATGTGCAAACTTTACTGTGTTCCGGTATGAAGGGCAATGTTACCAGCAAAATTACTGGGCATGATGAGATTCAACAACTCATATCTCAGGGTGACAGGCGCAGTGCAGTGCCGCGCAGAATTTTGTATTTTAGAATACTGGGCGGCACTGTGTCTGATATGGGCAATCATGATACTTACCATCAGGCATCTGACTTGCTCGTCTTGTCACTCACAATAATAATAAAAAAAAAGAGCATGAAAAAGAGGAAGGGTCCTTTAAATTTCTTAATTAACATTTGTAAGAACTAATTATGCATATTTTACGTTGAACATCGTGTTTAATATTAAAAGCTCGTAGAGATCTCGACGATTTTGTGAAGTGGAGTGGCATAACCCGTTGAACACTATCAGAAATCAAAGCAATTAGCAAAGAGCCTAAATACAGTCCTAAATACAAAATACAGTCCACTTTGCCAATATGTATTATAGCCCCGGATCCAAAACCACCCTGTATAATCTGTCCGTAGTTCTCAGCTATACAGGCTGAATCGATAATGCAAATTTTATGTAAAGAGCCTGTGAGAGGGCAAATTTTGGTGGAAACCCCGCCGAGCCAATCAGTGGGTCTTAATAATATGTATCAAATGTTTAGTTTACGCAGGTTTGCGTTTGCCCCTACTAATGGAATATTTAAAGCAGATGCTCAGAATTCGTGAAAGCTACACTATTTTCATTTTTAAATTGATTAAGTTTCTGTATTTCAAAAGGAAAAAAGAGCGTACGCGGCCTTTTAGGAATTTGACACAATCCTATGAAAAATGTACCAAATCGATGACCGATTTGTCTTTCTCTGTTTCCTTCGAATATTACTGATTAACCCATTCTCTAAAATATCCTGATGTATTTATGGTGAAGTATTCACTCTCCAGAAAAAGGTCTTAATAGGAAATCGACTCCAAACGGTTCAAATATGTGACCGCTACCGAGGCTTGCATATTTGCTCCGCTCGCGTTGCTCGGCAGAACCCGCCGCCGCACCAGCCGTGCCTTGGGTCTCTGGTACATGTGACGGAGCTAGTGTGTCAACGCAAGTAGCGTCCCATACCAGCAGCTGTCCCAGCTTCCAAGGAACGAGGGTCATACAGGTCATACGTCAGGTCTTTTACCATCGTCACGCATCAAACCGTTCGGTTCGAGAACGGCTGGTACATTGGCGCTGGTAAAAGCCCGGCGGATGATGTCGTTAAGGTTAGCGTGGCGGGAGATCCGGCCAGCACTTCGAGAACATGAGAGACTGTGGTGACCGAGTTCGTCAACGGCAGTACCACACTGGCAACGGTGACCTACATAGCAAGGTGCACCCAAATGCAAGCTGACAGCTACACGAAAAGCAGATTGCCAGTATTGAAAGATGGGATTGCTTGCAACCAAAAACCAGATTCCCTAACAGAGACTGCCAGGAGTTGGGCCCGGTCTGTGGAGTTGGCGCACGTTTGTATGATATATAAAATATCATATTGTATATAATATGTGTTTCTAACAACCTAAAAACCTCCGAAATAATGTTGGTCTATATTAATTTTGCCGACTTTTAGGATTTTGGATGTTCTGAGAATTTAAATGCATACCTTAATAAAGTTTTGGATGTGATGAATACATTTTAGATGTATCGGGCCATTCGAATTGGGTGAGAAGGGACTGGGTGAAAACGGGATCGGGTGACAACGGGGCGGACCCGACACGTACATTGTACATCTTTTATTATTTGCAAATGCGAGTGAAATGAAAATGCGTTAAGACGAAGAAGATTACTTTTGTCTTGTTTCCCCAAAATATATTCTGTTCAATAGGACATTTTGCCCCAAAAGTTTTTTTTTTTTTTTTCAAAGAAAGTTTGCCCCAAATATTATTGTTTTCAAGTAAAACTCATTCGAAAGAGCAGTCCATTGATTAATAATAATAATTTGGGACAGCTTCCAGACCAGAGGACTGATATACATACTTATATAAGCTTAATAACACCCAGACACAGATCAAACAGACATGTTCATGCACACAAATGTTTGACCTCGCCGGGGATCGAACTCGGGGCCTGCGGCATAGAAAGGAGATTAATAAATATTCGATGAATCGTTCAGTCGAAGCAGTGTTTGGCGACAAAAGGTTGTTTCGCAATAAATTCCATTCGAACAATCGTTCAATCGACATTCCATTCATCAAACATATGACTCTAGAAACTACGTTACGGACCCATGTTCAGCAGTGGACGTCCTACGGCTGAGATGATGATTATCATCATGTACAATAATGCTATGTATAATAATGTTGTAAACGTAGTTGATTCAACCATTAACCCAAACTCCGAAGTTCATACCGAAATAAACCAATGTATTATGAGTTGGTACGTGTCAAATTGGTCCCAAAGTTGACTGCCGAGGCTGGTCGAAGTGACTTAAACCGAATTTGTAACTCCAACAGCCCCTTGACGACGACTTGTGAATATGCGTTGATTTTGCATCGAACTTCGGATTCCTGTGTATGTCGGGTTCTGCAGGCGTTTTAAGCAAATCGTATTTATAATAATGTCTAATGAAATTATATTTTATAAAATGTAATAATGGAGTTTTAGTTATTGTGTAGTGGTATTATGTAGTGGTAGGCCTCTTTAGCAGGGGGCCGCCTGGGGAAGTACCACACCTTTGCCAGTTATTCATCCGCCAAGCAGTAATGTGCAAACATTGCTATGTTCCGGTATGAAGGGCAATGTTACCAGCGAAATTACTGGGCATGATGAGATTCAACAACTCATATCTCAGGGTGACAGGCGCTGTGCAGTGCCGCGCAGAATTTTTAATTTTAAAACACTGGGTGGCACAGTGTCTGTTATGGGCAATCATGATGCTTACCATCAGGCACCTGATTTGCTCGTCTTGTCACTCTCTAACATAAAAAAAAAAAAAAAAAAAAATTGTTTAAATCGCTCTCACATGAGTCCCTTCAGTATTTTTCGAAATTCATTGTAGTTTCGGAGAAAGCTCTGAATCCTATATCGGTTTGCAAATCCTATATCTATCCTTTTAAAAATATCTCTTAAGAGAAAAAAAATCTATATAGTTAGAGATAAAAACCTATCTACAATGTGTTAAAAAAATGTTGTAGTAAAATTTAAGAGCGTTCATAGCTTTCTAGGATTTTGACCTAATCCCATGAAAACTTTATCAAATCGATGTTTTGTATTCCCGTGTTTCCTCCGAATATAATGAACCCATTCTATAAATTCATGTGCTGATATTTTTAAAGTGAAGTAACCTATGTCCCTCTTTAATTTTTTCGTATAAACCCTTGGTTTTTTCATAGTGAACTTCCAAAAATCGCAGTTTTACTCGCGTGATTGGACGTTCACTACAAAAAAAAGTAGAGTTTATAAATAAAACAAAATGATAGGGACATACATTTCGTCGTCAACTTTAAAATAAATAATAAATAAATAAAATAAATAAATCGTTTATTTTGGAACAGATATCAGGATATAAATATATCAAATAGGTTTACTGTATTCGGAGGACACAGGGGAATACAAATCATCGATTTAGTAAATTTTCTTTAGGATTGTGTCAAACTGCTCAGAGGTCCTCTTTCCTGTTAATTGTGAGCTTTAAAATTTACCCGTCAATAGAAAATTTTTGGAAGACAAATAGGTTATTCTAACTACGCGATTCTTTCTTTTGCAAGAAAGACTTAAATAAGTTGACGAGTAACACGTTGTATAATATGACAGTATGGTCCTTACTTCCTCAAAGTCTCATATAATAATATTTACTCTAATATTATTCAACCGTTTTACCCAAATTCCCAATGACTCCTAAAACATACCGATCAACACAAGAGTCGTTGATTCCGGTATGGAAAGTTCTCGATTTAATTTATGTACTTGTTTGGTTTGCTCTTATCGCGTGGAACTACTATTGTGCTCAGTCGCGTGGAAAACTTCTACGCGAGGAATGATTAAGTTTAGAATAGGTTTCTGTGTTGTTATATTTTGCGATGCGATAGTCGCTGAGTACTTTTCTATGTACGGAAGAGTTGGTTTGAGTTGAGTTAGGTTTTTATGGAGTGGAAAAATTTGCTTGCTTGCGAACGGGATTTAACATATTATTATATACAACGTGTTAAAAATGGTGTGGTAATACTTAAGAGGGTGCATCTACCTATCAAATCAAACAACTTTCAAAAGAAAGAAATTTAAAATTCACACAAAAAAATCCGATTTCTCATACAAAATTGATCAGCTGATATGGGCAGTCAAATTTATTTTTGCGAATTTCGAAATTCTTTCTTTTGCAATATACAACGTGTTACAAAAAGATCATAGATAAACTCTTTATTGATGACGATAAAGTTAATTCTTAAATATTGATAACCTTATAGTAAACTCTCTATTTTGTTAACGTTATAGTAAACTCTTTATTGATAACCTTATAGTAAACTCTTTATTGATAACGTTATAGTAAACTATTTATTTATAACCTTATAGTAAACTCTTTATTGATATCCTTATAGTAAACTCTTTATTGATAACTTTATAGTAAAAGTAAAAATTTAACAATTCATGACTAGTGTAAAAATTTATGATCTTATCGCTCAGAGCGATGCATTTCAGAGAATCCACTGAACATGACAAATATTTGCGTTCTATTAGGAGAACGCGTATAGAAGATATTAAAATGCTCGTAATTATTTATAATAAAACAGTTAAATTTATTTTAGTAGTAAATAAATAGCAACATAACATAGTTCGATTATTTCTAATATTACAAAGACATATTCTATATGTGAGCGGTTGTTTGTTAACTCTTCACGCCACTACTGAACCGATTGGTCTGGATTTTTTTTAAGACCCAGGAATAACTAATATAAAAAGCGTTTACATCGGATAAACCTGCATGATATCTAGAGGTTTAGCACTTTACTGAGTCAGTTCTTGGGGTAAGAGAACGGCAAGGGTAGCGTGTGAACTATCTTGGTGTACCCCTCCCGTACAGCTCCTACACTTCAGGAGAAGACTCAGTTATGCACTATCTATGCCTATGATTAAGTAATTATATTTAAAAAAAGAAAACAAATTGTTGAAAATGCGGCATCGCAGCTCAACAAAACGCGAGGTCCTTATAGTAATCAGATCGTGGAACGTTGAATGTTGTTCCGGCACAGCTTACCGAGTGATGCATCGAGATAGCCCGACACTTACCTTGTGCTCGACGAACTAGTGATGTGAAACAATGTGGAACTATCGATGGTCGATACATTTTTAATTACTTATCCATTGATATAATCTAGAAACGGCTTGATACGACATAAAGAATTCGACGTTTACAAATATTTTTCAAACGGTTTTCACGGTAGAGGGTAAATTCCATCCAAAACACTTTTCATGTAAAATGTTGCCAAGACGAGACCATATGTCTCGCACTGTCAAAAAGTTGTCAGATCTCATGTAGAGCCAGGTTTTTAACTCTACACGCCCTAACTCTACAAGGCCTAAATCCACAAACTCTACACATTAGTCAATATGGCTTGGCTGTTTCGCTACAGTCACATGGGCGAAAGGTGAAAAATTAATTCACTGTTCACTACTAGTATGTTATACAATAGTTCTTGTGGTAACAAAACGGTATTACCACATATTTTGCCATATTATGTAGAGTTTGTGAACTTAGGGCTCGTCTTGGCAGGAGCAATAACGTGCTCCAGATATTCATATATAATATATAATAATATATAGATAAAGGTACAGCACACAATTCCACAGTCGCAAATGAAAGCAGCGTCAATAGTAGAATAATTTAAAGCTGCACAAAAATCCAAAACAAGCACAGACAACGAGATAAATTAATTCAGAATAACAAAAAATAATAGAGAAAAATAATTATTTTTTGTAGTAAGAGGGTGAAATAATTGCTTTCACAATTTGTCATATTTCCAATTTTTTATTGTGGCTATCTTTTACACATAGGGAATTAAGCAACACTCCCCTCTTTTTGACGTGGAATCAGTCAAAAAGAGGGGGGTCAATCACACCGCTAGTCGATTACTTGTTATATCCATCGATATGTTATGTTGGTTATATAATCGACATAACACATTTCCCCTCCCTAACGAGCAAAGCGCAGCATGTCGTGAAAGTGTTGATGGTATCGCTCCAGCTCGAGCGAGGGGATGAGACGGCTCGCGACTAATGTAAGCTCCTTAAAACGCTCCCATAGTGTGAACGGTTCTTTATGCATCGCACTAGGGATTCTGATGGCTGATACGTAGCCTAATGAGGCCTTATTGGATTCAGTTTGGATTTTAAATCAATGAGTAGATAGATTTTGAACCTGATTATTAGGTTACCTGTCTGTGTTTGAATAATGCCAATTTGTTTTATGTTAGAACAGGATTTTCTGTGATTCCTTAATTTCAGTAACGGCTGATGAGCTGATGAGTGATATAATATCACAGAAACTGTTCTGTTATGTGTGGACGGATATTTAATGCCATATCCCGTGATATTAGGGAACTGCCACAAAAGAGGTCATAATATTATCAGCCACAGATTTAATTTTCTGGAAAATCTTGATATGATTGCATTGATATAAAGAAAAGGGGAGATGAGGTACTGGCTTCTCGAAAATGGCAAGCTCAAACTAGGTCCCATTAGGTACGTCAGTAAAATAAGGTCGTACTAGCGACTAATATTGTTGTCTCCGTCGTACTTCGATCTTAAGTACGTCTTTCAATCTTTGTTATTCATTATAATATGTCACTGTGCAAACTTCACACTGAATAAATTGCAAATGCCAGTTGTTGAGTAAGCACAGGGAGAACGTACCCTATTTCCCCTTTTCTATAAAATATGAATGTGTGATTATGTAGAAACAATTTTCGATAAAAAAGTATTTTTACACAACCACGTACATACATATAATTAAATAATATAAGGGTAGAATATTGTAAATAAACTGAATTATGATGAATCTAAATGTATATAAAGTACAAATGTAATATAGATAAATTTTAATGTACATCTGCCTACCCCTTCGGGAAAAAAGGCGTGAATGTATGTTATGTTTATGTTTTTAATGTACCTACTTAATAAATTAATTTGTATGTCCCAAATTTTACACAGAGACATGTACATGTAACCTGCATTTATTACAAATAAACGAATTATATATTATATTCTATTCTTTTATTTCATGCACCTCGTAGAATACCTTTACCTCATTTAATATTAGTTTTCTACGTCAGGTGACCTTTATAGCGTTGATAAGTAAAGTGAGCTTACCACTCAGGCAATCCAAAGAAATTTAGATTTTCGGATTTAATTTTAAAATTTTATATTACCTAGATTTCTATACTAAAATACATCATCATCATCATCTCAGCCGTTGGTAATCCACTACTGAACATAGGCCTCCCCCATAAAGAGGGGTTTTGCCAATATTCGACACGCTTGGGTTGTCGAGCGCAGTTCGATGGTTGTACGCAAAGTTCGCTGCTGCCCGTCCTCTGGGTCTGTTAACCCTCAGCCGGCTCTTACGGCAACCACGGGTAGAGAGGGTGTAGCACTATTCTAAAGCTGGTAACTCCACGGTGGCTAAAATACATAATATCAGTCTAATTTATGCCAGCAGCAATGTTTTAATAACACAAAGCTTTGAGATGAGATTTTTGTAACAAATACGTAAGTATAATCATAGCAATTCGTGACCAGCATATTACATGCTAAAATGCACATTTCTACATAAAATTTTGTGTAAAATAAATGCAAAACGCCTTTAACTTCGCTTATGTTTTTAAAAATGTTGTGAAAAAGGCATAGAATTATTGCGGGAATATGTAAATTATTTGGCATTTATACAGAAATGTCCTCAAAGGATATTTTAGCGCTTCCATAGTGCAGTTTTCTGTACACTGGAATGCAAGAAGTCTGGAAGATATTCATTCAAATTGCATTCAAAGACAGGAAATGCGCTTTTACTTTTACACTGCACAAGAAAGGATTTTGTCTTGTGTTTGTTAAAAACTTTGTACTTAATATAAGGTAGGTCTAACTTGAACAAAGAATCTAATTTTGATGAACAAATATTTAGAAAACTTTGAGACATATTTTTGTCTTAGATTCCTATTCTAGAAGCCTTAAGTCATGAGGAGAAGAACTATCATCATAGTGATAATAAAGTATAGGCATAGAATAAAAAAAATCATAAAAAAAAATCATAATAAAATTCGTTACTTATGGTTGATAGTCGGCCATCCAAAATTAAAATACACAGGTCTGAAGAAATAGGGAATAATTTTCTACTCAATTGTTTGTGGTTGGCTTGCTCGGAATATGTATTTCACGAAGCTCAACGCTGTTAACGCCATGCCCGCTATGCACGCGGTGCATGTGTTGCGCGTGTAATGCGTGTATAGCGTGTCCTGCAGAGAGCCTAGAGCCACGTTGTCAAACAAATGAACCCACGCAGCTAAAATGTACCGCGTGCCCGTGCACAGCATGCACGATGGTGGGTTTCAGCCTTTACTGGCGTGTGTGTGACTTTTGCTAGTAATTTTATAGAGATGATTATCTAAAGCTATGTTATGTTATGTATAAAAAGATAGCAAAATTCCCTCTTAATAAATGAATAGTCGTGTGAATTGCTTTCAATATAATTTGTCCTGTAAATGACGTTGTCGTGGTACTTATTAAAACTAGTATCTAATGAAAAATCTTTAATACAAATTATAACGTGTTTTATTCTCATTATAACAAAATACAGTAAAATATATTAATTTTATTATATATATATTAATTATTTTAAAATAAAATAACCACAATATTCACGTCGTGTCTGTTTACAAACTAATAATATGATATAAAAATATTGCATTCTAATTACGTAGTCAAAGTAATAATTCTGTTTTTCACAGGCTTTATAATTTTCGTGTAATTGTTCAATTTAGAGATGACCGGCTTGAATTTGGTATGAATCGATTTCGTTGTAAAATGAAACGCTCTTTCTGTGGTCGAACCCGCGTGAGCGACATTTCCTGGCAAAGGCGCGTGATTGTTATTTTCGGCCATTTTTCGTACGAACGATTCAAAATGCGACAGTTTCATGCTGGTCTTCTTTAGGGGCACGTTGTATTTTTTAGATTTGCCTTTTTTGTTATATATTCTTAGATTGTTCTGTGCATTGTGATGTCTCGACACTTCAACTTTGACTTTGTATATGACAGTTTTATTATCGTGCTTGGCGAGGTGGTGGATCCTGTTCGCGTATTTATCGAATTCTCTCTGAGGATTGTTGCTGTGGATTTCAAAGTGCGTTGGTATGTGGTCCAGCGATGTTAGAGGTGCCATGTGACGGTGTACTGGAAAAAGAATTTACTTTGAACATTGGCCTTCACCATAAATATCCATCTAGTCCCCTTGTAAGCTTGCATCTAGAGTGTTCCTGCTACCTTTTGAATTATTTAAATGGTGCCAAATTATAAGCTGACATTATTAGCTTTATGCATTAATCTAAAGAATAGGGGAGATAGAGTACGTTTTCCCGCGCTTACTCCTTAACAAATGGCACATGCAATTTGCACAGTGACCGAAGTGCGACCGAGACAACAATATTATTCGCTTTTTTATACTATTCACTTTACTGACGTATGTACTGACCTAATGGGACCTAATTTGTGCTTGCCATTTTCGAGAAGCCATAGTACCTCAACTCCTCTTTTCTTTATATCAATGGCTTTATGTCATAATATTTAATTTCATAGAAAACTAGATTATTTATTTTTTATATTTTTAAGTTTTTATTTTTAAAGTTTTTATTCTATTTATTAATATAAATTAAAATAATAAAACAAATTATGGAACAACTCTTTAAAGAACAATAGTTTCATCGCATAAAGCAATATAAAAGGAAACCGTGGAGTTACCGGCTTTAGAATAGTACTCCACCCTCTCTACCCGCGGTTGCTGTAAGAGCCGGCTAAGGGTTAACAGATCCAGAGGACGGGCAGCAGCGTCCTCTGCACGAAACCATCGAACTGTGTCGACAAACCGCCTGCCAAGCGTGTCGAGTATTGGCAAAAACCCCCTTTATGGGGAAGGCCTATGTTCAGTAGTGGATTACTAACGGCTGAGATGATGATGAACCTAAGGAAACGGACAGCAATATTATCAATATAATCAACTTACATTCATACACGTGTTGTGAAGATACATAACCAAATAATACTATTCCACTAAACAAACTAACTTCTATCATGTTGGCGCTCGACCTCACTCTAAGCAAATCCTACATATCAGTGCGTATATAAACTATAGAGGCGCCAAAAAGGCCTAAAAATTGTAACAATGACTTGTTTCCAGTTAATCCGATAACCCGTCGATGGCGCGGTGTAGTTTGCTTTCGAAACGGATTTGGCCGGTTGATTGTGGTAGGAATTGATTTTTGTAGGCGCAACTTTGTTTGGCTTGCTTTTTATGTACTTTCAGAGTAGCGTAACGTAGCGTAGCAACTAATGTTTTTTTGTAACGTAATTTAGTAAAGTGAACGGGTATGAGTGACGGTAATAAGACCAGTCGTATTGTATAGACCTCCTTTCTCATTCCGTGGGAGTCCTGAGACCCAGCAGAGGGACATATTATTCGGAGAGTGGGCAGCAGCGCTCTCTGTTCCCAAGTATTCCAACTACTGCGATCACCAAGCCACATAACAAGCGTGGTGATTACGGCGAGATCCCCTGTATGAATAGTTAATGGCGTTCTATGGGGAAGGCCTATGTTCAGCAGTGGACGTCTTCCGGCTGATGACGATAACTGTATGTTTGAGGTTTGTATGTTTAGTGTTTAAGTTTAATGTGTGGAGTAACCAGAATGAATAATATAAGAAATTAGTATATATTTTATTATAGTGAGTAATAAGACGAGCAAATCAAGTGCCTGATGGTAACGCATCATTATTGCCCATATCAAACACAGTGCCACCCAGTGATTTAAAATTCTAATTCTGCGCGGCACTGCACTGCACCTGTCACCCTGAGATATTAGTTGTTGAAACTCTTCATGACATTATATCCATCTATTTTGGTTTAGTCACAATAATAGAAGTAGTCATTATTTTTATGCGGTGTGAAAACTATTGGGTGTAGAAATAATGTACTAAGGGTTTGTAGTAGTAGTTATATATCTTCAAAATAA